>MU204413.1:6858156-6918939 GCA_017309775.1 Paedocypris sp. Pulau Singkep
CATTTGAATCTCAACACGTGAAGTGATTAAACGCCATTTTGAAGAACACACATGAAAGTTAAGAGTTAAAGTTTTGTCCTTTAGACAAAAGGATTCAGTTAAGACTCATTAAGAGAAAAGAGAATCAGCAGCTCCAAATCATCAGATGAGCTTGTTTCTTGGGAGAGCCAATGAGAAGCTTGCATGTGTTGCTCAAAGATCTTTAACTCATTTTAAAACGTTGAAAGCAAAGCATGAACATTTTTATATGAACTGTTACGTTACAACAAGGATAAATTGGAGCAATTTATCTTAAAAGATGATAATATATGTTTAAGTAATGTAAATAAACATCTCACCATCATTGTGTCTCCTGCTTTTCAGAATGAGGTTGATGCTCAAGGATTTCACTCTGCTTGAATCTCTGACCATGCGAAGCTGTTGCTTCCTGACTGTGAAAGGTCTTAATACAGAAGGTTATCTAATGAGTGGAATCTCTTAGTGAGTGAAATATGAAAACCTTGCTCTCTGCCAATTGAGTCTTTAGTATTCAAGCCATCAATAATCAAAAAATTGAGTAAATTGGGTTTTATTTTCTCAAATTAGATAGCACAAACCACTAAGAATTGTTAAATTAATAATTTCAGGCAGAATATTTCAAGATTTTTACTTCAATTTTATCTAGTATGTTCTACTTAAAAAGTAAGCTCTGAGAAACTACTTAAACATATTTTTTGTAATATGTTACCAAACCTTTTTTAAGTAATGGGCTCGTCACATTTTTTACATTGTATGATATATATTTGTTAATTTTATTTTAAGATACTGACTCAAATGAAAGCCTAAAATGCATTTTTATTGTTTGCTATTGCCCTGGTCGGACTGTTTTTCGGTTACTGTCACATGGCTAACAAAAGCTTAGGCTTTATTTTAATGATTAAAAAAAAGACTTAAAGACTCTTTCGAACATAAGTATATGTTGCTATGTTGCTGAGGTCTGACTCAAAATCTCCATTTCTACATGATTCATTAATAAATGCTTGACAAAAATACCAAGAATATGGGCGGCATATGGGTGGTTTATCAGGGTAAAATGGTTATTTTCTATTTAGAAAGAATTGCAGAGAAGAAAAGGTACTTTACTTTATAAATTACATCACTAGCCCATTTTCTTTCAATTTTTCTGGGTCATGGGCACTGGGCTCAAACTCAGCAGGATGGGCAGCAGGAAGGCAGGATGCCCGCTTGGATTGGCAGTCAAGCGTACAGACGTGTACAGTACAGTCACACTCCTTCCTTTGGTGGTTTCCACTCTCACGAATACGTTTTTTTTTGCTGCTTGAAGACCACCTGGCCGAATCCCACTGGAAGCCGGGCGATCATATGATGCTATCAGTATTCCGATTCGTACAAATTCAGTCAGCTAATTGATAAGGATTTATCGGAGTTCTCAGTCTAGTTGTCACGACAATCGAGTCTTTTCTAGCTTTAAATACAATTATATACGTTTCTAATGGAGTGAAACTATATTGAAGGAATAAAAAACACGCTCTTTGATGGTTCAGATTATGATACAGGTTATGATACAATGGGACACAGAAATGTTGTATTGTATTGTAAGTGAAGAACAATCTGTTTAAAATTCTATTAAATCTGTGAATGCTTGTTTATGAATGTTGTTATTTTAATTCTTTATCTTTCTCTGTTTTCAGTGGTCTGTAGTTTCCGTGGATCTGTGTCACATGGTCTGACTTTAGATCTGGGAGAAACTGTTCAGATCTTGGAAAAGTGTGAAGGTAAGTTTGGCTTCAAAACTGAATTTTTTGTATTATTTATATCTCTTAACAGAATTACATGTGAAAAAAATGAATAGATAAAACAAATGTAGCTAAATATATTTAGAATGTATATGCCATAATACAATATTGAAAGCTATTATTTTCAAGTACATTTTAGTCCTTTTAGAACCACAAGTTTAAAAATACATTTAAAATGAACATTTTAATGCCATTTTGTTTCAATCAATAGAGCCATTTTTTATTTTATTCAACAAAATGAAAACTGTATGAAATAAACTAATAAAAAAACCCAAATAGCCCAGAACCTATGGAAATGGGAAATCTCTCATTTAAAAATTGATTATCTCCCAACATAATCAGGACTTTAAAAAGAAAGCAAGAAATAATCAGGAAGAAAATAAAACTTTAAAGCAAAAAATGACAGAAAGAATGTAACAATAATGTGTACGTATGTAAAATTTTAAGTACAGCATGAAAAAAAAAACCCTATAGATTTAGCATCAGAAACCTGTAATAAAAAAGTGTTGGACAGTTTAGATTGTCAGAAACAACATTTATCTACAGTAAAATTACAACAAAGGGCAAATGACAAGAATTGGAAAAAGAAAGAACACGCAGAAAGCGAAAATCCAGCCAGACAGAATAAAAGTCTGACAGGTTCTGTCATGCCACTAACACGGCTGTGAACATGAGCGCTTGACAACTCAACAAGTCACTATAGCCTCACCGTTCTGGGAAAAATAAAGTGAGATTTGACCGTGAGCAGAAAACGTCTCACCACCAAACATAGCATCATGTATATGTCACTTCTACTTCACAGAAAACACAGACAATTCTGAAGTTTTTTTTTTAAAATACCTTCCAACTTACTGATTCTGCCAGTATTAGTAAGTCGATATTCAATGTAGAGCGCTAAGATAGAATAAGATAGAAATATAGCTATATAAGATAGAAATATAGTAAGCATCAATCAATTATAAACTCTAACACGGCCACCTAAGACATTTGATACAGGAGATCCTAAAAGAGGACTTTTATTTTATTTTTAAGAGGGCCTTAAATGTTAGCTTTAGTGCTAAAGACACTACACTAACTCTAGTGTAGACACTACACTACGTGTCTCTTTACACTGGATACCAAATTCAAAGCTTTAATTTTAAGCTTTCTAAATTTAGTTTATTTTCATTTCTTCCAGTGTTATTTAGCCACTGCTAAGTGTTGTGTCGTGGCTAATTTTTCAGTATTTCAGTTTAGCGTATATAGTAAAAGCTTATATACGTGTCTGCCTCCAGAACAATTATTTAAAGAATGAAAAGAGAACGCAATGCAAAAGACAATGTATTTCTGTTTATTTGTGATTCCTCCTGACTTTAAATGAGGAAAAATGGCCGCTTATTTATATTTGCGCATATTTGAAATCGACAAATCACTCCACACGTTTCTAAATGTCTAAAGAAGTCTCTAAAATTGGAAAAAGGGGTGCTTATATTTGCGTAAATACGATTGTTACTCTGAAATGAGGATTATTATCTCTTATGAGAAACCTGTGGACCAAATATGGACCAAATTGTTCAACCCAACTAGAATCTCTACCTCAACTCACTATATAAAGTTGTTAGAGAAGACACTGAAGACTGAAGCTCTTTCGTCAGAACCTTAACTCTGAAGAATAACCCCCCTCTGTGTGTTCACTGAAGGTCACGCTTCTCCGTCTAGTGCATCTCTTGATATAGCCTGTGTGAAGCATTTGCTGTTCCTTTTATAGACAAATTGCTTCCAATATGTTGTAAGTCGCTTTGGATAAAAGCGTCTGCTAAAGGACTGTAAAGTAAAGTAAAGCAATCTGCCAATACGCTCAATATGGGTAAAATGGGGCTTGACACAGGAATCTGTTTGGCAGACATTATCTCGATGAGTATTTGCAGCTCCGGGGCTTTGGAACTCTAGACCAGCATCTAGTAAATTGCTGAATAGGCAAATGGAACACAAACACATTTCTTGAATAGACTTTGGAAAAACAATTTACGTTATGTAGGGACGTATGAGAGGTAGAATTTAATAGACAGAGATATAGTCTGCTAGATTTTACATGGTGAATTTGGCCAGAATTTAGAGTTAGACCCAATCTAAGGAACTGGGGTCTAAACCAAATTAAAACGAGATTTTTCACCTCTGGTTATTGGCTATTTGATTAAATAGGTTAAATATGTCTTTGAAAGTTCTAATGCATACAGTAGTCAAAATTATGGTTTTTTTCCCCCCTTTCCCAGGAATTTACATGGTTCCTCCTGTTTACTGTGTGGTACATTCGCTTTAGACCTGACGTTTAATCACGAGTAAAGTTTTTGTGAATAGCAGTTAAAGCAACATTTATTTGCCCTTTTTTCCACCCTGGATAATTGTTCGTAATTTGTTTTTGCATCTGGTTATTAGAAATTAATCAAAAGATATGATAAAGCAGAGTGAGAGCGAAGAGACGAAAACAAAGGATTTTTTTTTAACTCACTGAGCTTTTTCCCACTTGCAGTCAGTCTACTTGATTATGCCACAATGCTTTTTTTGCTATTGTGAATTTATTAAACAATTTACAATTAATATTATTGGATTATTATTGGAGAATTAAAACTATTACTATAGTTGTTCAGTGACTAAATGCTATTAAACTCTTAATCAAAAACAGTTGCACTAGTAAGGTTTAGCATTTATAAATAGCATTTTTAGGGGCCACCTATGGGGGACACAACTGGTAGCCCGCGCAGACAAGTTTGATTGATCTAAATATTTGAATGTTATGTGTGTGTGTGTTTGTGTGTGTGTGTGTGTGTGTGTGTGTGTGTGTGTGTGTGTGTGTCTTTATGCTGCAGTGCAGAGTTCTCACAACCCCTTGTTACTCATTAGTACTTACCTACTTGTTTTCTGCCCGTTTTTCCCCCTGTTATTTTGTCATGAGCAATTTAGATTAAATTAATGCATTTCTAGTTATAAAAATTCTTGCATTTTTGTGGCTTTATCTATAAAAGTCTTTATCTTTGTTTTCATTTCAGAAAAGGTTGCTAAAAGTCTTTTCTTTTAAATGATTTGTTGATTTGTTTTTTTTTTTTAAATGAAAAAATAAAAAAACACTTTTTAATTAAATATTTTGTTTACAAACATTTGCTGTTATTAAATTAGTTGTGCTGCTATTTACAATTAGATCCTCGTCTAAAATATGTGAATAATATTGGAAACAAATGGAAATGGCTAATCTGAGTCTTCCAGATGTTTCTCCTAAAAACAATTATAACAGAACTAAAGACATAATGTATGTATCTACAGTAGTAATGGCAGTACAGTCAGTAATGTTTGCTACTTTTACTACTGTATGTCATAGTTTATTGCCAAGTTACAATTACTGTAATAAAATGTCACTAAATATGTGCTGTTGATTTATTTTAATGAAGATCTAATAAAACCATTCTGTCTTTTTTAGGATGGTACAGAGGGTTTTCTACCAAGAGGCCAACAGCAAAAGTAAGTTACGTAATTCTTTTTTTATTGTCCTTTCATCCATTTTCTTCTGCTTATTCTGGGCTGGGTTGCAGGAGATAGTACAGGAGACTTACCTCGCCATAAACACTTCTTTTGTGGGGGACTAATCTTCTCTTTGATGAGTCCTTGAAGATGCTGAGTCTTTTAAACAGATGCTCAAACCTTCTCATGGGGCTTTGGTCACTATGCGGAAGTAGCAGTTCCTCCTGGGAGAAAGATCTCATCACTCCATTTCTACACCAAGCCACCTTGACTAGGGAACTAATTTCATCTGCTTGTATTTGAGATCTTGTCTTTTCATTCATGCCTAAAATGTATGTCCGTTGATGAGGGTTTGAACGCTTAAGGGCTTTGGAGTTTCATCTCTGGTCTTTTTTCGACAAATTTTTGACTACAATGGTCATAGCCCTAGTCATAATACGACAAGCAATGGACAGGAAGGCATTTTTCCATTCACACAGCTGCTTTGGGACAGTGGACAACATGGAAAAGCATTTAATCTGGCCGGGTTCCTTCCCTCACATGTGAAGAAGAACCCCATCTGAATTTACAAGGAACTGCAATTTCATATTGCTCACTGCTGTAACAATTTCAGAACATTCTCTTGATTGAGACGTTGAGAATCCAATCACAGGAGATGTTTAATGATGGCAGACTTAATAAAGACACGCAAGGCAAAACTCATAATCCAGGCAACAGGCATTACCTCCAAAACATGTCAGAATGATCAAATAGGCAATTCAGAAAGGTAATCCAAAGTGTTGGCAAACTACAGGCATGAACGGGAAAGGAGAACACTTTAGACACCAACAATGTTTGGCAAGTCTCTCTTTGGTCTCGCTTAATATGGCCGCCACTTTCGAAGCTGAGCCAATGGTAGCCAATGGCTTTGTGTGATACTACCAGTTTTATGTTTTTCCCGAGACTTGAAACCCTAACCCATAACTTTGGTTCGATCCACTCACACACTCACTTAGTTCGAGTCCTACATGGATGGTAAACCATACTTTTTACCAAGACTGCTGCACTCACGCAAGTTTTTTCAGGGTATTCCAAACCTTTTACTTCGGGAGGGTTAGGGTTAAGGCTAGGCAGCCGATTGAATGATACAAGGAACAGAGATGTTCTTACTCCCTCTTAAGTACGTACCACCATTTGCGTACTTAAGCGGGAGGCTACTGTAGATATAATTGGACAAACTCTTACGAAACCATCTGTAGACCGATGAAGGCACAGCCACAGAGATGCAAAGCTAGTTCCACAGCCAGGAAAACAAACTTGTTTCTAAAGGTCCTCTTACGGGCCTAATTCTTCTCACCGGGATTCTGGCATAGACTCTTCTGGGAAGACCGAGGCTAGTGATCTGTAGTCAGAACACGACGTCTCGTCTCCTTTCTTGAATAGTGGTACAACTTCATCAATTCAGGGGCTATACCATGGGTGCTGACCCTGACCTCCAAGCACTGAGGTACTGAGGAAGAATTTCATCCATACATGGATCACTGCCAACCAAGGAGTCTTCTTACTGCCTCAGTGCCTCAGACAGGGTGACAGATGAATAGCCATCTAGGCCTGGCAAGACACCCTCTTCTGCTTGATAGCATTTGCTATATTTTGTGTCCCTCTACGGTTGGATGCACTCGCAAAAATAAATATTACAAATCCCTCCTTCCGTCCATTTTTCTACCGCTTACTCTTTTTCTGGGCCACGGGGAGCTGGAGCCAATCCCAGCAACTCTGGAGGAGGGATTCACACTAACAAAACCGAATTACAGCAAGTCTAAACAGATCAAGATGGTATGTTGCCTCATCTCTTCTTTTATTCAGAAGAATGGCAACGTAAGAACAATCTGCGTGAAATCGTTTGATTTTTGATCTCCATTTGATGTCTCACAATGCCTGAATATCACATTCAGCAAGCTGGAATATGAAAATTGGCCAATGAGAAGCTTACATGTGCTGCACACAATTTTTTATAATTTTTAAACTTTAAAACAAATTATAAACACGTTCACGTGATCCAGTTTCATTGTAAGAAGGGGCAATTGAAGCGATTTGTCTTAAAAGAAGACACTAGATGTTTTAAATAAGGTAATTGTGTAGCAATCAGTGTTCAACTCCCGTTCTATTGTAAGTGCCGTTCGATCAGAGATTTTATGGTAATTTGTATGGCGAGTTGGAGAACTCTACTACCCATAAAGCTCTATAACACAAGCAGGTCATGTGATTGGCTTGCAGTGATGACGTGATCCAGCTCATCATGGAAGGAAATGTCCAATGATTCAAAATTGATTTTCATTCAAGTGTAGAAATATAAATGATTCATACATTGTTGGCCAGTCTTTACCTCAAGAATGATTAAAAAAATGTGACATGTTTAGTCCAGATTTGCGGAAAGTGCAGATAGCCGTGCTGGTGAGGTGTGGACCACCACCTTAGCCCACCATGATTGAGGACCTCCGCTTGTGTTGTTGTGTGGTAGACGGAATATTCACTGTTACAGCTCTGAGACAGCAGAAATGTCAGCAGATGGAATGTCACGAGGTATATTGTGTGGAAGTGTGTGGCTTTCCAAGATCTTCTCAGGCTTTCTTTCCTTAAAGTCAAGAGGTGTGGTCCAGTAGTACGCAACTATGACTTATGTCCAGTATGACTTAAGGCAAGTGTATTCTCACATATACTGTCCCAAAGCAGCTGTAAGATATATCTGTGGAATGATAAGCTTTCTAGTGAGATCTTTAATTTCAAAAATGGAAATTGTTACAAAGCTTTTTGTTGTCGAGATCCCAAGCGTGACAACTTGCAGGCAATTAAAGAATTCCCTCTTATCTCATGAATATTAATTCCTGGTTGTTTACGTATGTATTCAGACTCCCATAATCTTATTCTCTAGCAGATGGGCATCTGTTTTCTTTAGCATGTGGTGTCCTCATTTTGAAATTGAACAGCAAAGACCATTAGAAAACAACTTTAGATTGTAAAGAACTTTAACCATCTGGATTCCTCAACATGCTGCATCACAACGTTTCTACGTTGTTTTACATAGCGGTAAAAGTATTTTTTTTGTCATAGTATTAAAAGTCATAGTATTAAAAGTTAGGTCATGTTAGGTTATTTTCTATAGTATTATGAACACACTATATGTACACTTTATTAAATCATTACACAGATTTATTCTAAGGAAACCTTTTTGATGGGATTTAAATAAACTTTTGATTATTATTAATTATATACAATACTTACTTATTAACAAGAATTACTTATACAATACTTAATTGTTTGTAATCACAACCATGTTAGTTTATAATAGCACCGTAAATAATCAATCACTCATTTATTAAGCATTGTTCCTATAATAATAGACATTATTAAGTAGTTTAAGTAGCAGTTATTCAGTGTGTTAATAAACGCTTTATTGAGACACATTCCTGTTTAACACACAATTTATTCAGGTAGTTATAACATATTTTCTAGCTGTCCATTAACTGTTTTTGTGAGAGAACTACGTATGCTTTGTTAAACTTTTAATGAGGTTTTAAAAGATCGGTTGTTTACTAAACAGAAAAAGGTGGAAAAAAAAGAGTGTATGAAAATAATACAACTGTAAATTTAAATGAGCGAGTGAACAATTTTATATTAAATGGGAAATAATCTTCTGCAGTGTCTGAAACATTCTTTACAAAAATAAAATGGCCATATGTACTATAACGTCTAACCAAAACTATTACTACAGATTATAGACTATAATAATATTATAATGACTATAATGTGTGCTCCTTAGCACAATATGCCTTACAAATAATAAATCTCTAACAAATCTAACCTCTCTCTTGTCAATGGTAGCAACTTCTGCATATCAAGATTCAAGATGTCTATGGATTAACACAATTAACAAAATATTGTCCTTTTTGTGACCTAGGGAATCTTTCCAGCCAGCTATGTCCATCTCAAGAAAGCTGTGGTCACCAACAGGGGGTAAGTGTCTTTGAACTGTACGGAACTAACATAAAGGTGTACTTTTTGTCCATAAAGAGAATTGGATTCAAGAATTTTTATTCACATAACGTAATACACAATATATAATACAGTAATATAGGGGTACTTTTTTTGCCCTCACTTTATGCTAGAGATTCTATTTATATTTTATTGAATTCAATGTGTATATTCTCTTACATTTGTGTTCTGTGTGTTCTTTTCCTTATGTTGCACAAAACGGAGTAGTGTTTTTAATTTCATTGTAAACATGTGATGCAATGACAATAAAGGCATTCTGTTCTATTCAATACTATTCTATTCTACACAATCGTGGATTAATTGTAGCAATTTCTTTGGTCATTAAATTATTTTAAATATTTGTGTTAAATCTAAACAGCACGGTTGTGCTGAAAAGATACATTTCTCTTCAAAGGACAAAAGATGTGAAAAAATAAAACCTCCGGGAATTTGCAACAACCACCAAAACAAGAAGTGACATCGTAAAACCAGTTTGAATTTCGAGTGTTTTCAAGGCCTTGGAAAAGCTTGAATTTTGAACAAAATGCTTGAAATTCTACAATGGAATCCGGATAAGTGCTTGTCCTCGAGACCAGATCCGAACTTAGGCGGTTCTCCCGCTCTGTGTCTGGTTTCACTCGACTTTTGATTCACAGACTTTGAGAGTGAGACAGAGATAGAGACAGATAAATAAAGTGAGTGTGTGAATAAACAGGTCGTGATCACTATGATCCAGGTCTGATTAAAAGTGCAGAAAGTGCACTTTCTTTTATTATTGCAGTGTTCCCCGTTTTGTTACACTTTGTTAAACTAAAACACACTTTTTTAAAAATGGAGAAGAATGGCAGATGTCTCATTTCTTACTTTAAGTCAAGTTAGAATACAAATTTTGCTATAATGTTTGTAAGGTCTACTAAAATGTAATGTTAGTTTTTTTCCCCCTAATACCACAAACCTTTCCCCCAAAATGGTGATGTTTCATTTAGATTGTGTTTAGACATAGTTTGAAATATACATTTTACCTGGACAAATTTGACCTTGAAAATGCTTGAAAAGTGCTTGAATTCATCTTTCAGAAAGTGTAGGAACCCTGTATCCGTGGATGGTGGAGATGATTTAGTCTGTCTGTTTCTGTGCAGGCAATATGAATCAGTCGTCCCCTTGGAAGATCCTATTATAACAGAGGTCACATCAACACTTCAGGAGTGGTCCATCCTTTGGAAGCAGTTGTATGTGGTAAGTGCTCATCACTCAAGTTTGACTGACGTTCCCTTAGAAGCGTTTTCATCCTTTCTAAAATGCAACGGAGAAAAGGACGTTACTTTTCAATCTGTACAAACCTATTGAATTTTGAGCCTGATCTGATTTCTAATCCAATACTTGAAAAAATTAAATTATTAACTATGAGTAGTTTTCCAAAAATGTGAACCCTTAAATGTTCTTAGACGAGTGCGGATTGAAGTCAAATTGCCTTGAAAATCCATCAAACTTTATTCCCATACTCCAGATTATTTTAAATGCGACAATCTCCTGCTTCATGACATTGCGTTTTCCTAACACATCCTTTACTTAACTTTTTACTTTACTTCCCTTTACAGTCATTTGCCAGACACTTTTATCCAAAGCGACTGATTTCAAGGCAACAAATGAATCCTGGTTTCTTTAATTGATAAGATAAACTTTTGTACTAAATTGTCCCTCACAATACAATCACAGTTTCTTTGATATGATTAATTGATCCCACAATTGGGTTAATTTAGAATTGGGAATAGAATTTGGATCAGAATTTTCCTACCACAAATCATTCCCAACTATCATTTCGGAAAAAAAAAAAAAAAATTGTGTCTTGTGATTTTAAACTCATCACCACTTTTGAACTTGTGTGCCAAAAAGCTTTATCATAGGCTGAGAAAAAGTTTGTTTTTATTTATACTTACAGTATCAAGTTACAGGCCCTTAGTTTTTTTGCTTGTGTTCTCAATGGATTGTTGGGATGTTGATGGTGTCGTTTCTTTGACTCGGATTTCTTCCAATTGAGATTTTGAGTTTTTAACTTTTTCTTTTTTCCACTGTTCAACTATTCATTTTAAATCGTTGTTTTCCTGAATATTATTATCAGGATATTGGTGTCAGGATATTATAATCAGAAAAGCGGATGTGTAAAAATATAGTCCATACTGTAGCTGATCAAAACACAATTTGTTGTCATTTTAATAAATAAAAGTTCGGTGCTGGTTTGGTGGAAAAGCAAATGAAAAAAAAAAACAGAGAATATACGGCACATTTTGTTATTTTAGGATGTTAATTTCCACGTCTGTAATTATTTTGGTGAAAGTAACTTAAAAGTGCTACAGAAGTAATGTAACATAATACATTCTGAGACAGTATTATTGTAACTTGCACAACACTGAATATACACTATGTTGGAATTGAACCAGCCACCTCAGTGTCTTTATATTACGTGAATCAAAATTTAAGGAAAATCAAGAATAAGAAAAAAATTAAATAAACAAAATAAGAACTGCACATAATAACCCAACAGCTTTCACAAAGTGCCAAAAATACTGTAAGAAGTCTAAAAATGAAAGGAGTTGGAGCAAAATCTGTCTGTATTCAGAATAGTGCTCCCTCTGTTGGTCTGTAGACACATTTAATATAACTGAAATAGTGTCTGTGTTTTCGTACCAATAAGCAATTCTTCTGTCAACGCTATACATTTTTATTTAAAGTACATTTATTTTAATTTCTTAAATATTGTTTCTGAAGAACAAGATAGTCCATCAACCATAAATTGCACTCTCAGCCTCTACACATTATCTTTGTTTTTTTTGAAAGGAACAGACGTCTTTATCAAAGTAGTTCATCCAGGTAGTTTAAACAGAACGTTTTTACCACAATATATTCACATACTTAATCACAGTCGCTCAATTGTCACATTTGCTCGTGTATGAAATGTACCTTGTGTTTTCCAGCATTCATTGAATTTCGTCTAACTATTTCCAGCTTTTGTATTATTTTATACAATAGTCTTTTATGAATCTCCTCATGTTTCTCCCGTCGACCTCTGTATTTTTATTTATTTATTATCTTTTAATTTATTTTTATAACTTAATTTGTTTTTGTTTTTATATTTATTTTAAGAGCATAGAACTGCACTTTGATTATAATTTGCTCAGTAGTTTGTACATTAATTTATTATATTTCATTTTGTACGTTTAAATTGTTATTATTATTATTATTATTTATTTAATTAATTATTTATTTATAATAAGAGCAGAAACTGTCCTTTGATTATAATTTCAATAATATAAAGAATTTACTTTGAGCTGTTATAATATAACACAATATGTTATATAAAATAATACAAATTTTCAATTTTTTTTGTTTTATATTTTATAATTCTGGCTTGACTGATGGCTTCTCATAGCATTACTAAGGTCTTCTTTTAGTATTCCGTCCATAACATAAACAATTTTTGGGGGGTGTAGGAGGGAGCTTGTCAAAAAATGTCGAAAAATATAGCACATTATTTTTTAAATAATGTCTGGATAAAGATTTTGAGTTGTGAAAGATTTGTGAGTAAAACTATTACAGTTTTTTTTTTATAACAAATATTTTTTGTAATATTAATATATCAACATTTTGTAATATAATATATTGTTGTATAGTAATTTGTGTACACTTTTGTGTATGTGTGTGTGTGCGGCAATTGCTTGAGGCTGTACATTGAAAATACATTTGTTGCTTTAGATTTTATATGTGCTTATCAGTAATCAAACATGCATGTTCTCTATAAAATATGGAAGATTACACACGTATAGAACAAAGATGTTGAATGTATTCCTTGGAACTGCTGGAGCATCCCTCACACTCTTTAGCCTGGAGGACACCATGTCTTTGGTTTTTAGAGGAATGTCAAAGTGAATAGAGCCCTGGTTCGTGGATGGCTCGTTGAGGGTAATGCCACTAGGAGAAGGTGACAAGCAAGACCATCTAGTTGATGAAGACTCTGTGGAGATCTCTATCAGTTGAACAAAATTGTTAGGTCTATTTTGTTCTGTGAATTAATTCCTCCCCTTCCTCCAAAACCTACATGTTCTTGTCAGAACAAATATGTCACTGCTCTCTTACATCAATTATCAAGCAGAAATTACTATCGCTCATGGCCATGTGCCTCCCTGGAGATCACAATGTGGTTGCAAACATCAAGTTGAGGTCTAAGGGTTCTGCGTGTTGGGGCATTGTGAATTTTGTGTAGGAAGGTACATAGGTTTTCACCAATATTTGGGGCTAAAAATATCACAATCTTTTTACTACTGTAGACAGGACTGGCTTCTTTCTGTTGTAGTCGTTATGGCTTCCGGTTAACCTAGGGTAGGACAAGTAGATGTACACGCCGCTTCAGGCGTCAGAACTGTCTTTGGGTCAACGTTTCTTCTCTTTTAACTAACAATTCAACAAATAAATAAAACAGCTAAGAGCGTGAGTGAGTTTGTCAAATTGGCCACTAGGGATCTTTTTGATAATGTGCTCTGCTTTTAATCATCTGGTTGAGTTACAAACACAAACCCGGAGCAGTGGGCAGCCTTAAGCCATGGTGTCGGGGTTCATGTGGGGGTTAGTGTCTTGCTCAAGGACACTCAGTTGCAGAACCAGTCGGAGAAGGAATTGAACTTGCCAGGAGGGATTGTCCAACCTCTTGGCTACAATTCCCTACCACTGGATAACGACTGCTAAACCAAAATGTCTTAAACCCGACCCGATAAACAAAAGCACAATGGAACGTTTCTAACTCCCCGTCAATATCATTTATCGAAAAGAAAACCCGGCTTCACTGCAAAAAGGGTGCAATATTTGGACAAGCCTTCAAAGGGCAAAACAAGAATCCAGGTCAGTTCGGGCATTCAGAGACTCAAGTTCTGAAGCGGTTCATTGACAATTTCCAAGGTAACGCAAGACTCAGGGTCAGTTAGTTAGCAAAGGGTCAAATACGGGGAATTAGCAAAGTCACAAAATTGATGGTGGAAGAGCCAATGCTGTCTCCTGCTTTGTTGATTCTCCTTTGAGGTCATCAACCAGGTGTCGATGATGAATCCAAAGGAGTTTCCAATCAATCATCATGGCTGACACCTGTAGGCAGTGATTAAGCCATTTTTGGTAGGACATGAGAAAGAATATTTTAGGAAATGGGCACTTTACCTCCACCTGGAATGGGTGCTTCACCGAAAGTAAGATTTGGTAGAAGACCTGATGTTTTTTTGTCCAGTGGAAGGTCTTTCCTGTCCAGGTCTCTAAAATATAGACATAGGCACCCTCCGATTCCAGGAGTCACCATTTCTCTGGTATTCGGGAAGTCCATCTCTCTTGTTCATTTGGTGAAACATCTGCTTCACTATATAAACAAGTGGCATGGACTTGTTTGTATTCCAAGCCCGCTTGATTCTGTTGCACTAGCCGACTGACACCCAAAACCAAACTTATCAACTCTACAAGATTTAAAGAAAGGAGAGTTCTCATCCCATTTATGTTCATTTATATTTATTTGGTCCATTTATAAGCCATCGGGAATGGATATGTTAAACTAAAAGTAGACCATCAATCGCACAACAGAAGAAACACTGGCTCTCAGGAGCGTTGGGTCAAAATGGAATCATACCATTAAAAGGTCCACTACAGCAATCCTTCTCCATTATTTCTTGCTCTGTTCTGGCTTTTCATCTCTTGGTTCTTTACTGAGCAGCCACTTTTACATCACAACTAGACATCACATTTTTTGGCAAAAGCTGTGTGACCGTAGCTGAGAGTTTACTGTAGTGATGAAGTGCTCTTACTGTAGATAGTTGATCGCAGGTGTAGTCGGCAAGTGTGTGACTTCAATCTGGTTGTAAAAATGTACATTTTTTGCAAGTCACCAACACTCTTTCTCAGAACCTCCCGTACACGTGATTTGCAGAAATGCTGTTCATATTTTATGAACATTTATGCTTAGTCATGCATGCATTTCATAACATTACTGGTTGGAAATGCCTGTACGGGTTTTACAGTGAAAATGTCGTGTCAACGTTGCCATCATATGAGCCTTCATTCTTTCTTTATTTCCTTCCTTCCATTTCTTTTTCTGTTCTCACTTTTCATTTCTTTCATCATTTAGTTTTTCCTTCTCATTCTTTTCCCCCCTTTCTTCCATCACTCATTCCTCACCCTTTTCCTTTTCGTTCACGTCTTCTATGTACTACCTTTTTTAAATGGTTTTTTCTTTCCTTTTTCCCCTTTCCATAAATAACCATACAAACATACATACCCACATACACGCATTTCTTACATACATACTTACATGTAAATCTACAAGCACGCTTACTTACATGCATGTGCTCCTACTTACATACACGTGGTTACATATACAACTATATTACATTATGGTTACATAACATGCTTACATATATACATACTTGCATTTCTACATAAATACATACATACATTCATGCATAATTATCCATACAAACACACTTACAGATACATGCACACATGCTTTCTTACATGCATACATACATTACATACATACATACATGCTTACATACATCCTACATTCATGATCCTACTTACATATATACGTACATGCATGCATTTCTACATACATACATACATTCATGCATAATTAACCCTACAAACATACATGCATTCGATACATACTAACATACATATATGTGATCCTACATACATACGTTCATAAATACATGCGTACTTATATGCGTGTACCTATATATTCATTCCTACATATATGCATACATACATACATACATACATACGTACATACATGTGATTGTACATACTTGCTTAAATATATACATGCATGCATTCCTACATACATACATTCATGCATAGTTAACCATACAAAAATACATTTTATAAACACATGTAGGTACATTGACACATGTACTCAAACATACATAAACATACACATATATTCAAACATACATATTTTCAGACATCTGTTCACCTTTTTGGTCATTGCTGCAAAAGTACACTGATAAATCACAAGGTGGTTGTGATGATAAATGTCATTTCTCCGCTTGTGTTTGCCTAGTTGTTGGAGCGGTGGTGTCAGTGATCTGTGTGGGCTGACACCTAGTGTCTGAGTCGTCTGCAAAGCTGCTGTTACTACGGCAACCTCCTCTTCAGCGGTAGTCATGGCACAGTTGAGGGGGCGATCTGTGTGTGTTCTCCTCACATGGACCTTTGCTAAGATCAGCTTATGAAACGCTGTTCTGCTTCATAGTTTAGGTTAAGCACAACACACACACACACACACACACACACACACACGTGCGCACACACACTGTGGAGATGCTGTCGTTTTCACAGCAGTGCAAAATTAAATCATGTAATGAGCTTTATACACACACACACACATACACAAATATATACAGTATATGTAGGTTCACACTATAAATAATATATAAATATTTACAGTTTGTATACTTATTGTATGAAATATTTCTTATTCTGTATGAACATTTGTATTATTTATATCTCATGTGTACATTTTTATTGTGATGTATATCTACACAGTAAATTAGTGTTCCCGTTTCTTCACATTCCTCCCTCTTACTTCTTCATTCGCCCACTAAGGTGCCAAATTTAAATCTATTTTTTCCACCCAAGCATCACCCAACAGATTTCCAAAATAGTTACATGGAAAGAAATGGAGACATTTCGTAATGACTTTGAGAGAAACTTCCATTTTTTTAAGCAGGTTTTTCGCTGGATGATCGTTTCTGGCCTCTTTGAAACTCCTTTATGCAAACAAAAAACATTTATTTTGGTAAAACAATAATCAAGGAATATGATCAATGTATAGTTTCTGATTTAAAATGGTATTTTTTATTATCTATCTTTAACTTTTGTGTTTAAAATGGCTCCATCTCAAAAAAGTTGGGCCGAATTTAAGTTTTTGGTCTTAGATGGTTGTTCAGAACATAAAAGACATTCTTTAATTTTTATTTTTTGAATATTTACTAATTATTTGCCATTGAGAATTGGTGAATAGTGACTTTTTAGGCTCTGCAGTTCCTAGATTTATAGTCATCAATCGCAGATCAATGGACCAATGCATTTTTCATCACATAATTATTTTAAAAAACTCAGATTTTTTTGAAGAATTCATTTTTTTGCAAACTTCCTGCCGTTTTCTTAAGCATCACGTAATTCATTTCCGAGTCCTTACATAGACTGCTGTGCTAATTTAAGCAACCTGTGATAGCTGCTGCTTTATTATAGGTTTTAATAAAAAAAAGATAAGAAAAAGATCATTCTGGAGAACAATAGGATTATCTCAATGTTCGAAAAACCAAGCACGGGTGAAAAAGCTTCTATGATTTTATTTGAAAGCCGCTGAGGATAAAACGGTATTAAAATGTGTAGTGTTAATGTGCGCAGAGACCAATGGAGTCCCACTATAGCGTTCTTTACATGTGTGTGGATGCATGGCTGTGTTTGCTCAGACTCTCCTGCTTCTCGGACGCGAGACTCCGGAGAACGATGATTCATTTTGAGTGATTCATTCAACTGTAACAGTCCTGAGTTTTTGATCACAGGAGTGGGCTGCACAAAAGGCATCCATCTAAGCTTGGTCGTGCCATATTTATATTATTATTATTATTATTAATAATAATAATAATAAGAAGAATAAAACATACATTTGCATGTATTCATAAAGTCATTAAGTGCAAGGCTTCCTTTATTTTTTATTAAGGACTTTATTTTTATTTTTTTGTATTTTTTATTAATAATGGGCCTAATAATACATTTACAATTTAAGTTAATTGTAATTTTTATAATAAGTTTTATAATTTGTCCAAAAAAGTGTATTATAACAGGACAAAAATATACTCATAAAGTATTACATATATACTATTGATGTACTGCAATTGCATTATACTGTTGTTGTAGTTTAGATTCATCACTTAATCTAATCTTAATTCGCTTTAGATTTTTATTATTTAAAATAGATTGGAAGATGGATGACTGGGTGGATGGATGAATGAATAAAAGGATGACTGATGGATGGATGGATTGATTAATGGATGGATTAATCTTTTGATGGAGGGATAGATCAATTTATGGATAGATTAGATTAGATAGATAGATAGACAGACAGACAGACAGACAGACAGACAGACAGACAGATAGATAGATTAATTAAATGCAAGTTAAATGCAAGGCTTCCTTGAAGAGATTTTTGTATTTGTAATGTCTTTATAATGTGCTTAATAAATTTAAATATTTGGCCAAAAAATTGCAAACTAGACAATGCAAAAATATATTAAAGTATTAAATATATACTATTTATGTACTGCAATTGCAATATCACTGTGGTAGTGGTTTAGATTCATCACTTAAATTTTGCCATTGGCTTTTTGTTTTTTATAAATGTGACAAGTGTGATAAATGACTGTTGGCTTAGAAAATAGATTGGAAGATGGATGAATCGATAGATAGATAGATGGATGGATGGATGGATGGTTGGATGGGTAGATAGATAGATAGATAGATAGATAGATAGATAGATAGATAGATGGTTAGTTTATTGGTTTATTGATTGATTGATTGATTGATCGATTGGGAGGATGATTGAAGTAATAGATCTATATATGAGTTATATAGATGATCGATGGACGATGGCTGGATGGATGGATGATTATATTATGAGACACTACTACCTTTGCTGTTGTAAATAGCTGCTAGTTCCGCTCTGAAATATTACAGTATTTTGTTTACTCTCCTATTGTTTTAGCGCAGTCATCTGAAAAATCTGCTGCCTCGGCTTCTTGTCTTTTACCGAACAGTCTCTAAGCGTTCTTACTCCACCACCGCCTCTTCAACTCCTGACATGTTCCTCCATTCTTCATCCACGGCCCAAATTCCAAGCCTTGACCTCGGCCTTCAGCTATTGCTCCAATTCCCCTCTGCTTCACGCACGTTTTGCTTATGGCCGACTTTCATCTATCTTCTGTGCTAAAGAGAGCACACTTCCAGCTGTTCTTTTTTGCCGCTCTCTACAGAACACATTGCCATCTTTAAACATTCATGAACCTTTCTGTCTGACTTCATAAGTCAAACTGTCCATTACCACAGCAAACTATTTGGGGCTTCAAGCCAATTCATAAAGTGGTCTCACTTCTTTCTGACCGTTGGCACTTCATCGTCATCATTGTGTGTGTGTGTCTACTCACAGTGTGTAAAACTTCACTTAATGGTAAAACGCAGAGCACAATTTTGATACTGCCCCTAGTAGCCACATTGACAAGCTCACATTCTAAATACAATCTGCTACATAATCTCAAAGCTCTTTATTCTCAATTTTTGGCTACTTTTTTGTCATACTTACTCATTTTGTACTCATCTCTCACTCCTACTATTCTGGTTTTATCTCACTATTCTCTCACTCCTAACACACAAACTATCTTGTTTTTCCACGTTTTTTTAACAGTCATTTTCTGTTTTCCGACCTATTTTTGCTTTTTTTTTTTACAATCACTTTGGTAATTCTCGTCCTTGTCTCACATTTGTTTTTGGCTAGCGTTTTCGTTCAAGATTCATCCAACACGTCCCTTTCCATCACCGCGATCAATTCTGCTTCAGTTTCCTAATCATTCAATATTTCTCCAGTTCTACATTTTTGCAGACTTTATTTCTCCAAATTTGGCAATTGGTCTTCTGGACACACACTGCAGAAGTCTTTGGGTCTTTCTGTTCTTTACCATAAAGTGCGTCTGGTGTGAGTCGATTTCCCCACAAAACTAGTCGTTTATGATCACTAAAGCATTATATATTGAATATACTCTATTTTATACTCAATTTTGCTACAAAACTAGTCGTTTTTGATCACAAAAGCATCATATATTGAATATTCTCTATTTTATACTCGATTTCCCCATAAAACTAGTCATTTTTTTATGACAAAAGCGTCGTATATTGAATATACTCTGTTTTATACTCAATTTCGCCACAAAACTAGTCGTTTATGATCACAAAAGCGTCATATATTGAATATTCTCTATTTTATACTTGATTTTCTCATAAAACTAGTTGTTTATGATCACAAAAGCATCATATATTGAATATTCTCTAATTTATACTTGATTTTCTCACAAAACTAGTCGTTTTTGATCACATAAGCATTATATATTGAATATACTGGGCTGTGGATGGAGAGCATTGCTTCACCATATTATTTCGCAGAGCTAAAATGTCATTCCGATTCGTCTGGGGGTTGAAATGAGCGGCACAATTCTTCAGATTTATAATGTGATGAAAAGCCCAGATGAAACCGTAGCTTTGTGAGAAAACGTGCGGTTCTTTTTGACGTGGGTGGCAGCATGTGTCTGAAAGCGAGTGTGTGCTGAAGAGCGAGAGAGACGGAGTGTGTTAGCCAGAGAGCAAGAGAACCAGTTGCAGGAGAGGAGAGATCTGAGATGTTCCACAGCCTTTCGTCTGGAGAGTGAAGAAGAGATATTATAGTGCGAGAGGGTGAGTTGCTCTAGTTTTCTTCTAGATTGTTGAGATTGGCGAGTTGGCATCGTCGGATTATTTCCACGGAGGTCTGATCTAAGTGAGCGTGTCATTCATGGTACAAACGGAGTTTAAAGCGAGACAAGATTGTTGAGACGGAGATTGCGGTTTGATGTTATTGCTCATTACTCAAGTAGAATCATTTGAATATGTGGAATATTGGATGAACTGTGAGTGTGAAAAGGCTGGTGACTCATTTTCTGCTGTGATTTCAACCAGTTAAGCAAAGGTCGAACTGGGACATGAGAGTGTTGGCGTTTCCAAAATCGCCAGTTCGTAAAGTCGCTGCTAGTTTTACAAACTAACCTACAGCTTTGAGTTCTCGATTGTATTTTGACAATTGCCACATTTAATACGAGGGATTTAATTTAATTTAACATTTTGCATCATCCATTTTTTTTTTATGTTGAATCGTGATGTTCTTCTCATGAGGCTTTTTTTAGGACCTTTTCTTTGGTTCTTTTTGCATTAGATTTTCCTCATCTCTAACTAATTTAACTAATAAAGTGAGCTAATATAATTTATTGGTATTACAGTGATTTGGTCCAGCAAAGATATAATGCTACAGTTCATGTACTTTACAATTCGAGACTACAATATAGTGTGATCAATACTATTCTGTGTCATTATCAATCATTTTTCATCATATTTTTAATATAACATTGTAAAATGCCTGAACTAAATACACTACAAGCTGATGATTTTTTCCCCTATCATTTTGAAACCTGTCAGGTTTTAAATATTTTATATTATGTCATGATTTAAATACCTCTTTCCTTTGATGGATGTGCTGTGCTTCATTTGGCTGCCATTGACTGCAGAAACGTATAAAATTGAATAATCCGAGTGCCTAATTTGACCATAGATGTTAGTGAGAGTGTGAATGTGTGTGTTGTGTGTGTATATGTGTTTGTTTGTTTGTGTGTTTGTTCATCCTGGGGATTGGTTGACCATCATCACTAAAGATGGTTGGGTAAAGATACTGAGATTCTCCCTGTGACACAGAAATTAAAGCAGTAGTTCTGAGGAAAAATTTGGCAATTTTGCACATTGAATGAAAACACAATCATACAGTACAGAGTTAAGCACAATTTGCACAAAAAATGGCACAAAAAAACATTTCCGATGCTGCTACACCACAACCTAGATAACTAAGCTTGGACACAAACTACAAAAGACGAGTCCAAGAACAAAGCAACAGAGACTGTGAGTAATGCAAGTTGACTACAAAGAACGCTGCATTAGTGCAATAGATTGTCAAAGGTAACATCTGTCTATATAAACATGTCAGGTTCTAGTCTCGTGCTTCCAGATCGGGCTGATGGGTTCTAGTACCCCTGCAGTTCCATGTCTGCCTTTTGAACCAAATGGCCATGATTTGTAGCCATGAGCTTTTGTAGTGTACATTCATTTGACCTGCCTGTTCCAACTTCTTACTGTTGTTATCATTTTAAACTTGCTATACTTATTCTTGTTATACTTGTGATTTTAAAATTCTGCATTCGTAGTCAGTCTAAATGTCTATCTCAAAACTTGTCCTACGTTTTGCCCTTTTTTATTGAGATTGTTCATATACGGTTGAAATATTTCAAAACAATTGTGCTTACCATTTCACTTGTGTATAGTAGATTTAAGACGTGGTGCCAGGAAGCAAATTAGGACCAGCGTCTTGTTCAAGGACACTCATGGCATCTGCCATTCATGTCCGATTCTTGAACCATTAATTCTCACCTGTCCTACAGAAACGTGTCTGGGTTCTACCAGCTTATTGTAGAATCATGGGGCAGTTGTGTCCCAGTGGGTTCTACAACTGAGTGTCCTTGACCAAAGACACTGACCTCTAAATGCGTCTAGGCACCATGACTTAAGCAAAATTTCAATATGGTCCCTAGTGGCCATATAGAGAACTTCTAGAAATATAAGGTGCCTCGTTACCAAGTTTGTCGACATATGCAAGAAGTATGTCTAGAAAAAATAGAAGTTCTGATCTTAGAAATACGTCCAGCAGACTGAACAAAGTACATTAGAAACAGTATTTCTTAATACGGTCAGACTAGTCAGACTGTAATTGTTACCTGGGAGAAAGGTTAACCTGTGAAAAAGAGTCTAGTTCCCCAAGTTGATTTATTTGACGACACTGTCAAGCCGCTGTTCCAACAAATTATCCATTCAATGAGTCACAGTGACGATGTTGCTTTTAGAACTGTCACAGTACCTTTACCAAATTGTACAACCAGCTTCTCTTGAGAAGAAACAGATATTCCCAACATGCTGTATTCTGTGCAGTTGTGTCCTGCTCAAATCGCTGTTGTTTCTTCTTGAATGAACACTTTTTCCCAAGTTGAACTCTTTGACGACACTGTCAAGCCGCTCACCAAGTCTGACCAATTTCAGAGTCAAACAGAGACAGTGTTGTTTGAAGAACTGTCCCAGTGCCTTTACCAAATTGTACAACCTAGTTTCAGCTTCTCTTGAAAAGAAATGGATATTTCCAACATGGTGTGCCCTGTGCAATTGTGTCCTGCTCAAATCACTGTTGCTTCTTCTTGAATGAACACTACCCTAGTCCATTTGGCACCATGGAGAACTGTAATTTACGAGGAGCTAAAGGTTCGCTAGGTGCACCAATTTGCGATTCCCTTAAAATCTGAAAGCAAGGTTGAGCCTTCAGTGATGTGGTAAGCCCAGGGACTCAACTTGATTAGAGCCAAGTCAAACCTTCTTATGACAATTCCTGTGCTTTTCCAAGAGGTCTTGTTCATCAGCTGGACTAGTTCTGATAGATTCCTCTTAGCTTTTGAGTGTGCTAGCTCCTGTGTGGGGTGTTGGCTTGTGGGTTGAGTTCCTTATAAGGATTCCACCACTGTCTCAGTTTTCGACACAACATCTTGCTTCCTTTACGGAAATGTATAGAAAGTGTAGATACAGATTTTATTCTAGTTCAGAGTGCAACTCTGTCGGTTGACTTGAGACTTGCTTTGCGTTTCTGTCATACCTATAGATTTATCAGTGTACAGATATGTTGTAAACGTTTGCAATTGCGTTTGGTGTTTGTTAGACCTAAATGTCTTTCTCTTTTTCTCCACAGAAACATAAAGTCGACCTCTTTTACAAGCTCCGTCACGTAATGAACGAGTTGATAGATCTGAGGCAGCAGCTTCTTTCCGGTCACCTAACGCAAGATCAAGTCCGGGAGGTCAAACGCCACATTACCGTACGACTGGACTGGGGAAATGAGTAAGTTCTTAATGTGTTGTTCTATACTTTTCAAAAACATCAAGTGTGTGTGTTTTGTACAAAAGATGGAAAAGATTGCATGTGTTTTGTACGAAAGTTTGGCCGTTTCAGAGAGTGTTTCGTGTATTATCATAGCACATATTCAAGTAAACTTTGTATCGGCATAAATAATATAACATAACGTCATACATAAATCCACCCATCTATGTAGCGAAAGCTTGAGGAGATATACCCAGACTTCCCTCTTCCTCAGCTCTTCTATCTCCTTCGGGGATACCAAGGCTTTCTCAGCACTCAAGACTGTCTCGACTCTTTCTTTTTCATTGTACCACAACATGCCAGATGTGGATCCTCTCTCTATGGATAGTTCCCAAGTTGAACTTGAGTCCAACTTCTTTCAAGGAGTCGTGATCCAGTTCAGAGATGTCGTGTGGAGATAAGCACAGCTGTTTCTAGCTGATACAGCTCAACCTCCAACACAAGTTTGGGTTTTTTTACTCTCAGCGAGATGATGTTCCATGGTCCCCCAGCCAGATTCGTTGAAATATTTGGTGTCCACGGCCTCCTGCAAGAGAAGAGCCTACTGGAGGGTGGTCTCACAGTCTCTTTTGAGCTAAGTCCGGCCAGGTTCAGTGAGCAAGATCGTGACCACCACAAGCTCTAACGAGTGCCCTCAGTCCTCCAGGTGACACCAATCAGGCCGATGTAGTGATGTCACGGTTTTATTTATAATCTGGGTATATATAAGCTGCTTTTACTCTGAAAATTCACCTAGTAACTGGTTGCTTTGGATAACCCAACATAGCCCTTATGATCATTTGAACTTGCTAAACCCACCACAGTTAGGTGACAGTTCAATGAGGGCTCTTATAATTTATAAATATCGTAAGCTTTTTTTGTACTTAAAATATATATATAAAAAATATATTAAAGTTCTGTTTTCAAATTATGTTACTATATATTAGAGCTATTTATTTTATCATTTTTATTTGTTTTTAAATAATTCCTGTTAGCTTTTTTTTTTAACAGGTTTTTGTTTTTCAAAGTCACCCGGACAATCCGCCTTTGCGAGGAACTCATATCTGGCCTTTCAGCAGTATATCACTGCCAAGTGTTTCCATCAGCAAACAGAGACATAATTGAGTCATGGAGCTAAATGGATAGAATCGTGTAGAGTTACTGGTGTTCTCTATAAAGAATGGAGATGGATTTAAAATTACCGATTGGTACGTAGCTATAACATTTTAGCGTTTTATAACATTTTATATTTTTTTACAGTCCTTAAAAGTTTTTTTTTCTGTACAGTCAAATCTCAAATATATGGGACATTATTTTTTTTATAACAAGATTTTTTTTCCCAAGCTTAACCAAACTCAGTCGGGAGACTCGGGAGAGAGTTGGTGGACTGACCTTCAATTACGCTCAACAAAAATCCTTTTAAGTTAATAAGCCTGAGAAAAATACACGCACACAGGCATTAAAGGCCTTCAGGAGAGTGAAAGGCACTTACGTACATGTAAAAACCACTATTACATGTCAGTGAAAAAATAAAGTCAAAGTACAGAGAATTAATAAAAGAGAATTGACGTTGACAACACAGCCTTGTTGACCATGAAGTGCTGATGATAAAATCAAAAATCATAAAACAGTGACTGACCTGTAAATGTCTCACTTTATTTTGTTCTCCAAACTCCACATTGAAAATGGGATGAAGCCAATACAATGCTTTTTGAAAATTAGCCTACACTGAAAAAAGTGTCTCATTGGATCAAAATAAATATTTTGCATAAACTTACACTTATACTCAATCACTTTACTTTGGATAAACTTAACAATTTTGCTTTTAAAGGGATTGACTATCAACTACTTAACCAATGCAAAAAACATCTTTGAATCAAATTGGCTGCATTTCTACCTGATGGCCATTCCCAGGATGGGAGGCGCTGTTGCTGCCTGTCTGTTAAATGGACCAATAGAGCAGATTTAGCACTGATTTTCTTTATAAGGCAACTTTATAAGTCTCTTTATAAGGCAACTTATTTTAATAAGCTGTTGTTCCACCTCATTACACCTCAGGGGTCAAGACTGTTTCTGTTCAGATTACATGATATAATGTTAGATGCTCTGATACACATTATTATTATTATTTAAATTCAACACTAGCCCCAATCAACAAAGGATGTGAATATATGCATATATTAGGATGGTGGTCTGTTTTTTTCACCCTTCTGAAGAGGAAACATCAAGAAAGATTATAATTTTACTTGACAATATGAACCGCTTCAATTGCTTCTTCTTACAATGAAACAAGATCACGTAAACGTGTTTATGATTTATTTTAAAGTTTCAAAGTGTTAAAAAATTGTGTACTTCACACGAAAAATTCTCATCGGCCAATCCAAGAAACAAGCTCTTCTCATCACCATCACTGACTCCAAACCAAATTATTACTTTACTTTAAGAAATGTATTTACTTTACACTACAAGACTAACATTTAATCTAAATCAAAGCAAGTATTGTACTTTACATTGATGGCTAGGCAAAAATGAAATGTTTTGAGTTAGATCAAGTATAAAAGCTTCTTTAGAGTAACGCCACGTCTTTTGCACCTTTCCAGTGTATTCTTTTCTGTTGTGGTAATGCTTTTGTATTTACAAATGTGGGAATTCATTATGGGGCTACGAATTAAATGAAAACAATCTCTCAAACAAATCAAATCTCATTTAATCTATCTTTATCCCCGTTCTGTTTGTTGTTTTTCTCTAATTTAGACACTTGGGATTAGATCTGGTGCCCAGAAAGGAGTTTGAAACAGTTGACGCTGACAAGATAAGTGTTTCGGATCTCTACAAAATGGTAAGTCATACTTGCACTTTATTTTCTTCTTTTTCCACGCTAAAATTCCAATTGAATGTAAGGACAATGAATCAAAATAAAAAATAAAATTTAATATAACATTATACGATAAAATTATTTCTCATTTTGAGATTCAACAAGACATGCATTTCTTTAAAATACCATAGACTAAAGGAATCTTCACTTGTACGAAATTACAAAAACTTTCTCTAGAAATCTTTGGCCAAACTAACGTTGTTCAGATTTTCGTCCCCCGTTTATTTTAATGTTAAGCTAATCACTGATTTTTTTTTTCTTCTTCAAAATAAAACTATACAAGAGAATTAGATCTCCAATTGTGTCTCTCTGTATTATCCAAGAACATAGTTTAGATTTATTCTGGTCTCTTCTCCAAGTACCATCTCTAGGAATGTCCCCTAAGGTTAAGCAACAAATTTATATTTTAGTATGACGAAATGTATCCTTTCTTCCTGAAAGAAAGACAGCATTAACCCATTGAAGCTATTCTGGGATGCCAGACTCAAATACAAGGCTGGTAGTTTATTCAGTGACACAGTAACAGCGATGGGTGAGTAAGTCGGATGAGGAAACTTGAGTAGTGCAGTGTCTGGAAACCTGGGAAATATGTCAAGAAAAGTAGAAATGTAAGAGCGTACAGTAAAGAAGTGTAAAGAAGAGCAGGAGCAGACAGTCACACTGAGGCGAGGCTCGAGGATTCTGGAAGTTGTGTGACTGGAGAACAGAAGATATGAAAAAGTGTGTCTAGGTCCAAAGTGGAACACCAGAGAGATTCAAACTAGAGCTGCGAAATTGATCAATCCAAAAGTCGAAATAAAAATATGATAATAATTATTATTATAATGATAATAAGATATATCAATAGGATGACAGAGCATGAAAAGTCCTCTGTAATTGAACTTTGGAGGTAAAAGAAAAATGGTGCTTGGACATTTTTGTTGCTATAACATTCTTAATTTTTATTATTATTCATGTAATTTCCTTGCAGGTTGCATGTCACGTTTATACATAATAATATATTATTTTCATATTGAAAATGTCCTGTTATTTGTTAATTACAAATGTACACTTACGAATGAGTCTGTTAACAAAAATTTACGCACAGTGATACAAAAAAAATAATAAAACAACAAAGAAATCTAAAAGCTGAACTTGGGCTTATATTGGAAAGTGTTTTTACCGCGTATTGGAGGTGTGAAAGGCTTCAGCTCAGTTTGTGGGAGGCAGAGGAGTTTAAGATCAATAGTAAAAGAATCGGAGAAGATGTACCTGCCCTTAAACCCGGCGAGAGCACTGAAGTTACGGAAACTCGAGACCTTGAAGTTCCTTAGAAGATGGTTTTGAATTGTCTGCAGGCGAGAAAACACTTAAAGCAGTGTGCAAAGCTGTTGTTGTTACACAAGAGCTGTTAGAACATGTGCAATGCGGCCAAAATCGGCATTCTGGTTAGTTTAAATTTAGCCATGCTGCCATTCCCGAGTTCTAGAACATTCGTGAGTTGTGTTTGTCCTTGCTTAGCATTAGTATTTCTAACTTCAGTTGCCATTTTGTGTTTCGAGCCCAGCGCAATAAAGATTATTGCCGTTAATATGTTCCCAAATTGGGAGCTGGTCTACACCACGCAAAGTTCTCGCTTATGACGTCTCAAATTGTGAGGTGAAAGACACGTCTGAATTAAAATGTCTGAATTATTGTGGTTATAGTTAATATATTATAATAAGTTATAAAAAGTTAAGATAATTATAGTTCAAAAAGTCAGAGTTTTGACTAACAACTCTCAATTCTGTCTTAATACCTCTCAGTTCTAAGAAAAAAAGTTGCACATTTTTCTTTAGATTCTAGTAATAATCTACATCAATCTAGATGAATTCCTCATTAATCTATATTGTAGCTATTTGTTTAGATTAATCTAGACTCATTTAGAATAACTTAGATTACCGTGTTTTTCAGACTATAAACTGCACATACAATTGTAAAAAATGTTAAAAAATTGAGTGTGCGCTTTACAATCCGAATAAAGAAATGTGTGCCGTACATGTGAAAAAAAATTAGGTAATAAACGGAAAATGCTAGATTAAAAAATATTGAATAAAAAAGAAATAGATTGATAATCTAGATTAAATTCATTTTTATGGCCACTTCTAAATTCAGCTTTAAAAGAAAAGAAAGATATTGACCTGAGCTATCACATGTCGATTTTAAGTAAATTCTGAGCCAAACCAAAACAGTGTGCTTAATTTTTAACCCATTCTTTGAGAACCTGGATTGAGTAGAGTTCAACTTGCTCAAGGACTCTTCATGTGTGGTTCCCACCCGTTGAAGACTTTTGCGGGCCGTGTTCAGCTGATCATGTTCCGACACACGGAACAGGAGTCACAGACAAAGCCGCTTTCGCGTCGTTGTGACCTAAGCAGCTTATGTGATTGTGCCAGTCAGAGTCAGATCAGCAATGCCGCCACCTAGAAACGCCATCCAGAAAAGATAGTTTCTCAGAAGTGCAGACGATTGCTCAGATTGAGGGACGCCGCTGTGGTCAGTACATGGACAAATAAGCTAAAACCAATTTAGAAATAAATTATGTTTTTAAACTGGTCTTGAAAAGTATTTTTTCCATTAAAACTTCATTTTCTGAATTCTTGTATAAACGTGTGCGTACTAGAATGTTTAAGAGACCATTCGCAAATTGGGAAATTCATGACACTAATGTAATGACACTGTCCAATAATTTGTATTTTGAAATGTATTGAATAGATCTTTATATAACAATATAAAATAATAACACAGTAGTAAACACATCTGTTCATCCATTCCATTTTCGAATGACTGTTAACTAAAATTTTCTTTTACAAAGGGCGTTGTCGAAAAAATACTTCTCTTTTTACTTCGTCTCTTTTTACAAAATAATTTCTTTATACGATACGTAGGCCAAATGTTGTAGCGACAAGTCCAGACGTCAAGCACAAAATAAGAAAACACTTTTTCAAAAGTTACAGTCATCATACTTCCGGAACCACTGACGCGTTATTACGATATTTTATCATATTTTTTATCGAAACAGATTATTGTATTTACAGTACATGCAAAATAAGGACCATTTTACGATTTTTTTTCATTTTATGAAACTGCTGTCGGCACGAATTCATTTCGTAAAGTGAGTTACCACTGTATTTAACCCTTCCTGCTTTTATATTCTACTGTTATGTCTCTTTGCCTATCATATTTTTGCATTGTATTTATTGATTTATTTACAATTATTATTTATTTTTGACAGCACCTGTCCAGCAGACACAGTGTTCAGCAAAGCACGACTCAGGTGTGTTTATCACTTATAATGTAAACGTTATATGCAGTGATGCCCAACCAGCGGCCCGTGGGCCACATCCAGATTATGAGAGATTATGATTGTACGCAATTTATTAGAAAGTACTTTCAATCTGTGACGCCCATCAGACTCTCTGAAGGTCAGATTCTTTTAACTGTAGCAAGTAAACTATTCAAATTTAGGATCTTAATAACATTTCTTATCTTCTTATCGATCTTAAATCACGTCTTAGCAACTAGACTATTTTCAAATATATTTAATTGTATTAGTTGACATCAAAAAATGCCAAAACTCCGAAATGAAAATGCATATGAAGTTGCAAAAGAGGGGAAAAAATGCGTTTTGTTTTTCAAAATTCCCTCTTAAACTTCATATTTAATTGTAGTATTGTGGCCCGCGCAAATTCACAAGTCAAGTTTAGTCCTCAAGTCATGAACGGTTGGGCACCATTGATTATATGTATTATGTTTTTTTTAAAGAACGTTTTTGAACCTTTTTGAACCTTTTTGAACGTCTCTTCACGTTCAAAACTAACCGCAAGATCGATGGAATATTGTGTTCATCTTATTGTTCCTTCAGGATGGAGGAAGACAGAGACACGGTGATTCGTGTCGAGTGCCTGTACCACACCATCTTTTTGTCAACCTGAAGAGCTTCACGTACAACACCATCGGCGAGGACACCGACATCTTCTTGTCTCTTTATGACCTGAGAGAGGGCAAACAAATCAGGTTGGTTCATTTCACAAGTCAGCAATACTTCAAATCAAACTAAGAATAAAATAAGCCTAATCTCCAATATGATGATGATGAAAATGTATTTTTATTTTTTTATTATTATATGAAGTGGTAAAAGATGGGGAAAATGCATCTTTTTGTTTCAAAAGCTTCACTTTTTTTTTCTTTTTTTGTTGCTTCCAATTCTCCTAATAGCTACACTAGCACTGCAAACCAAATAAACACACACACACACACACACACACACACACACACACACAGTCTATAATCTCTACGTATATCTAAACATGCACATATAAAAGATGTTAAAGGTTTATATCTTATATCTTTCTTTCTTCACGTTTTTGCTCATTTATCAATGATTTTTTTCTTTTCAGTGAGAAGTTCATGGTCAGACTTAACAAAAACGGTGGGCCGAAAAACCCAGAGAAGGTTGACCGCCTCTGTGCACTTTTTACTGTAAGAAAGCATTTTTTTTTAAATAGAAATATATACGTATTTTCACTGTATAAATGAATAATAATAATATTACAATTATAATAAATAAATTATTTTTACCCCCTTAAAGGACCTAAGCAACAAAGACATGAAGAGAGATCTGTACATTATGTCTCAAGTCATCAGAACTGGTGAGTATTAATCTTCCTTCCTTTTCTAAGAAGCTTAGTTGTTAAACAAATTTAAAAACTGTTTATGACTGTATAAAAATGACAGAATAACAGTCTCGTAATATATGATCAATTTATAGATGATATCCCTGTGAATATAAGCAAACACCTTGTTTTTCAGGCACAAAAATTCAGAAAAATGAAAAATAATAATAGTTTTACATTTCTGATTAAATTGCGTTAATTTTCTCTTAAAATACAATTTCTTTATTTAACTATCCTAACTTGTGACTTGAATAATAGTTAATTATTCAAAAAAATCAATTATAGTCATAAAGACTCCAACTCCCAGAATTCTTAGCGTGAAGCATTAGGCTCCCATGAGCCTTTGCACGGAGATTAAAGCTGTGTCTTTGTCCCACATAAATATCACAACAGTATTGTTTTGCTTCGAGCGATTTGATAGTTTTTGTTCCCTGAATTTGAGTCCAGTGTTCTTCATTTTCAACTATTTTCTTTCTGCTTCAACACGTGCTTGTGGACTCGCTAGCCTTTAGCCGTTAGCACTGATTCATCGGATGCAGTATAGTGTGTATGTTCAAATATTAATGATTGTATTTAGTTTAATCTTACTTCTTCCAGTGTTATTTTGTCATTGTTGAGTGTTGCATCACGGCTAATGTTTCTTTATTTTTCTTTATTTTTTTATTCAGCCAATAAAAGGCTATAATGCCGCCGGAACCATTATTTAAAAACGCACTGCTTCATAAAGACGACTTCCGTTTATTGGTTTTTGCTCCTGACTTGAAATATGAAAAATTAGGCGCTTAGTTTTACAAATTTTCAAAAATTTTAATTCAGAAATTATCAGCACCACCCAAGTTATGAGGCTAGAGAATCCGAAAAAAAAAAAATGGGTGCCTATTTTCACGTAAATACGGTATTTACACATATTTACACACACACGTATATACATTTTTCGACGCACACACTCACAATTCTTGGTAGTAAAAGTGTCATTTACTACCATGAAATAATTGGTAGTAACTGTGTAATTTAAGTAAATGTGTTTTCCTGACTTTCTGCAGGTCGGATGCTGCTGAACGACTCTAAGAAAGGTCCACCGAATGTCCAGTATCGCCGGCCGTATGGATGTGCAGTGCTTGCTATGAGTGACGTCCTGCAGACCATTTCTGAACTCAAAGAAGAGAAAGACTTTGTGCTCAAAGTTTACACGTAAGTCATCTCACGCCCACGTCTTTTTGAAGTAACATTTTTTAATGAATTTCTGCTTATTTATGTTAGCAAACGCATTAAGAAAATTTTTAGAAAGAAAACGCTTTTAGAAAAATGAGGAGAGTAATTTCTCAGGACTTGATTACTAGATGAATCCACTAACAATTTCACGTTTAGAAGTGTTTACATGATTCAACAAGACTGAAAAGAAGTTTGAAATCGCACTGAAGACGTTTTGTGTGTCTGATATTAATACCTTGTAGACGTGAATATAACAGTTATATCAATTTGAGTCTTTCGGCTTTGGAAAATTTGAGAATTTCAGCTTTTGGCCCGGAAATCATTTGAAATTCACTTTTAAAGGCCACTTTTACTGCCATCTTGTAGCTTTAATTAAATTAAAATGACAATTATTCTGTTACATTTGTATTACATAATTTATGGGCACAGTCATGGCAGTTGGGTTAAAATAAGAGGATGACTTTACATGCGTGTTCTTGTGAATTTAGGTGTTTTACGTAATTCTAATGACTTGTATTGGTAAAAAAATTAAAAAGCTTTCGGCTTCGGCCAAAATTTGACTTTCGGTCAGACTCAATTTTAAATATAATAGTGTTGAAAAGTTGTCTAAAATGTGTTTTTTGTTGGAGTGTCAGACTGTAAAGGATTGTATATTATTTCTGTGCATTTTGTCTTATATATTTTAGTCTAGACCACCACAGACATAAACTGTGGGGTGTAATGTGCATATTTCATTCTGAGACTATTGCTTCATACAGTATGGAATAATAAATATGAAACCATTATGACTACATGTTTAGTTTCGTTTGTTGGTTAAAGTTCCATTATGACTACATGTTGGGAAGATTTGACACGAAGACTATCAAAACGTTGTGTTCTTTATTTGCTTCATATGAAATAAAAAAATCGATAGTGAGATATTTATTCTTGTAAATTGTTCACTAATCATACTTATTAAAGCTAATTTTTGACACATTGATTTACTAAAGCATCTTCTGGATTTAAATTCCCATTGCCGAATCATCGATAGTGAAAATAAACGGAACATCGGTGAAAAAGGCACATTTTGAACTGTCTTCTCTTCTGATGAATGTTTCTCATTTCGGTATGTTTTTGTCTTTCTCTCTTCATTGATCCGCAGATGTAATAATGAAAACGAGTGGTTTCAGATTCACGAGAACATCATCCGCAAATCCAGCACGAAATACACCGCTCCCAGCACAAACTACGGTAAGAGGACAAAAACACAACTGTATGTCAGCAAAAAAATAGTATAGTGTCGTTACATCTTCACTCAAACTTCTTGTTTTTTTTTTTTTTTTTTTTTTTTTTTTTTTTTTTTTTTTTTTTTTTTTTTTTTTTTTTTTCTTTTTTTTATAATTTTCAAATTAAGTGATCAAAAAAGTGCTATTTAAAATAGAATGAATAGATACCTTTTAAGTGTCATTGATGACCCATAACAAAGACTGGATTGTTATGAGCGATGAATCTATATTTGATAACCACTGGCGTGAACTAAAGAAAGGAATAGAATTTTAAAAATATTGTAAAACTTTTTATGAAATAACAAACAAAAAATTCACAAAGATGATAAATAATAACAAAAAGATCAGGAGGTTAGAGACTTTTCTGTGCGGAATTTGCACGTTTTCCCCGTGTTGGCGTGGGTTTCCTCCGGGTCTCTACGTTTTTTCCACGTTCCAAAAACAGGGAGGAGAACTAGATTTTGAAAAGTTGCTCATAGGTGTGAATGTGTGTCCTGCTCTGTGATTGGTCGGCCACCAGTCCTGCCTCCAGCACAGAGTTGCTGGGATTGGCTCCAGCTCCCAATGACCCAGAAATGGAGTAATGGGTTAAAAATGAATGGACGAATGAAATATAACCATTGCCGTCTTTTTTCCGGAATTCTCTTCTCCGTTGTGCAGGTCTAATCATCTCGCTGCAGCTGTTGCGGGGCGACATCGATCAAGTACGCAGAGAAAACCCAATGATTTTCAACCGCGGCGTGGCTATTACACGCAAGCTGGGCTTTCCTGATGTCATCATGCCAGGTAAGTCACAGTAACACGATGTTTTTTGGTTTCAACGAATGAGGAAAGAGCAAAAAGTATGGAATGATGTAGGGGTGTGCGATATAAATGAAAAGTCATATTACGATATTTTCTAGTTTTAATTACGTTATTTGTACACAAAGCCTGTATTGTAACTTTGTTTAAAGAAATTTGTTTAAAGAGACTTCGAATAATAATGATCTGTTTTTGCAGTTCTATTTTATCTTACTCCGTACTGTACTTTATTATCATTATTTACACTTAGGCGACATACGCAATGATCTGTATCTGACGTTGGAGAGAGGAGACTTTGAAAGAGGAGGAAAGAGTGTTCAGAAGAACATCGAGGTCACTATGTATGTGATGTACGCGGACGGCGAGATTCTGAAGGTGCGTGAGTTCCGCCCACCCTTGGAGGCGTGGCACTGATCACCAATAAAAATGAAGGAGCTGGAATTGTTGCTTTCTTTTCTCAGGAGTGCATTAGCCTGGGTTCCGGAGAGCACAGTTTCAGCGAGTACCGCTCTTTTGTTCTCTACCACAACAATAGTCCACGCTGGAGCGAGGTCATCAAACTCCCCATCCCCATTGACCGGTTCCGGGGGTCTCATCTACGCTTCGAATTTAGACACTGCTCAAGTTAGAAGCCTTTTCTTATACAGTGGTACCTCAACTTACGAATGTCGAGAAAATATCGTCTCTTTTTACAAAATTTGTTTTACTATACGATGTCTATATATTCACTATACCAACATTCACTATACCAAATGTTGTAGCGACAAGAATGTTAAACACGTTTTTTTCTTACCACTAATATGCAGGGAGGTATTTTGAGTAAAACATACACAAGTCCAGACTTATAAAACTGTTTTTTTTATTCTTCAAGCACATCCACTTACGAATGACTCAGTTATCAAAAATCTCCTTTTACGAAGGGTGTCATTGAGAAAATATCGTCTCTTTTTACAAAATTTGTTTCACTAAACGATAGGCCAAATGTTGTAGCGACAGGAATGTTAGGCAAGTTTTTTTCTCACCACTAATATGCAGGGAGATCTTTTGAGTAAAACATACACAAGTCCAGACGTATAAAACAGTTTTTTTTATTCTTCAAGCACGTCCACTTACGAATGACTCAGTAAACGAAAAGTTCCTTTCACGAAGGGCGTCGTTGAGAACATATCGTCTCTTTTTACGAAATTTGTTTCACTATACAATAGGCCAAATGTAGCAACAAGAATGTTAAACAAGTTTTTTTTCTTACCACTAATATGCAGGGAAATTTTTTGAGTAAAAAATACAAAAGTCCAGACGTGTAAAACTGTTTTACAAAAATAACTATTTTACAGAAGAAGAACGATTACAGGCATCTTACTTCCATAACCGCTGACGTAGGACGAACTGACGTCACTTTTGTTGACGAAGCTGCGCTGTTTTGTTGTGAAACTGTGACACCCGGTGGCTGAGAAAGGCATAGCATCTGGAGTTGTTAGACGAGACACGGAAATATAAAGTGTTCGAGTGTAACCAACCACCGTGTTATTTTGCAACAACAACATTAGAGAGAAAAGATGTTCAGAACAGTGTCTGTGCCGTTTAGATATGTTTATGCACAAAAGTACAACCCAAGAGAGACATCCTGGTGATGTCAGCATTCACACTGGTCCGCCACAGTTATCGTGAGATTATATCGAGATTCAAGATGGCGGAAGTGACATGTTTGTTATTACAGTTATTGCGATATTTAATCATATTATAGAAACTTTTTTTAATCAGGATTAATTATCTGTTTTAAATGCAATATGTAATTTCCATTTACCAAAACTGCTGTCGGCACAAATTAATTTCGTAAAGAGAGGTACCACCGTATTGCATTTCTTGTGTCACTTAACTATTCTTGTGTCAATTTAACTCAACGGTTCTTTTACTTACAGCAAAGGACAAAGCGGAAAAGAAGCTCTTTGGTTTTGCGTTTACTCCTCTGATGAGGGAAGACGGCACAACACTGTCAGATGAAAGCCATGAGCTGTATGTCTATAAGGTGACTACTTTTACTTGCCAACGACAAGTATTTTTACTATATTAACATTACTACTATAATTACAATGCTATATTATTATATTTATATATTATTATACTATATTATTTTTTTTAAGTATCCTATATTTGGCATTAATTTTATTATAACTACATGCTATGAACCATTAGTAAAATAATGTATTAAACATTCCTACAATAATGAACATTGGTAAGTATTTGATATACCATAAAGGCTGTAAAAACATCTACGTAACATGGTTAATGAGTGTATCTTCACACTTTGATACAAATCAGTTTATCATTTATACATGAAGCTTATTCAGACTAACAGTTAGTGTGTTACTAAACGCTTTCTTCACACATTTTCCTGTTTAACTCCTTGTACTTATAAAGTACGCTGTCAGATAACTTTTTAAAGTAAGAACTATTGTGTCTGTAATTGATTTTGCCTTAAACATGTATTGATGTGATTTCAAGGATCAGGTTCTTACTAAACAGAAAAAGGAGGAAAATTCGGCAACCAGACCATAAAAAACATGTTTATCAAGTACAAATGCACAAAAATGAACAAATAACAATTCGATATAAATTGAAATATAAGTATGAAATATATTATATTTAACTGTGCAAACTAAAATAGAATAGAATGGAATGCCTTTGTAATTAAGCTATTATGTTATTTTTATTATTGTAAATTCAGTTATAGAGGTGCTATTAAAAAGCATGAATCGAGTAGTATATAAATTATATGCACACTTACTAATGTCTAATAGTATAAGAACAATGCTTTATAAATGATGAATTGATTATTTACTGATTGTTAACTAATCTTTCATAGCCTGTAGTTACTATAAAGTGCTAACATTTGATTTTCTGAATATGAGGATAACTTGCAAATTCCTTGATCCTTTACAAATTCAATAATTGTTTTGTCCAAAATGAAGCGTCAAAATCAAATTCCTGTTACGTGATTGTGTTTTATCTGACTTCAGTGCGATGAGAACACCACCTTCAGTAACCACGCGCTGTATCTGGGTCTTCCCTGCTGTAAAGACGACTTCAACGGCTGCCTGAACATCCCGTCCAGTCTAGTGTTCCAGCGAAGCACTAAAGAAACTCTGTGGATTTCTACTCAGTTGTCATCCACCAAACTAACTCAAAACGGTAGATTTATTTTTACCTGTATATCTTATCTGTAGCAATAATCCAGACTAGCTTGTATTGTGTCACTTTTATTTTTCTTATTTCAAACTTGCTTTTTTTTTTCGTAGTTGATCTACTTGCTTTGTTGAAATGGAAAGCACATCCCGATCGTGTCATGGACATTTTGAGTCGATTACGACACATCTGTGGTGAAGAAATTGTCAAAGTGAGAATTCAAACTTCAACCCTTTTCATATACTTACTGAAATTGTCAATGTCATGTTGTGTGTGTACAGTAAATATACATGTATATATAAATAGATATTAGGGCTGTCAAAGTTAACGCGTTAACGCATGCGATTAATTTTAAATGCTTATTTGCATCAATTATTTTTTCACTCTTTTCACTTTTAAAACTCTTTAAACTTAAAAAAAAAAAACTTTTTATTAAACTCTTTTCTCAAAAAGAGTTTTTTCCACTTTCGGTTTGGCAAGTGCAATGAATAGACCCAGAGAGTCATGCTTGTGTCACCAGGTGCGGCTCGTTACGATCAGCAGCCCACAGTGATTGTTTTCACCTGCTGCCATTTAGGCACATACTGTTTAAGGATCTTTTCAACTGCAAATAACTTGCTGGTCAGAGTTCTCGGTGGAATCAAATTTCTGTTCAAAAAGCCGACACTAATTAATTATGATTAATTTAGTCAGGGAAGTGCGATTAATTTGTTAAAAAAAATTAATTGTTTGACAACCCCAATTTATATATTTATTAAGCCTGTTCCTGGAATATATTTCTTGATTGTACTCTTTTTACTTTCTCTTTTCTTTAGTTTCTTCAAGATATTCTAGACACACTCTTTTCCATTTTGGATGACAACACGGAAAAATATGGACCACTGGTGTTTCAGTCTTTGGTGAGTAAACTTTAATACAGTAGTGTATTTTCCAAACTACAGTGTGTGTGGATTGAGTCGGGCATTTTTGCCTTTTCGATAATTTATATAGTATGTACAATAGAGCAATAAATAATAGTTATATGTATACCTGTATAAACAATATTTATATGTATAAATGTCACCCACATTAAATATGTAGATATAGTAAATCTTTTACATATCTAACAGAAATTTTAGGGCCGAATTTTGAAATTTGCATTCATTTTTTTGTCTTCTGCTTCACATCTCTTGACAGGTTTTTATTATTAATTTACTTCGGGACAGTAAATTTTACAATTTCCGACCTGTCATGGATACCTACATCCAGAAGCATTTTGCCGGAGCTCTGGCCTACAAGTGAGCGACATCTTTTTGGCCCTTTTAAAATATGAATTAATACATTTTTTAAAATTACTTTAGTGTAAAAACAAATGCTACAGTATTGGAATTAAACCTGTATTCTCTCTTTAAAATGCAGAGAGTTGATTCGCTGTCTCAAGTGGTACATGGATCGATCGGCAGAAGTTGTTCGTCAAGATCATATCCAGGAAGCCATGCGGGTAAGATCTCATAATGCAAAGGCTTTCCATTGTTATTTAGTTGTCCAGCCATTCAAATTAAAGTTGTTTTTGATTGTGTACATTCAAAAATTACATCTGCTTAAATTGTTCTAATACGATTTTACAATAATTGTGCAGAGAGCTTGGTCAACCACCTCACTAAAATATTACCTAGTGCTACTGAATCCGTTTTTGATCATGTTTTCAAAATCCCATTACTTTGTCTGTTTTCCATTGTTGTATAAATTGTACTTAATGTCAAACAGATTAGAATAGCTTTTTCTTGACAATAATGTATAGTACAAAGCACAAATTGCGAACAAATTTGTTTCATTTTTATGTAAATATGCTATATTCATGTATGTAGAATGGTAACCAAACTTTTCAACCCAGAATGTTTCGACCCCAAGGGTTTGACCCGGGTGTTTCCTGCAAATTGTTCGCGGTGTCAACCCTATAAGTGTTTTCATGCAAAATACGTATTACTAATGCCACTAAAGCCGCAGCCGGGCTTTTTCCGGAAACCCTGTTGGATCGCATCATGTGTACTCTTCGCCACAATTGCAACAAATCTCGCGGAAATATTTAATTTTTAATTGGGACAATGTTTTTTTTAAACGCACCGCTGGTTTCTTGTCGAACAAACCCGGGTCGAAACGTCCAGGCTCTGCAAAAAATGCACATGAAAAAACAAGAAAATAAAAAACTAAATGAGTAAAAAAGACTTAAATAAAGTAAAATTATCTGCCAATGGGGTGAGAAAATTGTTCTTGGTAAGACAGCTTGAAACAAGTCCTATTTTATTAAAACAAGGTAGTTCATCTTTTACTCCTAATTCTAAGCTAGTTAATATATCTTGTCCAAAAAACACACAAAATTTCTTGTGTAATTTCAAGATCTTTTGACTCTTTTGGCAGTGTAGATTCATATAGAACCACTATCTTAACACATTGGGAATTTCTCACCGACATTGCTACTGAACGCCAGCTAAAATAGAACTCAGTATGTATAGAAAAGTACCAAATTGAAAAATAAAAATATACTCAAAATAAACACAAGATATCTACAGTTTACTGAGTATCTACAGTGCAATATGATATGAATATATAATCTGAAAGTGACAGGTGCGTGTAGCAGCTTGCTAATGAACTGTAAGGTGCATGTAGCAGTTTGTGGTTATGGAAGACCAGTTGGACATTGTGACCGAGCATTTTCTCTTCAGGCTCTGGAATACCTGTTTAAATTCATCGTCCAGTCTCGGATTCTCTACTCCCGCGCTACCTGCGGGATGGAGGAGGATCAGTTTCGGGCCAGCATCCATGAGCTGTTCCAGTCCATCCGCTTCGTGCTGAGCCTGGACACACGCAGCTCCGAGACGCTCATCTTCACGCAGGTCAGGAGCCTCTGTAGATCACGGAATATTGTGTGCTTCACACCAAACAGAAAAACAGTGGGAATGAAAAAGACGGACAATTCACACCCGACGTATTCAGAGCTGCTGTTTGTTAACACTCGATGACACGTGTCTCCTCAAGGCATATGTGTGTCGTCTAGTCCGAAGGCTTCTGCGTCTGTCATGTTCTGTTTCAGGAGGTTGTCTCCTCCGGTTAGACGTCCTCCTGTCATGATGGTCTTCATCTACATTGGCTCTGATTCGAGGATGGAGCTATAGCAGCAGTGTTCATTTTGACAACGATTTTTTTTACTCAGTTTTAGTCATAGTCTTTTGTAGTCCCAAATTAGTCATCTTGATTTTTTTCACATTTTAATCGACTAAATACCACAACATTTTAGTCGACTAAATTATAGTATAGATTTAGTCAACGACAATATAGGTGCTATATATTCTAAATGTTTACTAACGTTGCTATGTCTAAGAAACCTGAATACGTAGTTAACGATGAACATCTGAAATAGATACAAATATCTTACTTATTTGGAAAATCATTTTTTTTTTCTTGAAATTATTTTAAGAACTTTTCTTTCAATCCAAGTATCTTGGAAAGGTAGGAAATTAAATACAGTCAAATAAAATAAATTATAATTGCATCACGTTTTTAAGTTGTGAAAGAAAAAAAGATGCACGTTGAATGTAATGAATGAATCTATATATCTGACCACTTTTTCCTAGACTTTATTGAAGAAGCTCGCCTCTGATTCCGTGTTCTGATTGGTCCTCTTTGCGTTTGCACCCGCCTTTCTCCACGAGCTCAGATTATGATTGAATGTCATCACAAAAGGCATTTTCGTTTTTTTTTTTTTTTTTTTGACGAAATTGTCAATAAATTTAGTTACAGTTTTCGTCCCTGAGCAGGAGTTTCTATATAGTTCTCGTTTCGATTTCGTCGGGGAAAAAGTGTCGTTGACGAAGACGATTACAAAAATATTTCGTCAACGAAATTAACTCTGTATAGCAGTGGTCCATACATTTTGTTAGCCCCACCCACTTTAATCCAATGAACAAATCTGCCTCCCTCCACAAAAACTAAAAGCATATCTCAAATCTCAAATTACAACATAATGTCACTACTACGAAGTTATGAAAGACTGAATGCTTTTTTTATTTGAACAAGTTGCAGTAAAAAAAGCAAAACTTAATAAATAACTAGTTTGTTTTCATCTGCTGATGGTCCGAATCCCGCTGCGGAAGAATAGCAATGGTTGGAATAGTTCTATGCCAAGTCGAGTTTTTGTCAAAGCAATATTTTTCGGACTTATTTTACCTGAATCTAATATTAAATTGCCAGCAAGGAATGGTGGAACGTAGTGTAAAGTCTACTTGGTATCATTATCAGCCTTGGAGTAAATGATGGTTAGGATTTTGCAGTGTAGAGTTATTCAAACTAATAATTTATAATACATAATAATTAATTAGTAAATGTAAAATGGTTAAAATTTTAAATGAACCAGCGGTCAATATTTTCAGTTTGGCCAAACGTTAGTTTGCAGAACATAGATCTTCAGTTGCATGTGTCCAAAGATTTGGATTGGAAATGTTTTTTTTTCCTCTTCAAAGAAATATTTTTCTCATTTCCTCTTCAAGAAAGTCACTGTCCCAGTTTATTATTCATGAACCAACTTCGTATTAATAAGCCTGGACTCATTTGAACTCCTAAGCCTGGTTTGCTGGAGCATCAGTCTTTGGGCTTATCTAATTTATTTTTTCTTCACCTGATTTGCCCCGTCTTGTACCTTATATGGTGTCCCTCCGTCCCTGACTTGGATCCAGACCCAATCTTGCCCACCCTTACTTGTACCCCAGGGTCCCCAGGCTCCTACAGGACAAGCCACTACCAGCCCGGGCAACTGCTTGCAGCCGTTGAGCTGTCATGCCCCACGTTCCTCTTCACTGTCTGTAAGTAGATGCAGATTGACTCCCAGTAAAGGACCGGATACACTCGAAATACCCCCACAACCCACTGCCAGTGTGCTGAACGTCCACTGCAACACAAACCCTCTCACTTCTCTGAGTTCAATATGTGCTATCCCTAAATATTATTTTTTTTTTACAAGCTGTACACCTCTTTGTTTTTTTCTCAATCTTAACTTGGATTGCAAATCACCAGTTCTGCTTCTGAAATCGCCTGTATGGGCAGAGGATTCTGCCTGGTTCTTATATTTTTATACAGTGGTACCTCTACTTACATATGTCTCTACTAACAAAAGTTTCAAGTTACAAAGTGCGTTTAAAAAAAAAAAAAGGTCAAATGTTGTAGCGACAAGATTGTGCCTTTTTCTTCTTTCTGTAAATGAAACTTGTTTTTATTCTTTGCTTCAGTCCCACAATACTCTTTTTTTATTGCTTTAATGACGTTTTTAAGACTAATATTTAATAATTTATAAAATGTTTTGTCTGAATTTAGGGGTGTTTGGAACGGAAGGCATTTGCGTGTAAAACGTGTTTCTACTTACAAAACTATCATAGGCACGAATTAATTTTGTAAGTAGAGGTATCACTGTATAGTGTTCAAATTAATTTCCATGTCACTGCCAGGAACAGGGTAGTGAGTACTAGATTCCAGCAACCTTTAACCTATAGATCATACTATATCTGCAATGGCTGACTGTTCAAGCAGATGTAGGCGATTTTAGACACAGGGCAAATTTTCCCCTGCACTTTCATCAGGTTTCGTAAACTCACCATTTGAATCATTTTCATCTTCTGTATTCACCAACAGTCCCAACCATTGTGCTTGTTATGGATTGTGCCACCGGAATGAAGAACTAATTTGTATTTGTAGAAGTGAAAATTATGTTGAATGTAAAAACTAAATTTAATTGTTTTTCTTGTGTCTGTGGATTCAATTCATATGATGGATGGAAATGAATGAATGAATCAGTTTTATAATGGAATCAGATTAGTGCCAAAAATTTCTAGGAAACGGACAAAAATGCTTCACATTATGAATGTGCTTCACTTTATTTTTTTTATGCTTGCAGTCTTATTTTTCTTCGAATCTTTTTTTTTTTTCGTTTTTTTTGTGCATTTTTTTTTATATCAATTTTTGTGTTTGGACTTTGTTTTCACTAGTTTCACGTGGAGGACAGTCGATACTCTGATTGAGAATGTGATTGGCAGCAGTTGACTAGGAAGTGCGAGAGTTTGTAGTGTTGTCTTTTGGATCGCATTTCTTACAAATATGTTCGTTTCTTACAAATATACATTTGATATTTTTGTCCCTATCTGATTCCTAACTTTGACTGGCTTTATTAGATATTGGCAAACTGCAATGGGGCATTTGTGTCCTAGTATGAATCTTATCTGATCCCCAAGCTGTGGAGGATTAACGGCTTAATGCTGCCCACTGCTCCTGGCTTGAGTGAGTGACGGTGTGTGTGTGTGTGTGTGTGTGTGTGTGTGTGTTCACTTCACTGCTTGTTTTGATGGCAACAAAGACCACTGTAAATCCCTCCACTGTGGCATGATTAAAGACGTTGTACTTATCTACTGTCCATATTCATTTGGTGTCCTGTTCCTCAAGGTCCTTTGTGTTCCTCAAGGTCAGACATCCATGACTCTCTGGATGATCTCATCATGGCCTGCAGTCACTTCCCAGCCTCACACGAGTCACTAAATCCACATTTCCCATCTGTTCTTCTCCCCCATCCAGGCTGCTCTGCTCAACTCCTTCCCTGCCATTTTTGATGAGCTCCTCCAGATGTTCACGGTGCAGGAGGTGGCAGAGTTTGTGAGGGGGACTCTGGGTAGTATGCCCAGCACAGTTCACATCGGTCAGTCCATGGATGTGGTCAAGCTCCAGTCCATCGCTCGGACAGTGGACAGCCGTCTCTTCTCCTTCCCCGGTATCCGTCTTCTTCTTCAGAAATGCACAACATCTCAACCTCAGCTGACGATTTTGAATTCGTTTTTTTTCCACACAGAGTCCCGAAGAATCCTTCTCCCCGTCGTTCTTCATCACATACATCTTCATTTGCGGCAACAGAAGGAGCTTCTTATCTGCTCGGGGATTCTAAGCAGCATATTCTCCATTATTAAGAGCAGCTCATTGGTACTAAGACGAGATGATGCGCTCTTAGGGCTGGGCGATTAAGCCAAAAATCTAATGCTTGATTAATCGAGCATCTTAACACAATTACGATTAATGAACCATTTTTTTGTTTATTTATTTATATATTTTTTGCCTCATAGTTCACTGACATCAACAACTGAAATCAATCAACCAATCACTTCATTTTAAAAATAAAAATAAACAGAATATGTCTATATCAATATGTTAATATCTCCTTATTTACATGAAAAATGAGACGTTCTCTTCTAATTAAGATGTCTCTGTGCATTACTTGACTTAGTCGAAGGAACCGATCAAAGTTTTATATCGGAGTTTTATGTTATCTTAATCGAAGGAACTATACAAATGTTCTATATGATTATTTATTGAACATCAACAACTGAATTGAATTCATCTCTTCATTCTAATAAAAAAAAAGAGTCAAATAAATTACTAGTACATTTAGGAACAGAATAAATAATTTTTAATATGTCCTTATTTACATGGAAAATGAGACGTTCTCTTCTAATTAAAATAACTCAATTTATATTAAGACATTCATAGGACATCCTGTGCATTTCTTGCATGTTTTAAAAAACTAATATCAATTGTAAACCGCATAATGATGTACGACTTGATTAATGGGAGTCACGTGACTCCACACACTTCTTAAAGGGAAAGTAACCGAACTAATCGGCTTGGAAAAATTTGAACAATCATTTGTTTTGAATTTCGTTTTTTTTTTTTTTTGATGAATCGCCCAGCCCTGATATCTGCACTAATATCCAAGAGTTCAGACCAACAGCGGTTCTCTCCTCCTCTCTGCAGGAAGGGTCTGTGCAAGAGGAGGTGGAGATGATGGTGGAGAGCTTGCTGGATGTGTTGTTGCAGACGCTCTTGGCCATCATGAGTAAATCTCAGTCTCAGGAGGCGGTAAGAGGGCAGCGCTGTCCACAGTGCACGGCTGAGATCACTGTTAGTAACTAACAAATCTGATACTTCTACCTTTCCCCTTCCTGTCATACCTCTCTTCTCTGCTCCACCTGCTTGGCAGCATCACTCCTTCTCTCATCTGTTCTTTCTCTTTCAAGACCTTGAAAGTAGAATATGTGTACGGAGAGTAATATTTACAACAGTGGTAATTGATAGTGCCAGATAGAAAACTCGACTGGCATGAAAAACCTCACGGTCAGTTTTTTGTCGATTTTCAGGTTGCAAAAAAAAATGTTTTTTAAAGTACAAGTACAAATAGTTTATATTTTTTTAAACCAGGATCTTGAATGCTCCAACTTTTCATTGTTTTCATTGGACTTTTTGTAAGTACATGTTAGCAATGTACTGTTTTTCATATACTTAATATAGTCTATCAAAAACGTAACTAATCATAATGTATGTTTTTGAATATTTCAAATTATGTTAAGCATTTCTGCAAAGAATTTCGTTCGAAATCCTTAGAGAAAGCTCTCTCTCTCTCTCTCTCTCTCTCTCTCTCTCTCTCTCTCTCTCTCTGCCTCCCCCTCTCTCTTTCTCTCTGCCCTTCTCTCTGTCTTTCTCTCTCTGTCTCTATTTCTCTGCCTTTCTCTCTCTTTCTCTCTCTCTCTCTCTCTCTCTCTCTCTCTCTCTCTCTCTCTCTCTCTCTCTCTCTCTCTCTCTCTCTCTCTCTCTCTCTCTTTCTCTCTCTCTCTCTCTCTCTCTCTCTCTCTCTCTCTCTCTCTCTCTCTCTCTCTCTCTCTCTCTCTCTCTCTCTCTCTCTCTCTCTCTCTCTCTCTCTCTCTCTCTTTCTCTCCCTCTCTCTCTCTCTCTCTCTCTCTCTCTCTCTCTCTCTCTCTCTCTCTCTCTCTCTCTCTCTCTCTCTCTTTCCACTCACTCGCCCATCCACCATGACACTCATTGTCGTGCTTATTTAATTTTCACATAAGTCTTGTGTCTCAAACACAATGTGAGTAAATCTTCTTCACTACAACTACTACTACAAAGTAAAAATATTTTTAGCACATTTCTCACCCTAACCTCAATAGAAAACATAGATTTGCACAAGAAATGTTTTTTTATAAAGTTTAACTACCAGTAAGTTAAATTCTCTAGAAGTCTGGTTCTGTACTTTTTTTTTATAACCGTAGTATAGCGGAAGTTACTACTGCAAGTTTGTTAATCTACACACAATATAACCTAATTCATAATTATCGTGTGTGTGTGTGTGTGTGTGTGTGTGTCAGAGGAGGGAAAAGGGGTTTCTGCTTTGTTTTATGTGTCATTCATTCAGCTTATCCTGCTCCCTGTGGATGGTTGTTCTTGACTCTTCTTTGACTGCAAACGGACCCTTGAAACTCTCTTGACAGAACGTGCCTGGTTTCTGTTTGTCAGGGGGAGTATGTGTCCTGCTTGCTGTCACTTCTGCGTCAGATGTCGGAGATTCACTATCAGCACTTGCTGGACAACTTTCAGAGCAAAGAGGAGCTGAAGGTAAATGATATTAATAATTGGATTATTGGCTGTGGTCTTAGTTACCGTACACTCAATGTGTCATAGTAGGGGGATTGCTTTGCCAGACTCGTGATCCAGTCTGGTTATGAGCTTTTCTGAAGGGGAAAACGAGAAGACTCAATAAAAAGACCCACAATGGCTGAACTAATGTACATGAAAACCGTTACCCCGTACGTCCAGTATAAAGAAGGCATAGCAAATGCAATCTACATTCATGCTGACCGAAGTCATTCTATGCTTGACTAGTCTTCAAGAACAAAATACTCTCTCTCTGTTTGTTTTTTTCTATTCCCCTGCCTATGAATCTGATAGTTGCGATCATGATGATTATTACCATGGTCATGAAAATTGCATTCGAGTTGGAAAAGCAAGACCATGTCCTTCAGATAGCAGGACATTTGGTCTGTTTCACAAACCGTCATTCACCGTTTCCACACCACTCTCCAGTCCATGAGAAAGGATCACTAGAAAGAAAAGAACGTAAGGTGATTGTCAAAATGGCCACTGGGGACCATATCTAAACTATGCTATACATTTAACCCATCTAAAGTGAAGTAGACACACACAAACCTGGAGCAGTGGACAGCCTAAGACCTGGCTTGTCCAAGGACACTCAGTTGCAGAACTAGCCAGTGGAACATTCGTACCTGCAACCTTTTGGAAGTCCCCAATCACTGGACCACAATTGTCACAAAACATGCTGCCAAAATGGACAGAAGCCACCTGAAAGACCAACAAAGGTCCCGCAAAGGTCCCAATTCTGTATGCCCCCTCTCTCTAGTGGACGAGGATGTGGTGCCTCCTTGGTGGTCATTTCTGGAGACTGCCACTACTACGGAGTCAATGAAAGATCAGTTGCTCTCCACGGGTCATTTACGGGAAAACGGGCCTTCTCCTATTCTGTCTCAAGTCAGTAGGTACCATCTGGGTGTCCAGCTGATCCCTCTACAACTGTCTAGTGGCTTTTCCTCCCCAAACCACACAGATGATCAGGACAGTGTGATTTGGCTAAGACATGTAGTTTCTTGCTCACCAAGTCTGGTGTACCAACGCATTCTTCCCACAAATGTTTGTGTGAAAATTGCACTGATCTTCCGACCCAAAATGAATGCAGGTTTTATAGCCCCTATTTTCTTGTACCAAAGAAAACCAGACGTTTGTGACCAATCCTGGACCTTTCCTTTCAAAATCTAGACTTTGAAAACTATTCCATTGAGTGGAATGTACCTCCACATATCACGTCTACGTTTGGTGCCTGGTCAGGTTTCTTTAAACTGGTTCAGAACTGTGAAATGTGTCTTCCACCACAGTCTTTACAGTAGTGCTTCTCAGGTTGCTCCATACGAAGACATTCCAACATTCCAAAAAGCTCCAAAGCAATTTTGGTGGTAGGGAGGACACAGGATGCTGAAGGACACACTTGTGCTTCAAACCCTTGGTCAAACGTGCCAGGACGGGAAAGCATTGCTTGGGCCATGTGAAGATAGAGAGCAGTCTACAATCAAATCTGGCTTATCGAATCTCCACAGTTGCTGACAATTCTGCTTGGCTTGCAGCAGCTTCGGCCTTGGATTTGGCCAAGTGTTGTGATTCAGCACTTTCTAATCGGATGAGGCATCAACGGTGGGAAGTGAAATAGCAAGCGACCGTCTCGAGTCTCAGCTCAGCTTCCTCAGAGTTGCTTGGGAATTAAACTCTCCAAGACGTTGCTCTTTTCTTGTGGGAATCTAAGCTTGGTTGGCTGAAATAAACATGGCCCTATTTTATCTCGTTTGGGGAACAACATTAGACCAATTTTAGATGAACGAGAAATGTGTTAGACCAGGAACTTGACTTGTCACAAGTCTCCTGAACGCCCCATTATGAGGTGTCAAGTAACAAAGTAATACTACTTCATTACCTTACTTAAGTAGAAATTTGGCTTACTTTTATTTTTCTGGAGTATTTATTTTTCCGCTTACTTTGTACTTCTACTTCTTATTTTTTCAAGTGTGAGTGATGGTGTGTAAAGCTCAAGGTCAAGTTCTGAGCATTTACAAGGCGCTTTTCACAGTTTTAACTGTCTCAAAGTGCACAAAAGCTCCATACGTCTCACTGTGTAATAAAGCTGCCCGACATCTCAAAGCTCACGTCAACACTGAAAAACATTTCAAGTAGTGTCTTTGTGAGACTTTGAGAGATATTATTTATCTCCTATTTATAAAGGAGATAATGTAATGTTGAAGCAAGATTTTCGAACATAAGAGTTCATATTTTGTTTAACAGATTTATCAACCTCAGAGAAGCCTGTGTGATTTAGTGTCTTGAGGCCACGCAGACTGCACAGAAGCTATTGTAATAAAATGCATTCATTTTCAATGTAATTACAACAATTTAATAGAACAATATAGTTCTATAAAGCAATTTTTTCTTTGCATTACTTTTACTTTTATACTGGGCATTTTACTTTTTACTTTCACAGAAGTACTTTTTAACTCTAGTATCTACACTTCTACCGAAGTAACAAAAGTGACTACTTTTGACAGCGCTGATCATAACTATTTCTGTGTTTCTGGGGATGCTGAATACATTTACTCCTTTATGGCCAGATCTTGGGCAGTTGTGGTCATGTGGTAGGGTCCTGGACTCTGTCCAAACCGGTTTTGGTCCATTTCGACCTGTGTCCTTTAACAAGACACAGACCCCCACTGAACCACCGGACGCCATGACTTAAGGCTGCCCACTGCTCCGGGGGCTGTGTGTGTGTAACTTCACTGGATGGTTAAATGCAGAGCAAACTTTCTAAGTGGCCCCTAGTGGCCATATTGACACACACTCACTTTCTTTAAAGATATACAGGGTAATGGTTACTGGCTATAAAGTGCCATCTCACACATGTAATTCCTTTCCATCAGATTAGTCAAGTTACCAAGACAGTGTTTCTGTACTTTGAAATTGATAATAATTTCGATGTATTTCATTTTTATTTAACTTATTTTATTTTTTATTTATTTAGTTAAACACCTTAAGAACAGAAGTAGGAAGAAGACCATGACCATAATTGTAGTAATTGTAGTAACGATTGAATTTACACAAAATGTGCATTTTCAAATACCGTATTGACGCGAATATAAGCACCCCCCTGATTTTTAAGGCACAGTATAAGAATAATTTAAAACATTTTTTTAACGTTTCTGATTGAGTTACGTTACTATTCTCTTAAAAATACTTTTTTGTCTTTATTTAAAAAACCCAACTTGTGACTCGTATCTTTTTGATATTGTATTATTTGAATAATAGATGAAAAAAAGTCAATTCTAGTGATCAAAACTTTATTTTCCATGATTAGATTAGATTTGCACACCGAGCGTTTTGATTGTGTCTGTTCTTTGGATTCTTTTACTTCTTTCTCTAGTTCTTAATTTTTGACTGTTTTGACTTTTTCTGCGATTACACATTTGTCGCGTTTGTTAGTGCTAAGCTAACCTAATCGGTGATGGTTTGTAGAAAATTCAAAAAGAAAAAAAAAAGGGGGGGGGGTGTACTTATATTTGCGTAAATACGGTAATTAGTATTTAATTGTAGTCTGAGGCAAAAGATTCAGCTGCATCATTTAAACTAGAAGGATTGATTCCGGTCCGATCCTAGTGTTAGGCCAAAGAGAACGTTCAGAAGACTGTCAGAGCTGTTGCCTTTTGACGTATGTGAGAAATCCATGAGTTGATGTCTCTGCAGGAGTTTCTGCTGAAGATATTCTGCGTGTTCAGAAACCTAATGAAGCTCAGTATATTCCCGCGTGACTGGAATGTCATGCGACTCCTCACCAGCAAGTAGGAAATACTTTTATATTTCATTTGAATAACTCGCTTATGCCGTCTTTTTGGAAATGATTGGCTTGTGATAACAGTATAATACTATTTATAAAAATATTTATATAAATAAATACTAGTTTTTAAACATAAAGTCCTGCCTGATGTTTTTATTTGATATGATCCTTGTTGTTATTTGTTATTATGTAATTACATTGTTATAACGCTTTCTCATTTTGCCTTCAGTATTATTGTGAGCACAACTCAGTTTCTTTCACCCGCTCTCCACAAAAGTTTCACCGAGGCTGACTTTGATTTCAAGGTGCGTGAATTACACACTGACACAATTCAGTTCCACAATCGCTTTAACAAGCATCAATTCTGAAAGAAATAACACACACGTATCAGCAATATTATAACTTATTTAAGTTATCACTTTATAACTTGTATTTATGGTCACTTTATTTTCCCGGACACTTTTACCCCCACTTACAGCTTTTCTCTTTTATTACACTTATCTTACATTATCTTATTGCATTGTACTTCTACAAGTACTTCTATTTACAAGTATTTATGTACTCATTGAATATACACTCTACACTCAATTCTATACACTAAATACTCACATATACTAAATATAAAGTATTTCTATCTCATTCTATTTTATTGTTTGGTCTTTTTTTTGTATTTATAATGTTCTTTTATTGCATTATACATCTTTATTATATTCATATTGTATTCATATCGCATTTAATGTTATTGTACTGTTTTACATTTATTTTGTGTGAGAAAAGAAGCTGAGCGATTACTAAAAAGCATTTCACTATATATCATACCATGTATGTAGTATATGTACGTGACTAATAATTTTTTTTATTTGATTTAATTTACGAGTTTACAAGGAATAAAACGTAAACAATGAATGCGACACGGCGTTCTGTTTTACATTATATATTTTTGAGCATTACTCAGAACATTCATATAACCGTGTTATAAACAGGTGTTATTACAGTACGGACACAAACAGCTGTTGTTTCTGGCAGGTGTGGAACTCGTACTTCAGTCTGGCCGTGTTGTTCATAAACCAGCCTAGTCTACAGCTGGAGACGCTCACACCAGCCAAGAGGAAGAAGGTCTTTGACAAGTAGGTCCACCATCACAATGCTTGAGTAGTGTTAGAATGGCTCGACCGTGGAACGGGTTCTCCACAGGGTTTTTTTTTTACCTGGCCACTGTGGCACGACATAGTCATAATCTTAAACACCCACAATTGGTAAAATATTAGACAATAGCCACTTTCACACATACAGAGATTATCGGGAAATTGCCGGTGTATTGCCGGCATGCAGTCATGTGTGAACAGACAAATGCCGGGAAATTTGTTTCGGGAACAAAATCAAACAGATTTGTTTTGATTTGGCAAAGCAGGAATTTGTCGAATTGTAAAAATGTAAATGAAATGTAAGTCGCTTTGGATAAAAGCGTCTGCTAAATGACTGTAAAGTATAGTAACTGTGTTGCAAAAGAGCTTTTTCAAATTTAAATTTCAAAATGATATGAATAATATGATATGATATGAATTTAATTATTTTTTATACAGTTTGAAGTAGAAACGTATGTTTTAGAAAGGCTTAGGAAACTGGGCCTTCAAAAATGTTGAAATAATAGTGTATTTTTTTTAGTTTAGTTTAGTTTTTTTGTTTTAGTAATTTATATAGTATAATAATAAGAGTAATGATTAGTATAATTCCCCAAATGTAATAAAGTTTGACTTGATTTAATTTGTGTTTTTCTTCAGGTATGGTGATATGAGGGTCATGATGGCTTATGAGCTGTTCAGTATGTGGCAGAATTTGGGTTCGTTCCTACTTTAATCTCTCTCTCTTTCTGTGTCTCTCTCTCTAATCTCTTTCTCTAATCTCCTTTTCATTCCACCTCTTTTTCTTCTCTCTTTTTCTTTTTCATTGTGCGCTCTCTTCTCTCGTGCTCTTCCACTCTCCATCCTCTTTTCTTGCTTCTATCTATCTATCTGTCTATCTATCCATCCATCCATCCACCCATCCATCCACCCATCCATCCAATTCTTACTCTTTCCTCTGTCTCTTCTTCATCAACTTTCATCTCTTCTTTCTTTCAGTCAAGTTTCAAAGACTTTTTCAAAATTAGGTTTTATCTTTTTTGTGGTTATTTAAACGTATCTAAACTCTCGTCACCTCTTGGGTTTTGGTCTCAGGCGAGAACAAGATTCACTTCATACCAGGAATGATCGGGCCCTTTCTGGGCGTGACACTGGTACCTCAGAATGAAGTGCGGAACATAATGATTCCCATCTTCCATGACATGATGGACTGGGAGCAGCGCAAGAATGGCAACTTTAAACAGGTCCAGACTGATCTTCTCTTTTTTATTCCTCTTTTTCACTCCTTTCTTTCCTCATGTAATGCACATACGTGATGTCTTGGCTAATGGCAGGTGGAGGCAGAGCTGATAGACAAGCTGGATAGTCTCGTGTCGGAAGGCAAAGGCGATGAGAATTATAGGGAACTGTTTAGCTTGCTGTAAGTACACACACACACACACACACGCACGCATGTTGTTGCTTAGCTAACTTGTTAGTGCTTTACGAGTCATAACTCCACTGTTTTTGATTTGCCTTGTGCTGCTGGATTATTAGAACACAACTGTTTGGGCCGTACCCCAGGTAAGGGAACTAACCCGTTTAAAGCAGACAGGCCACTAATGGAAGCCACACGCTTTTCAAGTTACACAGTCTCATATGCCTTCTAATTTATCATGATGTTTTTGTACTTGTGTGTGTGTGTGTGTGTGTGTGTGTGTGTGTGTGTGTGTAGCTTGCTGGAGAAGATCGAGCAGGAGACTTGGAGGGAGACGGGCATCTCCTTTGTGACGTCCGTGACGCGTCTCATGGAGCGACTGCTGGACTACAGGTCAAAACCGCTCTGATTTGTCAACCTACAGTTATAAAGAATTTATTATAGTTTTATACATTTTTTTAATGCAATTTACATATTGTATTTACGCAAATATAAGCAGCCCTTTTTTCCACATTTTTGACGCTTAAAAACCTGCGGGGTGCTTATAATCATAAGTAATCGTACTTCCTCTTCACATGGTGTCAGATAAACAGAGAGTTTGAAACAGGCCTGAGCTTGAAATAATTGCTCTGTGCATGTGCGGAGTCTGACTGGAGAGCAAAGGATCTTGGGAAAGGAAGTCCTGGCCACTAGAATCTACTTTTTGTCAAATGTTAAAGTAAAATGAGATCAAAATGATACGACTCATAAGTTACATTTGTTAAATAAAGAAAAATATATAATGTTTAAGAGAATATTAACGTGATTGAACCAGAAACATTAATAAATATTTCTGCTAAGCTACGCGCTTCACTTGCTCCTCTTTTTGTAAGTCTCTTTGGATAAAAGCCTGCCAAATGGCTGTAAAGTAAAGGAATGTAATAAATTAAATGAAATTGTGTAATTTCATTGATTTTATGTTCCTTTATTTCATTAGGGATTGCATGAAAGGTGATGAAACTGAAAACAAGAAGATCGGTTGCACAGTCAACCTGTTGGTAAGTTGTAGTCATTGTTTAAGAGTAGAAGACATGATGTTTGAAAGGAATTACTATGAACTTGATTTATGATTATAATGATTGATCTAGAATGTGAATTTTCTACCAACGTTAGAATAAATACAAACATACAAAAAACACTTATTGTTTTGATTAACGTATATGATATATTTTATTTCCTACCTCAAAACTGTTAATAAAAACATCCAAATTTGATTTCCAAATGTCATGTTGCCATGACGACATAACTTGATAGTTAACTTAATCAAGTTTGTGGTGTCAATCAATTTACAATTGATTGTTTAACAGATTATTTTTTTCTCACTGAATCGAAACCGCACACAATTTGGCCAAGTTCTTTAAAAAAGAATTTAATGAATAAATACATTTTTTATGTATAAGAATTAAGAATATATTTTTTTTAATTATAAGAGTAATTTATAGGAATTTTTTGTATTTATATTAATAAAAATGTTTTTAAATATATAATGAAAATTGTATACACTATTTCAAAATGTGTATGTTTGAATTTGTCTTTATTGAATTGAAACCAGGCTGTAGCTTTAACCTTTCAGGCATTGAGTATGATTCAGAATTCCAAATAGTAAGCATTCAATATGTACTCTAAACTAGGAATTTTATATTCTAGAACTTCTACAAATCTGAGATTAATAAAGAGGAGATGTACATCCGGTACATCCACAAGTTGTGTGATATGCACTTACAAGCCGAGAACTACACAGGTGAGTGATGGACAATATTCACTAGAATAGATTTTTTTTTTTTTTTTTTTTTTTTTGAGTTTTTTTTATTTTACTATTACAAGTAAAACGACATTGGAGTGATACGAGTCACACTTTAGGTTTGTTAAATTAAAAAAAAAAACTGTATTTTAATAAGTACACAGGTGAGTGATAGAGAATAGCGACATAATCATACATTCATTATATTCTAATAGCTTAGTAAACGTGTAGTAATGCAGTTTTGCTTTGCGTTGGGCTTCACAGAGGCTGCATTCACACTGCTGCTGTACTGGGAACTCTTACACTGGGAAGAAAGACCACTCAGAGAATTCCTGCACTATCCTGCGCAGAGTGAATGGCACCGCAAAGAGGGTCTCTGCCGTAAAGTCATCCACTACTTCAACAAAGGAAAGGTAAAGGTCCAAGGTCTTCATTCTTTGACTTGACTTTGACTTCATTCTTAATAAAAAGGTTAGATAGATAGATGGATAGAGGTTGATTGGGATAGATAGATAGATAGATAGATGGATGGATGGATAGATGGATGGATGGATGGATGGATGGATGGATGGATGGATGGATGGATAGATAAATAGATAGATATGTTGGATGGATAGATAGATAGATAGATAGATAGATAGATAGATAGATAGATAGATAGATAGATAGATAGATAGATAGATAGATAGATAGATAGATAGAAAGATAGATAGATAGATAGATAGATAGAAAGATAGATAGATAGATAGATAGATAGATAGATAGATAGATAGATAGATAGATAGATAGATAGATAGATAGATAGATAGATGTAGGGAGAGAACACGCTCAGAACTGGATAGAAAAGCCCTATTATTATCGAACATTTATATGTATGTAACATTGATTATAATAACATAATAACAAAGACTAACATAGATTCTATTGTTGTGTTCTATCGCTTTGTTCTTAAACCTTCTTTGTTCTTAATCCTATGTCCTATGCTTATGCTTATAAAATCCTATGTGTATGCATTTACATATTTTTTGCAAGTGTGCAAAAATGCATCAACGACATTTTGTTAACTAATTTTTAAATACAAAATGCACAAGCAATCGATTGTGGTCATTTTGCCAATTGGCTATTGTTTATGTAAAGATGCTGCAATTTATTTTATATGTTCGTATATTGTTCGTATAGCGTATTTACAGAAATATCAGCACCTGTTTTTTTCCAATTTTAGCTTATAATCGCTGATTTCAAATATTCACGTCAATATAAGCTTTCATTTCTCTAAAATAATGGTTCTGGAGGCAGGCGTGCGTTTGAGTTTTTATTAGCTCAATAAGAGAAATAAAGAAACATTAGAAACGTTGAGACACTTAACAGGGACAAAATAACACTGGAAGAATTAAGATTAAACGAAATACTTCGATTAATATTTGAACAGAGACCAAATTCCGCTAACAGCTAAAACAAGACCATAAGAATGCAAAAGCTAATCTAATATCTAATCGCTCTGTCTGCTACACAGAGAAAAACGTGACTGTTCTAATATTTACGTCTAACAAAAAACAGCTCAGTCAGTTTTACTCTATGCTCTTTTAGCGCAAAGGCTCATGGGAACCAGTGAGCAGCAAAGCATGATGGGAGGTGTAGTTTTAATTGCTAGAATAGATAATTAATATTATTACTTAAAGGAAAATGACATTGGAGTGATACGAGTCACAAGTTAGGTTTGTTAAATAAGGAAAAAATTGTATTTTAAAAAGACAATTAGTGTAATTTAGCCAGAAATAAAAATACAATTTTGAAAAATCAGGGGTGGTGCATATATATATATATATATAAATACGTTTTTTTTCCCTTTAAGGGCCTTGAAAGGCTCTAACAATTAAATGAATTATTCCTCGTCTTCCTATTTTTATTACTATTATGGATTTTAACGGATTTATAGATTTAGCAACTTTTTATACGTATATTTGCTCTTGTGTTGTTTTTCAGTGTTGGGAATACGGAATCCCGCTATGCCGGGAACTTGCTTTCCAGTACGAGTCCCTGTATGACTACCAGAGTCTCAGCTGGATACGGGTGCGTCCCACTTAATGGCCTTTACGCATACACAACAAGCGCTGTTTCTATACACGAAGATTGTTTATCTATTTATTTATTTATTTATTCGATACAGAAAATGGAGGCGGCCTATTACGACAACATCATGGAGCAGCAGCGTCTAGAGCCGGAATTTTTCCGAGTGGGCTTCTACGGGCGAAAGTTCCCCTTCTTTCTCAGGGTGAGAGTTTTCAGCTTTGTGGTGATTGGACGCCTCATCTTGAGTTGTATTATTGTTGTTGTTTTTGTTGTTTACTTGTTTATTCAGGGTTCTTAAAGGTGCTTGAAGTTCTTGAAAATGCTTGAATTTCAATCAGGTGTTTTCAAGGCCTTAAAAGAATTTTAAATTAAGTGCTTGAAAATGCTTGAAATTGTAATGATTTCACAGCAAACAAACACAATGGGACCCCAATTTACAAAATTAATCCGTGCCGACTGCAGTTTCGTGAGGCAAATATTTCATATATTTGGACCCATATAATGTAAATGCAATTATAAGTTCGAAGCCCCCATGAATACAGACAAACTTATTTGAATATATGATGAATATTTGTAAATACTACAAAAAAATAACATTAAACGTAACTGTTTTTGGGTGCAAAAAACACTAAAAATGAGTAAGGTGGTACTACAGTAGAAGAATAAAAATCAGTTTATTATCATCTTTGTTCCCTTTTATGACAGATTTAAAAAATGTAATTAAATGGACTCAAATCTGTTCATTAAATTGACTCAAACTCTGGAACAAAGTGAACAAGTTGTTTTGGGTCAGTTGTGTTTTATTTTGACTGAACATAAACTGGTAATGACAGGCGACTAGACATGCTATTACAAAGCACAACTTGGTTTTTGTTTGTTTTCGCATAATGTATCTTTAACTTAATTAACCTAGCATAATTTTGGTTGTATTTATGCATGCCTTGAATTATATATTTTTTAATAATTAATTGTATGGTGCTGGAAAAGCTTGAACATCTCCGGTGAAAGTGCTTGAATTTGACTTTTCAGAAACTGTAGGAATCCTGTTATTAAACTTTAGAAAGTATAATGATGGAAGTGTGGTTCTCCGCACAGAATAAGGAGTTTGTCTGCCGCGGACACGACTACGAGCGGCTGGAGGCCTTCCAGCAGAGGATGCTGGGAGAATTTCCGCAAGCCATTGCGATGCAGCATCCCAACCAGCCGGATGAGGGGATTCTACAGGGCGAGGCGCAGTGTATCCCACAGTGATGCTCTCACGGGCTGATGTCCCGAGATAACAGATGTCCCACTGTTTAAACCAGCTATTTAATCTACAGAAAGCAAGGAGTTATTGTCGCTTTCCATGTGTTTTCCTGAAATTACACACAAACCGAGCCTTGATTTGTGCAGTCGTTATGCTACGTCACTTTCCGCGTATATTTAATTTTGAAATATAGTATTTAAAATATATAATGTTTAATATGGTATGTAATATATATATATATAAATAATAAACAATATCGTATTCATTGTGAATAGAAGTACCCCCTTTTCCAATTTTATAACCACAAATAAACCCGTTTCAATGTGTCAAGATAGGACAAGGACAAATAAACGTAAATACGTCGTAAATAATGGTTCCGGAGGCAGACGTGCATTGAAGCTTTTTTTGGCTCAATAACAGAAATAAAGAAACATTAACCACAATGCAACACTTAGTGGCTAAATAACACTGGAAAAAAATGAAAAAAAAAAATAATAATTTAATGCAATAATTTGGGGATTTTTTTCTGTCTAGGACTGTAAAAACCGGATTACGCCTATATATGGGCATAGTAAGTGGAACCAAAGCACCCCCTACTGGAGATATACTCAACTACATTTAGAAATAATTTTCTATTAACTTTCTATTTTTATCTATTGTTCAAGTAAAAAAGTCAAAAGTTAGCTGAGTCTTGTTTAAAAAAGGTATTGTTAAGAGAAATATTTAGATTAGAATTTTAGGTTTCTGCAAAGTCATTCGCGAGGTGCTTATATATAAATCTATACCGTAAACACGATAAACATTAAAATATTTAGAATAGGCTATAAATATCTTTCATCTCTTTCATAATAAAAGTAAATATATTTTCCCGGTTGATTCTGTATGATGCTTTATTGTTTTTAGACTCATTTGACACTACAGAACTATTTCCTTAATGTAAAACTCTTAGACCTTCAGATCTACGCAGTAAGTCCTGTTCCGGAGAACCTCGATGTGCTGCAGATGGACCGCGTGCCCGACCGGATCAAAAGTTTTTACAGAGTCAACAACGTCCGGCGATTCCGATACGATCGTCCATTCCATAAGGGCTCGAAGGACAGAGAGAATGAGTTCAAGGTGAGATCCGTCTTTAACGTCTGGATGTTTTCCGTCTTGATGGAGGGTTTTCTAACAGTGTTGGTGTTTTTTAGAGTCTCTGGATCGAGCGGACCACACTCATCCTCACTCACCCTTTACCTGGGATCTCTCGCTGGTTTGAAGTGGAGAAGCGTGAGCTGGTATGTGGTGGCTATCTCTCTCTCTCTCTCTCTCTCTCTCTCTCTCTCTCTCAATCTAATCCATCCATCCATCTTCTGTAACTCGGATCGTCTAAAAATGCTTCAGATGGCAGATATGACTGTTTTTTGCGATATTTATCTGTTTGTCAATATTATTATCCAACCATCTATCAATCTATTTCTCCCAATCAATCTCTATCTATCTATCTATATATCTATCTGTCTGTCTGTCTGTCTAACTATCTATCTATCTATCTATCTTTCTATCTATCTATCTATCTATCTATCTATCTATCTATCTATCTATCTATCTATCTATCTATCTATCTATCTATCTATCTATCTATCTATCTATCTATCTATCTATCTATCTATCTATCTATCTATCTATCTATCTATCTATCTATCTATCTATCTATCTATCTATCTATCTATCTA
>MU204413.1:6919039-6953054 GCA_017309775.1 Paedocypris sp. Pulau Singkep
ATCTATCTATCTATCTATCTATCTATCTATCTATCTATCTATCTATCTATCTATCTATCTATCTATCTATCTATCTATCTATCTATCTATCTATCTATCTATCTATCTATCTATCTATCTATCTATCTATCTATCTATCTATCTATCTATCTATCTATCTATCTATCTATCTATCTATCCATCTATCCATCCATCCATCTATCCATCTATCTGTTTCCCCCAATCAACCTCATTCTATCTATCTATCTATCTATCTATCCATCAAACTATCTGTCTGACGGTCCATCCATCCATCCATCCTTTCATCCATCCATCTATCTATGTCTCTGTCTGTCTGTCTAAATATCTAGCCTTTTTAATTTTCAAATAATCAGTTCTCCAATAATTTAAAGCACGAGTGGCGAACCTGCGTATACGGACATTTTTGTGAATTGACAAACCCGTCCGGACGCCCAGGACACGTCGTAAAATGAGGACATGTCCGGGGGAAAAGAGGAGGCTTGTTCACCCCAGATGAATCGAGTTCAGAGGAGTTGTGTGGCTGTATCTCACGCAGGTTGAAGTGAGTCCGCTGGAGAATGCCATCTACGTGGTGGAGAACAAGAACCAGGAGCTGCGCACCCTGATCAGCCAGTACCAGCACAAGCAGCTCCACGGGAACATCAACCTGCTGAGCATGTGCCTCAACGGGGTGATCGATGCCGCCGTCAACGGGGGGATCGCCAGATACCAGGAGGTAAGCCATGCCGTCAGCAGGGGTGTAAGGTACTTGAGTAAATGTACTTGGTTACTTTACTTAAGTATGTTTTTGGCTACTTCGTACTTGCACTGAGTATCAAAAACATAAGCAACTTTTACTCTCTACTCCACTGCATTTGTGATTGAGTAGCAGTACTTTTCACTCCACTACATTTGAATTGCTAAGAACTGTATTTGTTTATTATTTTGCCGGTTTGAGTTGGATTTGAGACTGACTTTTTGTTATTTTTTATTTGTTTTGTTGCACCACTTTTGGAACATCGTGGTGTAAAATTTTGCTCCTGTACTAGAAAAAAAAACCTCAAATTTTTTTTGATTGAGACTGACTTTTTGTTCTTCTATATTTTGCTGCTCCACTTTTGAAACATTGAAGCGTTAAATTTTGTTCCTGTACTAGGAAAAAAAACTCAGAACTCATATGAGTAATCATAACTCATAAATAAAGAGTTTGTTTTTCATATTTTTTGCCTAAAATCAGTGTGAGTAAAATACTTAAGTTATTTTATAATTGGATACTTTGCTACTTTGACTCAAGTCTTTTTTAAGCTGGTGACTTGTTACTTGTAATGGAGTAGTTTTTACAATGAGTATTGATACTTTTACTCAAGTATGGCTGCCGGGTACTTCTTACACTCCTGGCCATGAGCCTTCAAGAGATGTTTTATGACTTATCGATCCAGACATCAAACCTCTCCGCACTGTTTCTGCGCAGGCGTTTTTCGATAAGGAGTATATTAGCAGTCACCCCGAAGACACGGAGAAAATCACCCAGCTGAAGGATCTGATGCAGGAACAGGTGAGCTTGAAGATCTTGACATGTTGGCGAGAAGTGCCTGAGCGGATGGCTGAAGGCAGATGTCTAACCCCGACAGGTTCTTGTTCTGGGCATGGGTCTGACTGTCCACGAGAAGCTGGTTCACCCCGAAATGCGTCCTCTGCATAAGAAGCTGATAGATCAGTTCCAGATGATGAGGAGCAGTCTTTGTCACGTAAGTGCTCACAATTCGAATCAGTCGAATAGTCCAAAGAACCTTTCTGGGTCTGGAAGTCCAAATGGAGATCCCCAAGTTTGTGAAGGGAATTTCTAATGTGTAAATAACTTTGAAGTGAAATGTGGTGGAAAAAACAAATAGAAGTTGCCTCATATAGAGACACCAGTCGCTGGAGAATCTATTGGCTTCCTTAGACAAGCAGCAACAGCGCCTCCCGACCTGGGAATGGCCAACAGGTGGAAATGCAGCCGACTCTTTGCTCACACAATGATGGTCACTTTACATAATTACCTTATTTAAACATCTGGAGTCTTCTTTTAAGATAAATCGCTTCAATTGCCCCTTCTTACAATGAAACAGGATCACGTAAACATGTCTATGATTTATTTTAAAGTTTGTGCAACACGTGCAAGCTTCTCATTGGCCAATTTTCATATTTCGACTCCAGTTCTATTGCTGCATGTAATATGAGACGAGCCACCATTGTCTGCCACCCTTTAGTAGAACGCCACCTCTAATATAGCGCCACCTTGATATCGAAAATAGAGAGTCGAAATATAGTCCACCATGGCGTTCTATTAGAGCTTTTACAATATATATGTATTCACTTCTATTTCGGCCTTCGCAGGGTCTGCCCGGCCTGGACAAGATGACCTCGACCTGTTCTGTAGCCAGCACGCCCCGGGCCAGCCTGGCCGCCCACAGTCCCATGAGTCCGGAAAGCATCAAACTGATGCATCGGCACAGGTCAGTCGGCCTGGAGACTTCTAAATGCAACCCAAACTAATCTGTTACCCTTTAAATGTCAGATTTATGTATTTTATATTATTATGCCATTTGATCATCTTACTATTTGTATCAAGTAGAACGACACTGAAGTCAAATATGTGACACGGTATTTTTTTTTTTTGGGTATTTAATCAGAATTTTTAGGTTTCTGGAAAGTAAGAATACCTAGAAAGCACGGAGGTGTTACCAATAATTGATTTTTTTTTCGCGTCTGAAAATCAGGGGGGCGCTTATATTCGCGTATATACGATGTGTGTGATGAACTTTGAAGAGACTTTTGGTTGTCTTCCAGACAATACTCACTGTAGAACATTTTTCTGTCTTCTTTTCCATCTAGTGAGACAGGAAACCTGCTGATTCTGACAGACAGCATGCTGGAGCACCCGGAGGACCTATACCGCATGCAGGTTGGCTACACGTCATCAAAGGTTAAGAAATGCTCTAGCTATCTGCTAAAACTAGCGCCCCCTAGTGGTCAGTTCACTCAGCGTTGTGTCGGAGTCCTATACTAGGGCAGTGCTTCTCAAATAGTGGGGCTCTGCAGGAAACAAAAACAGCCCCGCAGATTAAGGATGGGAATTTTGATTTTTTTTTTTTTAACCCTTTAAGTCTCTTTAACCCTGTAAGACCCAAATTTTGAAAAAAAATGGAAAATTTTGATATTGTTTTAGGCGGCCTCTGATGTAGAAAGTAAATAATTTTGACATTGTTTTATATTTTGGTAAGGTTTTAAGAAATTGTTGTAATGTTGCGATGTTGGGTCTAGGTCAGGGGTGTCAAAGATACGGCCCGTGGGACGGAACCGGCCCGCAAGGATGTTCGATCAGGCCCGCCAAATTGTTTGAAATAAAAATAGAAAAAAAAGAAAAGAAAAAAAAAATTAGCTGCAATTCATTGATTGTCCGCTAAGGGACGCACTGTTTCTATCGGAGCAGAACGCTGCATCCAGAAAACATCATCTTGTTAAAAACGGAAAAAACAGGTGTTATCCGCTACCTACAGTATCCGCTACAACCTCATTAATCAAAATGTTCCAAACAGAGAAAGATAGATAAAGAGTGTAAATGCAAACAGTATTTAAGGCTTAAATACTGTTTGCATTTAAATATTGCATGTTTCATTTATGAAGTTTACGAATGTGACTTTCTTCATTGCCCATTTAATATCACTCTCCTTATTGTAAGGTGTATGCAGGGATTTAAGGTATATTTTATATAAATGGTTTAAAATTCATTTCTTTAAAAGCCTCTTAAGTGCAATACTATATTTTTCATTACTAATTTAAGTTGTGTGCCTTTGTACAATCAGTGGGATAAGTTGCAATGCCTAAATGTGAATGATAAAGGTAAATTGCACATTTGTAAGGAATTATGAGGAAATTCTTGGAACGTTTTGTGAAAGCATAGTTCATTAAAATTCAATATGTTCCTAATGTTCTTGTGCTTCTTTACACCAAAACAAAGGAAATACATGATATTTTTTTATATTTAATGCAGTGTATGGTATAATTTTAATGGTCCGGCCCGCCTGACATCTCCTTAGGTCATATGTGGCCCGCTATGCCAAATGAGTTTGACACCCCTGGTCTAGGTGGAAGCAGAATTTCTGCATTTGTCGTCGTTTTGTCTGAAAAGGTGTTTGAAATTTAAGCATAAACTTTCTGGGTTCATTGCTGATAATAAATCTACACAGCAATCTTATACTTTATAGTAATTTATAAGGAAGGAAGTGTGGTGAAGTGAGGTGACGGCATTATGGTCACTAGGGATCATACTGAATTAGTGCTCTGCATTTAACCCATCCGTGAAAGTGCACATACACACAGTGAAGTGAACACACAAACCCGGAGCAGTGGGCAGCCTTAAGCCGTGGCGCCCGGGGGGCATGTGGGGTTCAGTGTCTTGCCCAAGGACACTTAGTTGCAGAACCGGTAGTAGGGGGGATTCGAACCTGCAACCTTTCGGACACGAGTCCATGTCCCCTACCACTGGACCACAACTCCCCTTATTCATGCATTAGTTAATGTTTTCATTAATGTTCATTAGTGATCATCATTCATTAATGTTTTACAGAATGCGGCGCTGTTCGTTTGAACAAGTTGCGAATCATTTTTAAATCGTCATATATTTTTTGCATTTAGCTTTTTAATGTCTTGCCTGATTCTGTCCGACTTTAGTGCCTTTTTTCTTCTCATTTACAAACGAATCCAAAATAGTGATGTGTCTTTCGTGAACGATTCGTACAAAATGAACGCATTTTTTATATGACTCGGTTATATTACCGGTTTCTTTTATTTTCTTCTGCTAATAGTCTGCCCCCCCCCCAGCAGCGCCTGTGTGCACTTTTTGAGAAGAACTGCCGTATGCAAATTTATTCATTCATTCTTATTGGCCCCTAGTTGAAGTTCATGTTTATTGGTATAGCGCTTTTCTTAGTCCGAGACCAACGCAAAAATGCTATGCAGAGTTTTTAAAGAAGAAAATGTGTCCATTGTTCATCTGTGTTCAAAATTAGGTAAAAAAGAAATCCGTTAAAAAGAAAAATCTTCATTGTTCATTGGTGTTCAGACAATGATAGGACCAGAAGAGCAAGCTAGATCGCGACAGTATCTAGGAAAACAAAACACACCAAAACAAATAAGCAAAAAAAATAAAAATTCAAAAAAGGGGTGAGAGGAAATTAACCTAGGAAGAACCCGTCTCCTCTGGCACGCTAACACTACAAAGTCATTGGTGAAGATGGTGTCTCCTACACAACGCTTCAACTGAAGTTGATTCATCACGCTTCATCACTATTTTTCAAGACCACTCTGACTGCTGACCTCATCCGTGGATTGAGTTGGAAGCTGTAAGAGTTCTAACGTCTCACTTATGCCGTCTTTTCAGGCCAGTCCGTCATCGTCTAGTTTGAGCTCCACGCATTCGGCACCGTCGCAGATGATCAACTCAGGGCATGGCAGCATCAGAGGTGAGAATAATTCGAATTTAAACCAACTGTGCTCTGCTATGTAATCTTTCCGTTTCGTTTTTTAGTCAGTACATTATACGATGTGGAAGGATGAAGGGTGAAAGGATTTTAAAGTTTTGTCAAATATTACAAATATTATAAGGATTTTAAATATTGCTGAGACACGCATGATCTCCTCAGAGAAAGAGTTGATGAGGTAAAAATGTAACGCAGAGACAGAGAGATCTTAAAATGGTGAAGTAACTGCACAGGAAATGAGTTCAAGTTTAAGTTCAGTGCATTTGTAAGGCACTTTTCACAAATTTCAACTGTCTCAAAGTGCATTTGTGAAAATGTAAAAAACAAAAGATAGTTGCATTTTATTCATTGGTCGTTGATGTTAAGAAAATGGCTATGATTATTACTATGACTATTACTATAAATGATATGATATGGATTTCAGGAAACGCAGAGATGGTTGCCGATAAGGTGTTGTATACTTCACTTCAGGGTTTTTACAGGTGCTTGAAATCCTAAAAAATGCTTGAATTTCAATAGAGTGTTTTCAAGGTCTTGAAAATGCTTGAATTTCACACTCTGTGTCTGTTTTCACGCAACTTTTGATTCACAGACTTTGAGAGTGAGACAGAGAGAGAAACAGATAAATAAAGTGAGTGTGTGAATAAACAGGTCGTGATCACTATGATCCAGGTCTGATTAAAAGTGCAGAAAGTGGGAAGCATGAAGACCTTTATTATTACAGTGTTCCCCGCTTTGTTACACTTTGTTAAACTAAAACACACTTTGCTAAAAACAGAGAAGAATGGCAGATGTCTAATTTCTTACTTTAAATAAAGTTAGAATGCTAATTTTGCCTCTAATGTTAGTAAGGTCTACTAAAATGAGTTTTTTTGCACCAATGTCACCAAACTTTCCCCCAAAATGGAAATGTTGCCTTTAGATTGTGTTTAAGCATAGTTTTAAATATATATTTTTTTACCACAACTGTATGGTGCTGGAAAATTTTGAACTTGGACCTTGAAAGTGCTTGAAACGTGCTTGAATTTTATCTTTCAGAAAGGAACCCTGTATATAGGTTCTTATGTACTTTACTGTACTTTGTACTTTGTTGTCTGTAGAACACAATAAGAAAGAAGCAAGTGGAAATCTTCGTGCCACAAGGCTAAAATTGACGACATAGATTATAGATGTTCGAGAGTTGGAAAAACAAGCAGGCTTTAGTTAAACATGTTCAAATTAAATGACTATTTAGACCATGTTTTGTGTGTTGTGGGTGGGATTGTTTTTTCATATTTAGAAAGAAAGTGTAAATGAGAAATCGTTGGGTTTTTTCCCGTTTTTTTTAGCTGGATCTCCTTCACTGCCGGACAAATACAGACACAACCGAGAGATGTTAATGCTTCTCCCACCACACAGAGAACGGCCCAGCAGCGCCATGTACTCCAACATCACCGAGAATGGCCAGGTTCTTCCTTTCTTTCTCTGAATTATCACTCCGATTTATATAGAGTGAGTGAGTTGGTCAATATGGCCACTAGGGACAGTATGAAAATTGTGCTCTACATTTAAACATCAAAAAACAGTTGAGAGTTTGGAAGGAAGGGCAATTTGCAAACATCTAAAATGAGTTTTGTTTTCTTTTTGCATTTATGCTCAAACACACATGTACAATTGCAGAGGTGTAAAGTACTTGAGTAAACTTCAGGAACTTGTGTAAATTTGTGTAAATTTGGTAAAAATACTTAATGTATACATATGTTTTTACTATTGATTTAAAAAAAGCGACAAAGGCGTAAAAAAAATATTTAGACATTGAATCACTGAGCATAGTATTTGTACTTGTACTTTATTGATTGCGTGAATTTATTTGGACTGCGTGAATTTAAAAGTAGCTTATTCTGTCTGAACATAGTCTGAAACAACGATGTACATTTTTTTTCTCTTTTAATCGACTTTTTTTAACCCTAATTTTAGAACACTGAACATTTTTCGTTTTTTAAAGACTATTTTTACCCTAATTCGCATACTTTGCGTTGGTCTCAAACTAAGAAAAAAGCTATAGAAATAAACTTGAACTTTTTTTTGACACTCAATACAAGTACAAAGTAGCCAAAAATACTAATAAGTGAAAAAGTGTCTACAAAATGTAAAAAAATGCCTAAAGTTTACTCAAGTACTTTACACCTCTGTACAATTGTTTTTTAACCGTAGTTGTTTTACTCTTTGTGTTCAGCATCCTCACCATCAGAGGGCGCTGTACCATCAGGTGATTGGTCCATGCAAACCATGCAGTGACCCCAACCTCTCCGTGGCTGATAAAGGTAAGATGGTGTAAAAAACGAGTTCAATTCCAGAAGCTTTCAGGAGTCTAGTCTATCGATGGCTCAACTTTGAAATCGATCAATAAACAATCCATAAAAATCATCCGAAATATAATCAGCAGTCCAGTTGGGACAGACCTGGGCAACTGTCCTCCAACTGGTTAATTTGTTATGAAGGTTTATTTCTTTTTCTTTATGAACACATTTTAAAAAGCCAAACCACGTAGACAAAATGTACGTGAAACAATTGTACTAGTGTATTTTGAACATTCTCTCCTGCTTCTCTTTAATTTACTTCTTTAGCTCAATGGTTCCTTTATTTGAATACCTTGCTCTCGCATTCATTTCTGCACATTTTCATTTATTTTCATTCTTCTTTAATTCAGTCCAGCAATCGCTTGAAATATTCTTCACAATACTCACAGTACAGTACTACTTTCTGTGTATATCATTCTCTCCGCGATCAGAAAGCCTAAAAATAGCATCAAATGTCCGCGCCTCCGGTTCGTGCGTTTTTATGAATCGCGTTTGTGAATTATATTTCCGCCATTTCCAAAAATGTGTATTATTAGAACCCAATGTGGCACCTCTGCTCTTATCAGTCTCACCAACTTGTCAAAACAATTCTGCTTTTTAAACTGAAACTGTAACTTTTCTAAGCCCTTAAACACAAACTTGTAAAAAAAATTGAAACAAAGTGACATACATACTGATAATATACATAAAAACAGCATATAGTAAAGGAAAAATCACACAACATAAATAAAACGAAATAAAAATAATGTCACAAATAATGTCACAACTCAACGCAAATGAAAACAAATGGGTTTTGACTAGTAATTCAAAAGCAGGTAAAGATGATAGTTCTCGTTTCTATCATTTTGGAGCTCAAACCATAAAGAAACACAATTAATATTATGCAGAATCGAGCTCAGTGTTTTGGTCCAGCCCTCCGCAATATTTTCTGTTTCTCATGCTTGGAAAAAAACAATTGGCCACCCTTGAGTTGAGATGTGTGAAGTGACTGGTTTCTTCTGCAGTTTTGGCGGCTCCCAGCAGCTGGAGTCTGGACAGTGGCACCAGGGACACGCTGCCTTTTCTCTCTCCTCATGTGGGGAGTGTGATGGCGCCCCCCGTCCCGCCTCGCAGCCTCCCCACCGGTGAGCGATATACCTTCACATATGTCTACTTCTGTCTGAGAAGTCCAGGTTTTTTTGGAAAGAGACGGATTACCTTGAGTTGGACAACAATTGGTCACGTCAATAAATCAATGTGTTTTGAGTGTGATACTTGCTTTTACCCTACCTAAATATCTAATATAGTAATATTAGATATCTAATATATAATAATATTTTTAATTAGGCATGCACTGATACCGATATTCTCGTACCCGTCCTGTTCTATAATCATATGTTCTGTAATATGTTGCATACACTTTTCCAAAAATAGTGGTATTGGTGCATGCCTATTTTTAATATTATTTCACTATTCAATAACACATGCTACTATTTATATTTAAAATGACAACTCCTTTACTTTCAAAACCGTAAATAATTCAACTTCTCTATCTGTTTTCAAAGTCGTTTAGGCTACTGGGCCGGAAATGTGACTCAAATTGTCTGAATTATCTGAATTGTCTGAATTTTGTATGGTGACCTTTAACCTCAGGTTTCCTGGTATAAAGAAAACGTACTAATTCATTTAAAAAAAATATCATTCTGCTTGTTGATGTGGATTGATGCTTAAATTGGCCATCCTAAGTAAGAAGACAAAAGTTCTCTTTAAACTCAAACGCAAAGTTGAGTTTTCTGAGAGAAAGTTCTGAAAGTTCTTCTTACCGGTGAAGCGATGACTTCCTTCATCTCCAGGTCGGTCATGGTTGGTCATTGATTGTTGAATGATGGCAAGAATGGTGTTCTGTGGCAGTCTAGTTTGTATTCTGAACCGACCTTGTTGCAAGAGTCAGGCTTGGCCAGAAGTTCTCGGCCGCTTTTAGTAGTTCAGAAGTAAACAGAAGCAGTATTTTGAACCCAATGGGATTTTTTGAGCCTCAAAATCCATCGATGAAGGTCCTATCACGTCTGTCGGCTTCATAGAAAAGTTGTGGAGATCTCAAGTCTTATACTACGTACAAGTCCTTAAGGTTCTACCAGTGTCCGTTCTCAACACTTACGTTCAGTGTTCTGACTTTCTTGATGGTTTGATATGGACATTGAGACCTTCACATTGAGGCCACATTAGCTAAATGCTTTAACTTGCTTTATAGCCGGGAATTTGAGGTAAAAGTCACCGTGTGCAAATGCGTTCAGGCAATGTGAGAGTTCTGATTGGCCCTTAACACACAGATAACAGCAGTCCATTGATAAGATGGATTCATTGAACAATCCATTGATAAGACACAACATTGAGTTCGGGACACACAAGTAGCAAAGACAACATAAACGAAACATGGCAAATCCCACATTAACAAATCACACCAGTTGCCCTACAAACTTCCCAACCGTGTCCCAAACGTCTCACAACTCCTTCCCGTTTTTGTAAAGCTCCTCGGATTAATCGCATCATTTGTGTTTCGAACCCGAATCCTGGTTTTCCCCTCACCTAATTTGCATATTTCCTCCTCCCCCTCTGGCCGTGGAGAGTCCGTCATGGCGCTTGCTTTAGTGTTGGTGCATGCCAACATTTCTCTGTGTCGACTCTTTCCAACCCTGGTTGTGTCCGGCTGTGTCTCTCCCTTTAGGACACTTCTTGATGCACTTTGATGCTTTTCACCACCAGATCAGCGACCTCCCTCCAGCTCTCCCCGCGCGCTCCTTAAGAAAGGTAGATGTGTCCCGTGCCGTCTCACTCTCATCCGTGAACGTTACCGTCCTGAGGAGACTCGTGGTGTTTCTGTCTGTCCTGCACTGCAGCGCTTTCATCTAATGCACTTCATTTGGTGCTGGTCTTTGAAATGTTTTGTTCTGTTTTGTTTTGTTTTGTTTTGTTTTGTTTATCTTTTATCTCTTGTTATTTATTATTTATCATTTGTTTTGTTTTGTTTTGTTTGGTTTTGTTTATCTTTTATCTCTTGTTATTTATTATTTATCATTTGTTTTGTTTGTTTGTTTTGTGGGGTTTTGTTTTGCTTTGATTTGTTTTGTGGGGTTTTGTTTGTTTTTATTTGGTTGTTTGGTTTGACTTTGATTTATTTTTGCATACTGCAGGTTTACATCAGCTGTTAGAACTTCATGTGTAATTAATAGTAATGTGCTTAACTAATTGAACCGTAAGAGCTTAACTAATTAAAGTTCTTTGGGACAGAGTTAGATAAGAGAACAGCTGTAGCTAAGTGCGTGTTCAGCCTTTTAATGTAATTTCACAACTGCGAAAACGGAAAACAAATATTAATAATTGTGTTTGTCGTCATCAGAAAGACTCAACAACCACGATGACCAATTAATTTGAATATTTGAGTAATAAGCAAATGCAAAAAATAAGCAACACGTAGCTAAAAGTTGTGGACAATTTGCACGATTTAAACAAAACTAGATTAAGGATTTTTGCCGATTTACCCGTCTTTCGCGCTTTTGCGTTCTATCTTAGTTAAGAGTTTGTGAGTCTGTGCAGATTTTGTACAGTGATTCTGTGCAGATTTACTACAGTGATTTCGCACAGTGATTTTGCACCAATTTGGTAGAAGCAGCACATCCTTTAACCACATTTCTTTCTGCCCTCAGTCTCCCCTCCACCCTATACCTGCTTCGCCCACCAGTCCACAGTCGGGCCTGGATGGCAGTAACTCCACCCTCTCGGGCAGCGCCAGCAGCGGCGTCTCCTCCCTCAGCGAGAGCAACTTCGCCCAGTCCTCCGAGCCCCCCCACCGCGGTGACACCCTGGACTCCATCCCCAGCAGCCAGGTCTGGACCGCGGAGGCAGAAGAAGGAGAGAACCCCTTCATCCCCGTGCACTACAGCATCTCCGAGCCTGATGTTCTGGATCCTCTGAAGGGCGGACCCTGCCGAAGCCACTCCGCCCCCATGGGCGTGGCTCCCGTGGCTCCTGCTGATGGGCAGCACCACCCGCATCACCTCCACCTCCACCATCACCACCTGCACGCCGTACACATCGCCCACCCGCACTTCCATCACCACGAGCCTCCCACTCTTCCTCCCAAACCTTATTTGAGAGAAGGATGCATCCCTGAGGAAGACCTCAGGCCGGTGCCCAGGCTCATGCCACGCAAGATCTCACAGCCTCTCCTCAGCACCAAGGAGGAGCAGGCCAAGGTGGCTTGGGAACATGGGATCAGCGAGGAGTAGAGGACGTTACGGACCTTCTTGGTGGAGCTTCTACATATGTTTTGTGCTTCTGGTGCATGGTCAACCAAGGGTTTACTCGCAGTTATTTCCCTTTATTCCCTTCCACTGACAACACAACTGGTTAGGGTGTGAGAAGAGAGCTCCTATTTTTATTTTTTTTATTTTATTTTCTTTAAGAAAAGCACAAATGGCCACTAGGTTCGTGTTGGGAAGTTCAGACCTTCTTATTTGTCACTGCTGATCTAAAAAAGAAAAAAAAAACAATCTGTTGGATCGTAGCATCTTTTTCCCCGATGAAACTAACCAGGATGTTCATTTCTCCGTAGGATGCACTTTAGCTTTTAACCCTTTAGCACCAAAACATTGTGATTTTTAAAAAAAAGAAATCGGATCTGTGATGAATCCTGCATGCTCGCTTTCTCCGGAAGAGTATTTACCGTAAAACGCCACACTTAAAGAACACTTAAAGAACATTTGCTACCTCCTGATTGGCTGCCGGAAGATTCTCCGTGACTTTAAAAGTCTTGCACCGTGTTTTTAAAGTCTTTTTTCATTCGCAATATTGTTACTGGATCCGTCGTTTCAGATATCGCTAAAACACCAAGGTGAAACTATTCAGTGTTATTAGTGACGTATAAGAATATAAGCATTCTTAAATCTCATATTTATTTGCTTTTGGTCACCGGCAAAGTTTATATTTTTAGAGCCGTTTGAAAAATGACTGACATGTCGTGAAATCAAATTATGAGATGTATATAAACCAATCATAAGCCGCCATTCTGATAGTCGAAGACACTGGGACGTTTGTTTGGGGTGAAACGTTTGAAATTGCTTATTTTTATTCCTAATATTATCATTGTTGCGATATGTTTTTTTTTTTTACTTCATCAAAGGTTGTAATAAGATCTAAACTCTTGACCTTCAAAAAGACAAACGGACAGATTTACAGGACGACGCTTGACTTACGGTCCACTAGACATGGAAATCGTGCCTCATTATGGTTCGACTTTTACTTTCTATTAATTTATGTTCGTGTGTTGTTTGGCTCTTTAATCCATATTCATATAACTTTTTTGTATTGTTTTTTTGAGCATTTTCTATTTAATTTGTACATTTTTTTAGCAGCGTGTCTTTTGGTTTAACCGTTGTATGTTCTTTTTCCCCATTATTTATTTATTTATTTATTTGACTGATTCAGTTTACTGATATAAGACTGATTTGAAAGCGAGCTTTCAGTGTTCACACGTGTTCAGTCGTAGCCGTTTTGAATGACTACACTAAATCGGAAATCAAGTTATTCTCATTTTTATTCAAATCTTCCTCGAGTGAATTTTAAATCATTTGTTATTTTAATTTTCTGTATATAACAACGGCACGTGATGGGAAATCATCGTGAGATGTTCAAAAGTTTTGTATTGAAGGATATATATATATATATATATATATATATATATATATATATATATATATATATATATATATATATAATTTATTCGTATTGGAAAGAACACTAAGGAAACGGAATCTATGCAAAGATTGAGTGTTAATAGCATTGATGCGCTACAATACAGTACATTAATATTTTTGAGCATATCTTATGATTTATTTATAGTATACATTTTGCATGTAAATACGAATTGAAAAATATTCTCAGTCTCCGGAACCCATTGTTTATAACAACTTCCATTCCTTCAGTACAGGAAGTATTAAAGGCATATAATCACAAGCATAAATTCCGCTTCGAGCATATAGAAGGAACTGTAAATATGTTTTATCTCGTTTGATATCATGAACACACGTCCGTCGTTTTTAAGAGGTTCTGCCGTTTGCAGCCCGTCTTTGATATTTACATTTTGAACATGGATTATTCTGAACATCCGGCTAATCTGAAACGGCTTCATCATTACAGCAGCGACCGGAAATATGATGGATATAAATGACGTAATGCTCAGAGTGACCGCTGAACTGCAGGTTAAGCCACGCCTCCTCTCGCTCTGATTGGTGTTTAAGTCATGCGCTTCGTATTTATGATCCATAGAGACAAATCATGTATACACACACACACACACACACACACACACACACGATTGTTTGCCTTGTACTTTCCAATGTAAATGGGTTTTTAAAACTAAAACAGATATGAAAAAAAAATGAAAAGTGTAATCACCGGGTTATTTTGTGTACTTTGGATTAACGTCTGAGATTCTTTTGTTTTACCAGTCAGAAATGAAATTAAACACACTTTGTACAAGTATTCTAAAAGTATTTTTCTGTATATATTGTGCTAGCATGAATATATGTGGTGTGGATTCTAGATGTAAATACATATTTTTTTCCTACTCACTTAACAGCTGTGATGTGTAATTCATTAAAATGAATAATATTAAAGATGTTTTATCAGCTGCAATGTGTCGCCTGTCTAATTAAATATAATTATCACTATGAAAACTTTTGAATGTATTATATTATAATTTAAAAATTGCAGAAATATACAAAATAGTAATAATAAATGCAGAAACATACTAAATATATACAATATTAGCATAATTCAAAAATAATACTTAAAAAAATATGTGCGTTATACACACACACACACACACCGTATTTATAATAATTATGTATTCGTTACTATAATTCAGTAGTTTAATACATTTGTAAATTAGAATAAGTAACACTACAAAAAGTGGCCTGTAAAAACACAATTTCCCGTCACCAAAAGAATTTACAACATAACCAATCCGTGCTCGCCAACTGGACTCAGTTGCTACGCAAAGCCTCTGTGTCCAATAGGATAGCGCGCGTTGTGTGACGCAGAGCAGCAACCAATTGGATTTCGACGAGTGGAACGTCCACAAATCGGAAGCGAGAGTGGGCGGGTCTTTTTTAAAAGAGGAAACTCGGTTGAGTCCGGACGTACCGTGCTCTCTTGCCGGTATCATTTTTGCTCGTTCGGGCAGATAATAAGCAGTTCTCGTCTTTAAATCGCATTTAACCTGTTTGATTAATTTTTGTACTTCCCAATGGCGCATTTAAGAGGTGTTTCAGTGGCACTGGTCTTCGCTTTGGTACAGAGCTGCAGTGATGCTTTGAAAGATGGAGAATGTGAAGGTGAGTTTATTTAACATGTTCATAGAAAAAGAATCGAACTCGAAGCAGATTGTTTGACTTTTTTGTTTGAGGAATTCCTTACTTAGTTACGTGTACTTCGTTTACATGAATGGCGTGTAATAATGAAACTTATTTGGCTTGTTGGGTTTGTTGGTCTTCATCTGCTCCATTCCATACCATCCTGCTCCAATTTTGTTTACTGCTTACAGAATGTTTTGTCAATATTTATATTATTTGTACTCGTATTTATTGTATGTAAATTGTATTGTATGTATTGTAATATATTTTTATTATTAATATTATCATAATATTTGTTTTTGTAGGATTAAAAATATCCAACTATATATTTCAACAATATATCCAACGATATATTTTTTTACTTTTTTTTCAAGTATAAATAAAGAGAGGTTTACTAAAGAGAAATGTAATTTTCCCAATGTGACAAATCCCACATTAACACAAATCTAGTTCCAAATCGACTCAGAAAGTGCCTATGTTGATTTTTGTGTATTTTGTTCGCAGTTTGCGTTGGCTTTCTGGAACGCTTCTACGAGAAATTAAAAGACACGGAGGTGAAGTTCAACAGCGACGCCATTGAGAAGGCCCTTCTGAAGACCTGCAAAGATGCCAAGGGGAAAGAGAACCGCTTTGTACGTTCATATACGTTTCAAACGCATGGTTGCGTGTTTATAACCTGTGTGTGTGTTTGTAGTGCTATTATATAGGAGCCACAACCGACGCTGCAACAAAAATAATTAACGAGGTTTCCAAGCCGATGAGTTACCATATGCCTGCGGACAAGATCTGTGAGAAGCTGAAGAAGAAGGACGGTCAAATCTGCGAGCTGAAATACGGTACGGTGGACTTTTGTCAAAAGCTTTGCTAAAGTTAATTTGTGTTGCGTGTTTTGTCCTTGAATGTGATCTCATGTTTGGAAAGTTAGATGGATAAAACTTTTATTCGTCTGACAAATAACGAATGAATGAAATGTATTGATCGCACAGCGGTGACTATTAACTGCAAAAAAGGAGCATGAAAATTAGTAATAATAGGAATGATGATAATAATAATAATAATAATAATAATAATAATAATAATACAGCAACAACTTATATGAGTCACTTATATTTAGTCACCTTATACTGGACACTTTAAACCGAGTCACTTTTGTACATTTGTCTTCTACTCACTTCTGCGTTATTCAGTTGTACTTTTTATCTTGGAAATTTTTTTTATTCATATTTCATCTTCATATCTTGTTTTTATTGTATTTCTATTTTTTTTTTTTTTATCTTTTTGTATGTCCTTTTGCACATATTGGAATAGCATATTTTATCTTTATACCTTGTTTTTATCGTATTTCTCTTCTTTATCTTTTTATTGTATTTCCCCATTAATAAAATTGTTTTCCACAAATGTGTTTTTCACATTTTGTTGTATCTCCCCCATCCCTGTGTTTAAATGCTGGAACGATCAAAAACACGTTTTACTACATGTTGTACCACGTATAATTTGTATGTGACAAGTAAAGTTTGAATTTGAATTTGAATTTGTATACAACTCAAGTTTATCTGACCTCAACATCAAAATAAGGATAATAAATTTGATACCTAAAATACAGAACTCCTACTGATTGGTATTTATGTAAAGACTTTGAGTAAAAAAAGCAGTCGACTTTTACCTGAAGTAAAAAATAAGATTAAAAAAAAATATAGCAATACCAACTACACAGGAATGTCTTCATCTTTTTACGAAGGAAATAGGACACAATTTCTGAACTAAAAAATCGTAGAATCTGTGTATGTGTCTCAAAATGTGAAAAGTGAAATGTCGCTGCTTTTCCTCCAGATAAGCAAGTGGACTTGAGCACGGTCGACTTGAAGAAGTTGAAGGTGAAAGACCTGAAGAAGATTCTGGAGGAATGGGGAGAATCCTGCAAAGGGTGTGTGGAGAAATCGGACTTCATCCGGAAGATAAACGAACTGATGCCCAAATACGCACCCAGCGCTGCCAAGGCACGGACAGACCTATGAACCTCACGGGGACTTTAGGATTTGCCTTGGGTGTCTAGCTAATTTTGCCGCCATTTTTCCAAGCTTTCCTGGAACGTCACAGTTATGAACCACAGCTCTTTAAACTCCACATCAAGAATACGCCTCCCGTTTCTCTGTAGCGTGTTTCCTGACCTATAATAAACTTTTATAGGTCTGATTGGTTTTTTTTTTTTTTCGTTGATTGTGCCACAACAAATCTGTTTTTGTTTTGTTTTTGTGCACCACAACAAATTTGTTTCATGCTTTGGGGACGTTTGGCATTGTTTTGATATATCATGCGCTCTTTTTGAAGTCAAGTGTTTTTTTTATTTTATTTTGTTGAATCATGTTTAATATATGATAAATAATGAATAGCGGACTTTGCTGTAAAATGTTCAAAGCAGTACAGTGCTGTTTTCATTAAAAGAACAATATTATATTGCCTTTTTATTTTTCCCAAACTAGCATGGAAACATTTTGATGATTTAGTTACAAAAATGTGTCACTTCGTTTTGGTTTATGTTTATTTTCCTGCATATTTTTTTTTCTTTACCTGATGTAAATAAATATTAACAAAGTATTGCATTGTTCCTGACTGCGGCATTTTATTCTAATAAATAGCATTAAAGGTAAACAGGAAGTGTAACTTCATGAGAGTAAAATTATGCAGATGTTTGTCTAATAACAAAGAAATTTCACAAGAGCTGTGATAGAATAGACTAGAATGCCTTTATTGTCATCGTGACACATGGTTACAATGAAATTAAGAACACTACTCCGTTTGGTGCAACAGAAGGAAAAACACAAAATAAAATTGTAAGAAAATGTGCGTTGTGTAAGATATATAAATAATACAAGATAAAAAAAGAATATAAATAATGTGTAGTATAAAGTATATACAATTAGAGCAAAAAGTGCTCCAAACGTTTTCAATAAAACAAATAATATGTTTCAAATAGACAATAACAGTAAACAATAAACAGAGTGATCCGCTGAACTAGGGCATTATTTGTGTTGCTATGGTTACAGAACTGCGCATTTTCCGCTCAGTAATAATATATTGACTTTAATGACGTGTAGTTTTTTTATTTTATTTTAATGACGAGTACGTGTGTGAATATGTGAAATTCCCATGTGATCATTTTTTTTCTTGAACGTTAAATTATAGAAAACGATTACGTATTGGTTTATTATATTTTTGAGCTGTGAATATATATATATGTATTTATATTTTTTGGGGATGTACTAAATCTAAAACAAAACGTGCCCTCCCTAAATAAAAAAAAGCGGGCGAAGCTCCTCCCAGCCATGGAGCGCGCACATTCCTTTTGTCCAAGATGGCGGAATAGATGCAACTGGAGGGACGCTATCATCCGCCGTTTGTTTTTAGCCGTGCAGTTTAAACAACAGTCAGTCGTTTTCCATGCGATCGCCTCCACCACGGATGTATAATTCATCCCCGGACGCCGAGATTTCACACCGGATTTGATTTTTTTTTTTTTTTTTCATTCTCCGCGGAGAAGCATCATTGCGGAATGAAGCGACAGGCCGAGCGGGATGCGAGTCCGAGCCGAACGCTGAGCAAACGCGTGCGGGAGCGTGAACCCAAGCCGCCGCTGGCCATGCTGCTCGCCGACAGCCGCAACTACCACAAGCGGAGCCGCAGCCGGGAGCGCGAGAAGCCGCGGGCGCGAGACGAGCGCGAGACTCTCCACCGGCCGCATCACGAGCTCGGGGTCCTCGCGAGGAGAGCCGCGCTGGTGCTGCCCAAAGGTAAGAGCGCACCTGCGGAGCCCGCCGGCCCGCGCCTGGAGTACAAGACCCTGATCATCAGCAACCTCGGAGCTCAGCTCTCGGACGAGCACGTGGAGGACGGACTGTTCCACGAGTTCAAGAAGTTCGGAGACGTGAGCGTCAAACTCTCCCACACGCCCGAGTTGGGTCGAGTCGCCTACGTCAACTTCCGGCACACGGAAATCGCGCGTGAGGCACGTCACGCCAAAACCAGACTGGTGCTTTACGACCGTCCGCTCAAGGTGGAGCCTATGTACATGCGCCGCCGCAGCGTCACGCCCCCCGATGTCAGTTACGTGTCTGTGCATGGCTCCGCCTACACCTACAGACAGCGCTCGCTCTCGCCAGGTGTGGGGGGCAGCAGCGCCCTCAGGGCCAGGCACTACATCGAGGGCATGAGTCTGAGTCGGGACCGGGTCTTGGACTACTACACGGCTTTGGAGGAGCGAAGTCGCGCCTTTTCCTGCCAGCTTGCGGAGGAGGAGCTGAAGCCCGAGGACGACCAGAGAGCCACGCGCAATTTGTTCATCGGCAACCTGGACCACAACATTTCCGAGGTGGAGCTGCGCCAAGGCTTTGAGAAGTATGGGATTATCGAGGAGGTGGTCATCAAGCGTCCTGCTCGCGGACAGGGCGGAGCCTACGCCTTCCTCAAGTTCCAGAACTTGGACATGGCTCATCGGGCCAAGCTTGCTATGCAGGGACGCATGATCAACGGGAATCCCATTAAGATCGGATACGGGAAAGCCAACCCGACGACTAGACTGTGGGTGGGCGGACTCGGACCAAACACCTCCTTGGCGGCTTTGGCCCGCGAGTTCGACCGCTTCGGAAGTATCCGCACCATCGACTACGTGAAAGGAGATAACTTTGCCTACATCCATTACGAGAGCCTCGATGCCGCCCAGGCAGCTTGTGCACAGATGCGCGGCTTTCCTCTGGGAGGTCCGAACCGTCGACTACGCGTGGACTTTGCCAAGGCGGAGGAGACCCGAGTGTATCCTCAGCAGTACCAACCCCCTCTGCTGCCCCCACCCCATTATGAGATTCTGGCCGAGAGTTACAGCCACCGGAGTCTGGAGAGAGAGCTGAGAGCACGTGCCCGCTCACCATCACACCCCCTCTTCCTGGAGAGAGAGAGGGAGCGACTGGCAGAGCGGGACTGGAGTCCCCCGAAAGGCACGGAGCGGAGGCTGAACCCCGAGGCGTTCGGCCGGGCGAGGAACCGCAGTCGGAGCCGCAGCAGGGAGCGCTGGTTGAAAGAGCGAGACCTGGAACGTGGACTGGGGAAGAGTTGGGAGGAACGGAGAAAACGGAAAAGCGTCAGTCCGTCCGAACCCCCTACTGAAGACCGGGGACGGTCCAAGACCAGAGGAGGAGTCCCATCAACCCCCGAAGACAGTCCTGACCGTGGGCGCGGCCGCCTCCCGGACTCCACCTCGGAACCCCTCGGCCACACTCCGGACATCAGCAGGAACTCCACAGATGAACGTTCGCTCCAAGACGACTCCTCACAACCTCCCAAAGATGCCAAGAGTGATCGCAGCCAAGCCAGAAACGAAAGCGTCCCGGATTCCCCAACGGACAAGTCCAAGGTCAACGCGAAAAAGCCGAGCAGTCTTTCGGAGTACGCGCAGTCGCTCAGCCGGGCGTGGCAGGGCTCTCTGGTCCTCAAGAACAGCTTCTTTCACACCAGCATGCACATGTTGGAAGGCGGGACCAGTTTTCTTCAGTCCCTCATCCGAGACAACCAGGCAGGCGGCGCCAAGATCACCCAGTTGAAAATTGCTCAGCGGCTGCGACTGGACCAGCCCAAACTGGACGAGGTGGCACGGCGCATTAAACTGGGCGGGCAGGATGGGTACGCGGTGCTGCTTGCTGTCCAGGGCACCATGGAGCGGGATGCCACGCCCCCGGAACCGGGCCTTCAGCAGCGCCTGCTCCGTAACCTGGTGACGTACCTGCGGAACAAGCAGGCAGCGGGGGTCATCGGGTTGCCCCTCGGGGGTCCTAAAGAGCGAGAGGCGGGGGGCATGCTGTACGCCTTCCCGCCCTGTGACTTCTCCCAGCAGTTCCTCCACTGCGCCCTGGACCGTATCGGAACTCTTGAGGAGGAACATCTGGTCATCGTGGTTGTGAAAGACTCGACCTAGCACCTTTTATAAAAAACGAATAACAAATTATTACATTCCACAAATGTCTTTTTAGGTGGGAAGTAGTTAACGCATTAACTTTGTCTAGTTGACCATCAGTCGATTCTTGGACTGACATGTGCCATGACTTTTTTTTTGTGTCTTCCAAACTGTGCCATGGTTTTATAAAACGAGTTTCTTCATGTTGCGACATGATTTATGCTGGTTTAACGTTGTTTTTTTGTTTTCTCAGAATGAATCGCGTCGTTTCCGTTTGAATGTATTTCCTGAAGACATTTCGTTTGTTCGGTCACTTTTTTTTTTTTTTTTTACAAAATGTTTGCATCTGTTATTCTTACCTCATAATTCCTGAATTCCTCTGTACTTTTTTTTATTTTTTTACACTGGTAAGTCCGTCATGACCGATGGTATCTACCTCTTCGATCTTGAATCACATCAGGTATGTTAAATAACTGTCTTTGAGCCCGGTGCATTTTAATAATGTCGATTTTATGATTTTTTAACTAAATGAAGGTCATGTGACCACTGGGTAACATGTACTGTATCTATATGAACACTAATTTGTCCACATCGATGGTCCAGAAGTCTGGGTTGTTACAGTAGTTTTCTAACAGTGTTTTACGGTGCGCGGTCGTCTGTTGAACGACTTTACGGCAAAATCTGACTTTTACGGTTTGTTGTTTCTTTCAAAAGTTTTAAGAAATGTCCTACGATTTCAATTCTGGGAAGAAAATGACAATGTTTTAGCAATGCAATGGTTAGTCCACACTACAACTTCGCACTGGTGATTAACTTGTTTTTATGGATTTTATTTCTTTGTTGCTTTGACGTATTTTTGCTTGCTTTGATCTGTTGTTTTTTTAAATCTGTTTTTTACGTTATGATTTTTCTAGGACGATGTTTGTCAAAAAGACATGTACTGCATATGAAATGTGAGTAAATATTTCACGTTACTGTTTCTAAACCACGCTGGCTTCTGTTTTTTTGCACGTTGAGGGGTTTGTAATGCGCGTTTAATTCTAGTCTCAAAGCAGCTTTAAAAAAGGGACAGTTTAGAAAAAACGTATGTATGAGTTTGGGAGTGTTTGGGTGTAAAATATTGTATTCACTTTATTTAATTATTTACTTTTGATTTGGTTAAAGATACAGACAGTAAGAAACAACTGACAACAACTTTCGGTTCCTTCAATAGTTTTTGACCTGACCAAGGTAAGTTCATCATTCAATCAAAAGGTTTTTGAAATCTTTAAAAGTCGACTTTGTTTTTCATTCGTTTTTATGTACAACAAATGCAGAAGCCAAAATGTAACTTTACTCCAAACAATACATATTCAAATTAATTTCATTTTTGAAGCGTCTATACTAGTCGAGGAATGCAGCAAATGTTTGGATGTAGATATAGATCACAAATATAAAATATAGATCACAATTTCCCTCAAATAAAATTTGTATTTCCTCTTTTGTAAAGGTAAACGTAAAATGAGTAGTGTACATAGGTTTATTATTAAAACGTCCTAAAAAAGTTGTAAGGGATAATGTGTAACCAGGCAACAACATCTAAAAAAAAATAACGCAATGCTTCCGCAAATAGATAAATCTAGCAGTGGCCGGTAGGTGGCAGTGTTGTCAAAGAAAACTGCGAGTTTAATATGCAAATATAAGTGCCGCTGGGAAAACAATTCGTTCTTTCTGACACGTCATTTACACTCAGCGTTCGCTTCGTTTCTTATCGCCATTGTGCAAATAAAAGGCACTTTACATTTAATATAGACATCTTGAAAATGCACATGTGTGTCGCCATTCGGAACCAAATATCTCACGTTATTCCAAAACGCGTGATTTCTCGCGTTATTTATAGCCATTAAATTCAAGTATTTAATGTTCAGTATTTTATCTTTGTTCAGATTCATCACAGATGCGTCATTTTTTATGAAAACGTTCGTTTTAATGAAAATCCCGAGTCGTTTTTTTTTTCAGAAACCTTTAAAAAGCAGATGCTTTTTTTTTTTTTTTTCTAAAAAACGCTATTACAATTAATTGTCATCTGCTGCTTGTTGTGTGTTGTATGTATGTTTTTAAACATTATATCCCATTTTGGCCCTACAGATAACGCTATTATTCAATCTGGTCTCTAGGGGGCGCTGTAAGTCACGGCCCCTTAGAAAAGTCCCAACGTTCTCCTCTTTCCTGCTTCACCCATGTAAACAAAGCTGATTTGGGGGAAAAAAAAAAAAGTAAAGTTAAACAGAATCTCTGTGAAATTCCAACAATATGGTTTAGAATGGTAAATTCCCAGTGGTTTGTCTTTCCCGTGCTGAGCCAGCTGCTCGTCTGACCTACATGTTCTATCATCTCAGCCCGAATACATTAACACAATTCATCTTTGTCATATAATATTAAACGCGCACGTGCTGCTAGTTGTTTATTGATGAGTGTTTTTTTATTTAGTGCCCACCACCAATTCAGTGTTAGGAAACAGCGTGCACTCGTTCTTCTGTTTCTTTTCCAACCTTCACGATCAATGAAGACGTCTCAAGTTCATCCTCCCGAGTTTGGATTAGGATTAGGTTTTAGGGCCTGACTTCTAAAAGCCATCCATCAACTGTTAAGCACTTCGCTGTAGGATAGCCGATGCTCTTACGGCACAGGAAATGGAAGAGACGAGCGATGAAATATTAATGTGGAATTATGAGAGGCCCAATGAAATCCATTAAAGAGGAAAAAAAAATCAATGAAACATGGACACGCTGCCACTTAGACGGCCCGATGCTGTTTTCTTTCTCTTTAGGACCTTCTGGAAAGAACACGTGTGGTTTTAGTTGTGGGTTTTTGGTACTGTTGAGGGAAAAAAATAGATTTTCTTTACGCTTTATATGTATTTATAGCCACTTTTCGCTTCTCCGAACGTTTGATCTTCTGTTCAGAGCCGTGACTTTAATTCATGCGCGTGACTCATGGCCTATATAACCTGTAAATCTCTGTTCTGGAAACGCAAATCAGCAGTTGTAAAATAATTACTCTTTGTTTGATGAGTAGTTCAGTAGTGTTGTGATGGTGAAAAGAAACAGTCTTTAATGTCTTTTATGGTCTTTAATTAAAGCCTGTAAGCTCAATATAAATTATAACAAATCTCGAGGAAAAGCATTTCTCAAGGTTTTAGCATTTCTATACAATATTATATATAGAAAATATCTTATACATTTATGTTTGTCATATACTATTAATGATATCTATATATAATTGTGAAATATTATATAAATATGATTGTATATATGACTAATTTAGAAAATATATAATATAGAAAAACTAAAATTGTATAATAATGAATTAATAAAAATAAAACTTTTTTTTTATATGAAATCCTGTTTCCGCCACCTGGTATTCTGACTTTTTTCCTCAGAATTCAGACTTTTTCTTTCCTCAGAATTCCGGGTGAAGTCAGAATTTTTTTTCAGAATTCTGACTTAAAAAAACTTGTAATTCTGAGAGAAAAAAAAGTCAGAATACTTTTGTTTTAGTGGTGAAAACAGGCTTCCTTATATAAAAACATTTTCTAGAGTTTGTTTTTGAAGATTTATATAATTAATATTATTTTTACATAATAAAGTTTGTATTTATTTTTTTCATTTCTCATTTTAATGTAATTCTGTTAGAGGGTCCGGACAGCGGGACGACCCCCCCCCCCTCCTTGGGGTGACAGATGGTCAGATGGGTGTCAGGTGCCGCACCTCGTCCTGTTTCTGAACCCGATTGATCCACTTGTCCTATTGTTCTGCCTTTAGACGAGAAGAAAAACCTCAGATGCTTCTGATAGGAAGGTTTGCTGCAGGTTCACTATTGATGATCAAGAACGTGCAGAGGAATAGAAAAACCATTGACCAAAACAAAGGATTGTAAAGTTAGGAAACGTACGGACAGTTTTGAAAAAGCAATTTTATTATTTTTTTTTTTGCAACAGAAGACATGATATGATAATTTTTATTGCAAAAGACAAATACTGTACATATATGCGGATTATGTTGCATTAACAATTATCGTTTTTATACTGTCGTTTATTATCGTCTGTATACAAACCTGAAAGATTGGAAAGTCGAATTTTGTTCAAATCCAACCTACTGATTGATCCGATTAACAAATCCAGTTCACTTGGTCTTTTGTCTGTTTGTTTTTATTAACAGACCTACAGTATCTCTTAGCGTAAACTCCTAAAATAAAAAAACAGCAGCGCATTATAATCTGGGAAAAAAAATTGTGTGACACGTACAGTATATGGAAAAAGATCAGGAGCTCTGCAAGGCTCAATGCTGGGCCCGCTTCTCTTCATCCTCTTCCACCTTCATCCTACTCACCTACCAATAACAGAAATCAGCTGAACCTCATGATCCAGATGAGCTGGTTCCATCGGACTCCAGGACTGGACCAGCCGACACCACTGTCAGTATAACCTCAATCTTCTTTTTTTATTCGATTTTGTTGGATGCTTAATTTTATTTATTTTTTTTTGAGTTACCACTCGCCACACTGTTTTTGTTTGTTTGTTTGTATTTTTGCTGAAAATTTGCATATTTGTATTTTGCTTTGGTACGGTTTTTGCATTTTAGTCATATTTATTGGTCACTTGAAACTCTTCCTTACACTGAGACACTTTATCCACACTTACAGCTTTTGCATTTGTGTAGTATGTTTATTCTTGTTTTTTTTTTTGTTGATTGATTGTATTGTATGTGGCGTATAAAATTTGAATTTGAATCTTCACTCAACTTGTGTTATTTACATCAAGGGTCTGAAAATGCCGGTAAACTTTCTATTCTGGTCTTTTTCAGAATATGTAGAAGACAAACAAGTTGATTCACTTTGGTACCACCAGAAGAAGGTCCAGAGGAAGACCCCGGCCTGGAACTTCTCTGGATTTCTCAGACTATGGAGGCAGTTTTAAGGGATGAAGGAATCCGGTGACCTGATGGATGGTGAGACATTTGGATGAATGCTGACTATTACAAAATGAATAATAATAATAATAATAATAATAATAATAAAAATATTTTGGTATGTATTTTTTGTTCAATTTAAATAAAAAAAGAATAGAAAATACCTTTATTAGTCCCACAGCGGAGAAAATGAACCTTATAACACATAAAACATATACAACTTCTATAAATGTGCATAAATTAACTTCAACATAAACGACACTGCACACACTTAAACATTTGCTACAATAGAAACATTTGGTAAAAAAAAAAAAAAAGGTAGTTGTGTCAACTTGTCTGTCGACTAGTTGTCTACGTTTTGTGGAGCTTTGGTTTTATTTACAGTATTTCTTATTTACAATCAATCATTATTTATTCGTTCTCTAGAAAAAAACAAGAATTGTATTCCAGCACAGAAATGGAATAGGGGTTGCAGAACATGAATGATGAAACACACAGGAACATGAGCAGAACATGCAGACGTTCCACAGAATGTGTGAGGTGACACCACTGAAGCTCCAAGACCCAGGTAAATCTTTCATTAGTATGAAATAACTCTAATTTAAATCAACTTGGTCCCATATTTATTTATTAGCATTGTGTTTAGTGCCTTTAAGAATATTTCCAGTATCTATATTAAAATTCATTTTTCACTCTGAAAACGACAGGATTTGCAAAAAAAAGACTCCATTTTAATTTTATTTAATTTTATACATTTTTTTATTCATTCTAATAATTTAGAAGGATTGTAGTGTGTTATGTAGAAATGTAATTACTGTACTTCAATTTGTATTTGTCACATTGTAGGTAGATTCAACTCTCAGAATACTTTACCTTGTATTTTTTTCTTCATGCTTCTTTTTGTTGTTTTTAACATTTTCTTCGTTCTTTCAAAATGTAGTTCTGAGTTTTAGTAGTTGAAGTTTTGCCTTTTAAATTACACTGTCACCCACTAAATCTCAATCATGTTAAATAAATTGGAATAAACTAAGTACAGTTAATCCCATGCCAAGAGCAGCATATTATCACTGAATGTTCATCTCATGGTAATTACAATTTCCAGTGCCTACTTCAACCATTGACCAAGTAAAATAAAAACGTACAGTTACCAATTTACCTTGCACTAAGCATTTTAATTCGTACAAAGTGCAAACAGAAAAAAAGTACGTACATATAGATTTAGTTTTAAAAGTGCAAAAATATGTATGCGTAGTATATTTGAATGTTAACTTTTAAATGTTTTTTTGGTTGATTATTTTTTTTTATTATAGACTTTTTTATTTTTATTTTTTTTCTGAAAACAAACAAAAAACAGACTAATAAATTCAACTAAATAAATAAAATACATTTATTTTAATAAATTGTACTTAATGTCTTAAATTAAAGCTACCAGAAGACGTCATTCACAAATAAAAATAACTAAATTAAATAAATACATACATAAAATACATTTATACTAATAAATTATACTTAATGCCCACTCCTGGACAGGAGGATTTTATTTTATTGTTTTTTGTCATTTTTCTAAAAAAAACCAATAAAAAACAAAGATGTAAAGACAGAAACAAAGAAACAAACAAATAAAAAGCTAAGTTAAGCAATTAACTCATCCAAAGTTCTGTGCAAGTTCCAAAATTGTTCATTGTTGAGTACAAGTACAAAACAATTTTTTTTTTCTGTTAAACTTCTGCTTGGGTTTGTATTTCAGAAGGCCGGGATTAAACTGTTATTAATTTCTTTTGTGAGCCGTGGATACTGTCGTCCCACACGTCCATGTTTGCCTTTTGTTTGTGTTTGAGCAGCTGCGTTTAGGTGTAAGATCTATTCATAGACGGCTTTATCTCGTGGACGATGGGACTGAGAGCGAGAGGAATGGCATCAGCATGTTATCATCTCCGTCTTTATCACACACACACACTTTATTTCTGGCTGTTGTTCAGAACTGAACAAAGAAGCAGAGAAAAAACACCAGGCCGTGTTGTGTTAAATACAGTGTTTTTATTGGTTTTTGTGGCGTTAATGGCGTGAGCGAAAACAAAAGGTGGCGAACAGACGTATTTCTACACGTGGAGATGGCGTGGAGGTAGAGTAAATCACAACATGTTTAGAAACGTCACGGAAGTCCACGATGGGTGGCTCGCCTAGATGTGTTTTGCATAGACGCCGAGTTCATGCAAATGGCAACGATGGAGGAGGCAAGTGATTCAGCTAGTCCGGGTTTAGAAAAATAACTGACATTTCTGTATTTAATATCACAAAGCCAACGAGAAAACAGAAAACCAGTCCGTGTCATATACAGTGGAGTATTGCTCGCCACACTCGTCTAGCGGGTATCGTTAAACGTACACTCTCGGATATTGCTCTTCGGTTAAATTAACTACTATCTGGTTAATTTCGACTAGTGTACAGGGGACGAGTTAACATGCAGAGCGTTCCTTTCCGACGAAGGCCGTCACCATGCATAGTAGTCGCTTTACGCCTTCCGAGAGTCGCCCTGAAAACCGCTAACGAAAAGCGTCAGGCCGCGAATGTGCAAGCTCCTGGTTAGTCGGCGATTGCTGCGGCGTGGACGGAAGTGAACTACGCCACAATAAATAAAACGCAAATAAATAACACAGAAGGCGTGGGGGAGGGGCGGGGTCTCAACGAAAAATAATCGCGTTAAAAAAGTCCCACATTAACGCATTTGGAACGCCGTCGGCAAAGTCGTAAAAAAGTCAGGAAGTCGTACGGGAGCAATCAAAGACGCTGTATAAAAGCTAACATGTCTAGCTGTTCCATCGTAGAAACGTCGCCCCTAAACGAAACAAACAAACAAACGTGTGTACAGAATTCGGGCTAAATTTGGATTAGAAAATGCACTCTATGGCTTTAATGGACACCACATCCCAAAGCGAATCGAAGTCGTAGAATATATCCGCCAACCGTTCACCAGGTTACAAAAGGAAATGAAAAATAAATACAGGCGTACTACGCGGCTACGTCGGGTTCTCAGAGTTCAGTAAGGTGCAAACTTTTGTCGCTCGGGTTTCTTGACGCCATTGGCCGAGGAGATCTTAGCGGTGTAGGAGGCCAAGGCGTGGGCGGGGGCGGCGGTGGCAGCAGGGGCTGAAAGTGCCAGGAAAGGAACAGATTTGATCCCCAGAAAGTTGGAGAGGGGGATGGTATAGGGGGTGCCCAAGATTGGAGCATGGGGCAGGCTGCCCATCGCTGCCAGGGCTGCGGCGGAGGATGATGCAGGGGAGGCGGTCTGGGTGAAGCTCATGTTGAGGTCTACAGGGGTCGACATGGAGGAGGACTGGGCAGTGGATTTGGCAGTCTCTAAACTGGGAGGAGAGGGAGGAGGTGGAGGGAGGGGGAGGGGTGGAGGAGGAGGGACAAGGGAGGCGGATGGAGAAGGGTTAGAGAGATTAAACCAAACAAATGCTCCAACCAAAACTCAAACAATAATCTGGAAATTAAAGTCAGGTGTGTTTCGCCGGTGGTTGCAACGGATTATTTGGGGCGGGGCTTTGGCACTCATGGGCAGTGATGGGAATGACGGCGCTATAAATAAACAGCCTTACTTTTTTTCAGTGACGGGTAATCGAACGCAATTACTTTTTTCTTTGTTATTACGTCACTATGGTTACTGACAAAAATGCTGCGTTGCTTTTATTGTGGCAACCGAAGCAATTTTTGTGCGCGTTTGTGGGGCGGGGCATCACTGGGGATTGGTGTCTGAGCACGTGATGCAATTAAAAACGTGATGATTGGCTTAGATGAAATGTCCATCATTTACCACACGGAAATATTGCGTTTGGTCACATACAAGTGCTCACCCAGCAGGAATCAGCGGCGAGCCGAAGAGATGAGCCATGGCGTTTAATTTTTCTAATTGTAATTTTCTAATTTTATTAATTTGCACTAGAAAGTACAAAAAAACATTTTTGTTATTGTTATTTAATTTTGATACATTAAGTATTATATTGAGAGCAGAACACGTCTTGTTAAACTGTTTTGTGAATTTTTATATTCTTTATACTAATCTTTATACTAATAATTTATTTTAATAATTATTTTATTTAGTGTCCATTTCATTCATTTAACATATTTAATATTGGCAGCAGGCAAGTTATTTGATAAATAAAAAAAAAAGTGCTGCAAAAAGTAACGCAATAGTTACTTTCCCTGGTAGTTTATAACGATGTAACTCAATTACTACTCAATTACTTTTTGTTAGAAGTAACTAGTAAGTAATAACTTTTTTAAAGGAACGTTCCCAACACTGCTCATGGGGGAGGGGCTGATTCATTAGGGGGCGATGGCTTGGGTTGGGAACACAAACACCAGCAGTGATGATGCATTCAACCACAGTCGTGAACAGATCTGTGTGACATACAGGATTATTCCTGCTTAAACTATAAGGCCGAATGGCGCCAGAGTGCCTGGATTGTTCTGGAACGGACTTTTATGTCGCCACATGGCAAACACAACTACAACTGATAAAATAAACGTTCACCAAGACGAGCAAAAGAGCAAAAGTTGAAACGTTTTTTCATGCGGGACAGTATTCAAATGAAATAAGTTTTTTATATATATATATATAAATACATGTAAAAAAGAAAAAAAAAACCACATCTATACATGTGTATACAGATATTTACATACATATATGGATATTATGTATGTATAATTTTTCTTTGTAGATATTGTGTAGGTTTAAAAGTTTTGAAAGCTTTAAAAGTATTGTATCCTTAAAAATAATCCATAAAAAAATGTCTAAATTATCGATAATAGTGGTTTTTTTTTTTCAATAAATTATAGAAAAAAAGACATCTAATGATTGATTTTAAAACAAATACGTAAAAAAAAAATATCCTTAAATTAATTGAATAGAAAATCGGTGTACTGATTCTGTAAGGAGCATCGCTTACCAGGATGTGATGAGATACTGGGCCAGGTTGATGCTGATGGGGGAGCCTGTGATGGTGACGTGTCGGTCACTGGTGCTGTCCACTTGACTGCCGATCTTGATCTGAGCGCCTGAAACCTGCCGGATCTCGTTGATCTTAGTACCCTGCCTGCCGATTATTGAGCCAATCAGCTGCAAGCAAAGAGTCAGAGGGACGTTGTCAACTCTGGAGCAGCTGTTTGTGTTGTTTTCCATAACAAACATCTGCAATATGTCAAAGCACTGATGTCTACCTATCTAATATTTAGCATAAATAATTCATTTATTTATACATCCAGCTTGTACAATTTTACATTTTCACATTTCATATATTATTTATTTCTGCACCAAACAGAGTAGCACTTCTCTTCAATTCTATTCTACATTATTCTACTCTGTTCTGTTCTTTTCTGTTTTATTTTACTGTGCTGTTCTATTCTAGTTTACTCTATTCTGATCTATTCTACTGTACATTATTTTACTCTGTTCTACTCTAATATGTTATATTCTACTGTAGTCTGTTTTATTCTACTGTGCTCTGTTTTATTCTATTCTACTTTATTCTATCCTACTCTTTTCTTCTCTACCTTATTCTACTTTGTTCTACTCTAATATGTTATATTCTACTGTACTCTTGTTTTATTCTATTCTATTTTGTTCTATTCTTTTCTATTCTGTTCTATAATAATTGATTATTTTCTACTCTACATTATTCTACTCTGTTCTACTCTAATACGTTCTATTCTACTGTACTCATGTTTTATTCTATTCTATTTTGTTCTATTCTGTTCTATACTTTGATTCTATTCTACTCTTAATTCAACTCTGTTCGATTCTACTGTGTTTATTCTATTCTATTTGATTTTATTAAAGAAATTGTGCAGCTATTTTTTAACAAAGGACTATACTGCACAATTGCTACACGTGAATTTTTGTAAAATTTTGGAGGCTGAAACTAGAATGACAAAATTAGCCGAGTCTCCGTGGGATTAATTGAAATAATTTTCTTTTCTGTCGCCTGAATGTCTCGCTCACTGCCAGTAGTCCAGCTATAGACTCGTCTTTGTTTGTAATAATTGTGCCTCGCACGTTTTACGTTATCCCTGATGTTTACGGCTCCGTGCAGCAGCTTTGAGCTTCAGGAGCTCTGTAAACATCTCGCGCGGTGTTTCTAAGAACTGTTGAAGGTCCTGAACTCACACCGCAGTTGCTCCGTGTGTATATGTCATCACAGTTTGTTGTTGTAAACTTGACTGTTTTGGCACATGCGTTTTGTGTCTGTAACACACGCGTGCAAATAGTTCCGTGGCTCCAGGAAATCCCTCTGAACGCAACAGCTGCTGAAATCATTTATTGTCTCGTGACTGTCAAATTTGACAGGGATATATTTTCATATGTACATGTTTGTATGGATATATGCACATACATGTACAAGTGAAAATAGCTCCTATGAAAATACTGTATTAATACTGTAATGTTTTACATAATATTTTACAATTTATGTGCACTCATTTATATATGTACAATGCATATGTGACTTTTGTGTTGATAAAAAAGGCTCTTTCTGCAATTATGTTCATTAATTGATTGATTGGAAATCAAAGAAAGAAAGAAAGAAAGTAAGAAAGAAAGAATGAAAGAAAAAGATGGATGGATGGAGGAACTGATAGACAGACAAACCTGATCGATTGACAGGTATGATAGATAGATAGATGGATGGATGTATGGATGGATGGATGGATGGATGGGTAGGTTGATAGATGGATGACCAGATAGATTGATGGATGGATGGATAGAGAGACAGACAGACTAATGGATGGATGGATGGACGGATGAACTGATTGATAGATAGATGGATGGATGGACGGACAGATAGGTAGGTTGATAGATGGATGACCAGATGGATGGATGGATGAACTGATAGACAGACAGACAGACAGGTAGGCAGGCAGATAGATAAATGGATGGATGAACTGATAGATGGACAGATGGATAGGTAGGTAGATTGATAGATGGATGACTAGACAAAAACACAGATATACAGACAAATAGATATATAGATTTTTGCTTTTTTTTTTTGTTGTTGCTTTTTTTGGTCCCACAAATTAAAAATGTACATAGTTTGCAACAGAAACTAAAATAATACATAATAGTAACATCTCTCTCTTAATATATACTGTATAGTGTATAGCCATAATAAACAATATTAGCATGAATGGTCAAATACTCTTCACATGGCTATTTCTTTCTTCGATCTTTGAATCAGAATTCTGATTTTGAGTCTGGAATCTCAAACCGTCTGTGGGTGTAAATGTGTACGGAGCTCCGAACTTCTACGGGATGTGGGAGATGTAGGTCAAGTGGTTTGAGGACTTTGTCTGCATAATAAACTGGTCTCTCTTCTTGTATGTGTTTCATCATTAAAATGTAATGACAGACAGACCGTCTCTTAGACGCTTTTAATCCTGCATCCGTCCCGCACGTAGCACTTTGGGTGTTTGTTTGATTTCACGCCTGCTGGAGTCTGTTTGATCTTAGGCAAATTATTATTTTTCTCACGAGTTATTCCAATCCACCATCCCGTGTGGCGAAGGGGGCATTCGCTTCTCTCTCTCCATTGTGATGCGAAGATTCGCGCCGCGTATTTGCCGTCATTAAAAATTCAAAATGGCTTTATTAAATAATAAATCAGAAGCGAAGAACCACACATTGGTGGCTACGCTTAAATCACTTTGTGGGTTTTTGAAATTCTATGAAATTTCTTTCACATCTTTGATTTGATTCGCTGATTGGACGACTCGTTTATCGTGGTTTTCACAAACGCGGTTGCCATGTAGATAGATAGATAGATAGATAGATAGATAGATAGATAGATAGATAGATAGATAGAACATTTCA
>MU204413.1:6953091-6973813 GCA_017309775.1 Paedocypris sp. Pulau Singkep
CTGTTTTTTTTTCGTACTGAAATGCCTTTATTGTTCACATCTTTGATTTGATTCGCTGATTGGACGACTCGTTTATCGTGGTTTTCACAAACGCGGTTGCCATGTTTGGCTGGGTTTTTTTGTACTGAAATGCCTCTTTATCGGTGCACAGGAAGGAGAAACGTAACATGTCTCGAATGCTAAACAAGTAAGACTGCCAGCGTTTAATGTTTGTTTGATGCCGTCTTGCTTTGGAAAGGCATTTCTGGAATAATGTCAGGGTTTGTCAATAATACATGCTTTCCATCTCAGTGGTCTCCAGGCTGAGGGGGGATTTTGCCATGCGCTTGTGCATAATGTAGGATGCCAGATAACCTCGTCAGTGTTAAGAAACTAATTGTATCATGTTTAGTAATAGAAGTCTCCTCGTTCATTTATCTAAGCATCTATCCATCATCCACACTAATGGGTTGCGGTTGTTCGGGAACAAATCAGGCCGTCAATAAGCCTGAAGAACCTTCAACCTCCAGCTAGATGCTTTCAGGAATACATACGTACATATAAAACAACACACATTCTTTTTCAAATAAATGGTCTTACATCATTGGGAATGAGAAGTTCTTGTGAAGCTGTCTGGGAACTGGTCTCGATGCCTGGAGGAAGAGTTAGAAATATTCTGTTAAGTCAACTCGAACTAAATTCAGCTTATAAAAGCAACACTACTTCAGCCTAAAAACGTGTGAGTGTAATCTTTGACTTAAAAAAATATTGATTTTAGAAATCGGGACCAGGTTGGGCCCAATAGATTAAAATGTATATTAGTATATTTGCATATAAATTAGGGCTGTCAAAATTAACGCGTTAACACAGTTAATCTCAGTTTCAGTTTAACTGAGCAGGGAAGGACTTTTAGACAGAGAGTTTCACTTTAAAACGTATGGATCCGTAGATGGAACAAAAGTATTATGTGTACAGTATTTTGCAAAGCTGAAATCACGGCGCACTTCGCAATTAAATACGGGAAAATGCTATAATCCGTCTCTCAAACGACTGTGCATGTGAAGATTATTATTAATTATGAATACTACAATAATAATTAATATTATATATATATTACATAATATTATTGTATTTAAACGAGTATTACAATATTTAAGCTTCATTTTTTTTTATTAATCGTTATTAATTTAGTTGGGGAAGTGAGATTAGTTAAAAGATATATTTTTTGACAGCACTAAAATAAATGTAAATATATCAAATGACTCAAATCGGGAACCCAAAATATAAATTAATAAAGATATGTACTATATGGAATATGTACACACAGCTCAAAACCAGCTCTCAAATACTTGCCTGCTGCCAATTCACTACCGTATTGATTTGAAGGTTTCATTATTGGTTTTTAGAACCTTGAATGGAACAGTCCGTGCAAATATCCATCTATAACCCCAGAAGGTCTCGCGGGTCATCTGACCAGAGACCACTTACACGGGTAAGATTGAAAACTAGAGGAGACCATGCTTTCTGCATTGCTGCCTCGAGGCTACAGTCTTCTGGTCTCTATTAGAACCTTTACTACTCTGCACTGCATAATAATTTAAGATGTTAACTGTTACAACTAGGCTAAATGCACATCTTTGCACTTTATGGCTTCAAATTCCAAGTGATTTGTCTAGTAGTGAAAGATGTAGTAGGGGTTGTGTGCTTGAACATTGAAGCCAAGCATATCCAGTATAGTTGGATATGGTAATCCAACCATAACGTCTAGGTGTGTAACTTGTGTGTAACCTTGTTGTACCAAGACAATAGGTCAGAATAACGCTCAGTGGACCTAAATCGCTTTAGTTCTTTTGGCAATTGAGAAGACTCAGAATGTCCCACCCTGAACAGGAATCCCAGAAACGTGACTGAGAAGGTCTCCAGGTCTCCATCCCTTTTCAGTGAATCCAATACCCGTGTTAGTTTTCATTGATAGTGTCTTGAGACTCTCAAAGAGTTTAAATGACCTTTCTTTGTGCTGCCAAAACCAGGCTAAGGTCTAGGAGGGTAGTAGACAAGTTTGGTTTGTCTGGGGAACCTGAGCAAAAGGCACTTAAGTCAAACATTGTGTGCAAGTCTGTGATAGTCTCTACTCCCGCTTGGGGCAGATTGCTAAACTCTGTTGTGAACTGTCCACCTCCCAAACTCGGATGTTCCAGAGGTCTAGGCTTGGGTGTCAGATGGATCCTCAGAGACTCGATTTGCTCTCATAGTGTGTCAGATCTATGAGGTCTGACAACCAGGATTTGTTGGGCCAATATAGCATGACCAAGAGAGACTGTTGACCCTCTTGGTTGATTTCGTGTCTCCAGGGCTGAAATGGGGTTGGTGCATGGCTACTGAATTTTTAGGTGGTGGAAGTTGTTGAAGAATGTTATAGGCTTGGGGATACCAATGCAAAACCAGGACTAATGCCTTCGAACCATCAAGAACTACGATGCCACTTCTGGATCAATGTTGCCAAAGAGTCCTTCTCGTGCAACGGAACTCAAGGACCTGGACCTTGTTTGCATCATTCATGCCAGATTAAGCCAGCTGTGGTCTTCCACGACCACCGATACCAACAATACTACACCATTACTACACGCAGTTCCTTCAGTACCGGAGTCCGAAGCTGGGTTTTTGGAGTATAATCTTATGGAAGATGACCCATGCACCAATTTAGAATCTTCTCATGTGCGGTTACAAATTGAAGAACCAAATCAGGCTCGCTGGACATTCTGCTAAATCAGTTGTTCCGACAACTTCTGACAGATAGAGATCTTGTGTTATCTACGGTCATCCAAAAGCAATTATTGTGGAGAAAATCAGATAATCAAGCATACCAGGCAGGACCGGAGAGGCTGTGGACTGAGTCATTGGGGAAAGACCTTGCTGCAAGGACAACTGGTGCAACTTGGCCAGCTGCAATAATGGAGGAGAAAGCAAAAGGTGTTAATACATTCTTAGAATGGTTGATTCACAATTCTCGGGTGGAATGGGATTGCATAGTGCTCTTTGAGCGGTTACATCAGAAAATTGTTTGAGATAAACGCTGTATCCTTACCTCAGAGTGTGGAATGCCATATTGGTTTTGCACAGCATATGCCTAAAACAGAAACAGTCCTTTTATTTCTAGATGTAGGCTGCTTTGAGACATTAGAAAGCTTATCGGTTAAACAAACTATGGACTCCGGGTCAAATCACCATCAACATTTAATTAGTTTAGATTTCTACTTGTATAGTAAGACAGATCAGCCCATCTTCTATATTGCAAAATGCTCATTGGCAGAGGGTTTAGACTGGAGGTCAGCAACTCTTCTGTGCCCCCTCGCCTCAAACAAGTGATGAACTAGTATCAGCGATGATTCTTTGAATTGTCTCGTACTCGTACTGTTTTGATATAAAATGTAATGAATTGAAGGCATTGAGATCATGGTTCGTTTTATAGGATCCAGTGTGTAAGAGTCACCGAGTTTCTAGTCTCTATAAATGTGAAGAGAGTGACTCACCCCATGTTCAGCATGTGAGTGACAGTGTTAAAGATAGAACTGTTCTTTTATGCTGTGTTGTTTGTAATATAGAGCGGCAGGGGGGCGCAGTGGGTAGCGCTGTCATCTCACAGCAAGAAGGACCAGTTCGAAACTCAAGATGTGAGTTCGAGGTCCAGTTGTAGCATTTCTGTGTGGAGTTCACATGTTCTCCCAGACGTGGGTTTCCTCCAGGTCTCCGGTTTCATCCCACAGCCCGAAAACATGCATTTCAGGTAAATTGGGGAATTGTGTGAATGTCTGTGTCTGTCCCACTCTGTGAATGATTGTTCATCAATCCAGAGTGTCTATCTCGACCTCAGGCCCAGAGTTGCTAGACAGACTCCAGCAACCCGTGACCCAGTAAAGGGTTGTAAATGGATGGATGAGTGAATGGAAGTTCTCTCAACCGCTGCACTAAATTCCACTGTAAGGGAGAACGGATTCTTCAAACCAGAATATATAATGTTTTTACGGACAAAGTTAGAAAGAATTATCCCTAAAATTGTCAAAACTACTGTGAAACTACTACATCAAACATGAGGTGCTAATATGGATGCAGCTATGAAACCGCCGGGGTTGCTTTAGGGCAAATTTATTTGTAAGATGTGTAAGACCACAAAAAGACCAAAGTTATTTGTGTGTTGTGAAATATTGATTTTGTTCACTGTATGACTTCCATCAGTCTCAAGTGCCACTTAAAGATGTGGCACTTAAAGATGGCAATTCTTTAAGAACCAAGTGTGTACATTTGCCTAAAATATTAACGTGAAAAATCATTCATATCCTGCGTGGTGAGACAAATGACTCAAATGACAATATATTTTTTTTTTATCACACGATTTGTGTCTCAATAACCGTCCACCACTAATACCTTGTTTTTTCAGTGCATACATATGTATGACTGAGTCACGTGCGCACACAACAAGTCTACTGAAAATAAAAAATCAATCTATTTGAGTTGTTAGAAAATAGATTGACTCATGGTTGAGGTTTGTTTCAACCTGGTCTGACTCAAACAGACTGCTGGTTGAGACTGACATTTCCTCACTATTGTAATTTGCCTCCTTGAAAAAAAAGCGTATCTGAAAAACGTAATAAATGACTGGCAAGGGTTCAGATGTTGATTCTGACACGGAGTGACGTGATTGATGAACAGACCGTGTGCACAGAACATTCACTCCATTTCGAAATGTCATTGTTGACCGAGGTGCTTATATTTATAAGCTGTGCACGTCGATGATCTGGCGGGTCGTCGCATTTGTGTTTAGAATGTGCTGGCACAGGCCGAGAGTCACGTCTCCAATCACATCCATGATAATGCTTAACATACTCACAGCTCTATTGTATTGTTGCATAGTTTTAGGTTGGTGTTTCAAAAATAAGACTTGACTTGTTTTGATTTTCTTTATGTTTCATCCAAATTATCAGTAAGAATGAAGTCTTAGTCAATCTATTTGAGCAAAACACAATACAATATAATGTTATAGAAACGACTGTATACGCAAAAGACCAACAGAATGTCCAGGAGATGAAACCGAAAGCTTTTTTATTTCTTTTTTCTTTTTTTATATTTACATTTCTCCACTTTGAAACCATTTATCCAAAACTGATTCCAATCTAGCCCAATCAGTACAGTGATGGATCCTTTTCTTTCTTTCTTTCTTTCTTTCTTTCTTTCTTTCTTTCTTTCTTTCTTTCTTTCTTTCTTTTTTTTTCCTTCCTTCCTTCCGTCACTCCCTCCATCCATACTTTCCCTTCTTTTCTATCTTCATTAAAAATAAATAAATAATCCAATCATCATAACTGATTCACAAATTAAAAAAACATGTGTTCATACTAATAATAGACGTCTATATCACATACAGTCATAATAACCTGGTAGTCATGACAACTATTTATAATCGTTCTTCCTTCAAGAAAAAATCTAAACTTTCTATTAAAAAAAAAAATCAAAACGGCTTCACAATTACAGTATATTAGTTTTTTTTTTTTTTTTAATATTTATAGTTGTAATAGTAAATTATAATGGTAAAAGAAAGTACATTTAAAGTACTCTTACTTGACACTTAAGCGAATGACGCGATGACGCACATCAAATAAAATAAAAATAAAAAAATAAAAAAATTTTACTAAGTATTTATTTACTAATTACTGCCTCAGTTACTAAAATCATTACTGTCTCAGATTATACAGTATTAAACTTTTTATTTTAAAGTTTCAGGATTCACAGCATTTCAGTTTCAACTGTAATAATATAATAATAAATAATAATAAATAAACCCAGCACTTGCCACTTTCGGTTATTTGTATTTGCCTTTTGCACTGTGTATATTTTGTCATTTGCATTTTGCCTGTGTTCTTTGTTCTTTTATCTTGTGTTATAAATCGTTTCTTGCCTTTAATAATTTTGGACCATATTTTAATATACTGTATTTATTTATTTTGGTTATTCAGTGTGTATGTTTTATTTACTCTATTTCATCTTTATTTTTTCACCAAATGGAGTAGCTATACTAATTTCATTTGAACCTTGTGATACAATGACAACAAATGCATTCTTTTCTACTCTTCTATACTATACTATACTATACTATACTATACTATACTATACTATACTATACTATGCTATTCTCTACTCTACTCTACTCTACTCTACTCTACTCTGCTCTACTCTGTCTTAGCCAGAGCATCTCCAGCACATCTTCTCTATCTCCTGCTCTCCTCTGTTCTCATCACTCTTCGTCACAATTAATACTGCTCACTCACACACACTCATTGCGTAATGCCCGTCAAACTGAGTAATGAGATCTCGCTCTGGCTTCATTCATGATGACCTCCGCCTGTTTCACATTCCACGATGACAGTGTTAATTTTGTTGACAAAATATTTTCGTCATCGTCTTTTTCCCTGATGAAACGAAAACGAAAGCTCCTGCACAGGGACGAAAACTTTAACTAAATGTATTGACACTTTCGTCAACAAATAAAGACAAAACAAAAATGACGACATCCAATCATAATCCGAGCTTGTGGAGAAAGGCGGGTGCAAACGCAAAGAGAGCCAATCAGGACACGGAGCCTTTCAGAGGGTCAAGAAACGCACGGTGAGCTGACTAGATGGGGCGAGCTTCTTCAATAACATCCAGGCAGGAAAAAGTGGTCGACTACAATGTTGTGGTATTTAAAAAAATAAAAATTAAAATGACTAATTTGAGACCAACACAAAACTAGATCAAAAGACAATGACTAAAACTAAATGAGAAATCTTTGTCCAAATGAACATTGCACAAGGATACATGTAAACGACTAATAAAGTACAAAATTTACAATTAAATTAAAGTACAATTCAATTATTTTGTTCCGTCACCCCCCCCCCCCCATGTTAACATGCTGGACGATTGCAAAATACATTTCACTTCACGTTGTTGAAAAATAATTTGAATTTAATTTGTATTCCATATACGTAATGCTGTTTCTGATGAAGCTGACTTCATTGCAAACTAAAGGATCTAAAAGGTTGAGTTTTTTGGTCACGTCCGCCATTAAGCCGGCCAAACCAGCGGATGCAGCAGCTGAGCTTGCTGCTAAAGACGCCGAGCAAAGCCAAACCAGTTCTGTGAAGGAAGAGAAAGGGATTTCTCAAGGATTCTGCACACCGTTGTTGTGTTTTTCTGCAGAAAAACCTCACGCACAAACAGCCAAAATGTCTGATTGTGTTTTATATTGAACTCACCTTATTCTTCCTATGGCGTACAGTCTATACTGGTTTTGGGGGATCGTTTTTTAATGTGTTCAATTGAAATCTCACTTTTAATAAAATAGTTAATTTATGTGTAAACCGAGTGTAAAAACCTACTTTGATATTGAGATGTTTTGTGGAATTATTACTATAGTATTATATATATTAAAAAGTTTATATTTAATATATTTTAAAAAGCTTTTTTATGTCATAAATATAAAAGCTGAATTTTTTTGTTTTTATAATTATTTAATACGACAGCATATGCTCTCTAAAAGTCACTGGATGTGGGAATTTAATTAAGTTAAAAAAAAAAAAAAAAAAAGGGAAATCATTTCAAAGCAACTAAAGCATGCCGGACTGAAGCATCGGCTTAAAGGTTAAAGGTGGCTCTGGCTTTCTGCTGGAGTGGGGAGTTCACTGGCTGCAACATGCAAGACGGATGAAAACAGGCGGCAGAATTCCTGTCTCCGTGCACGGACAAAACGAGGCAAAGGAAGAGGAAAAGCTGGAGCTCTTTCTGTCAGATACTCACTTGTTGCAGATCCAGCGCTCCCTGAGTCACTGAGAAAAGCGGGTGAGACGAAAAGTCTGACGTTTCAAAAACCTTTAGAAGAGGTAAATGGGGACAAAGACACAAACCAGGCTTCATTTGCATAGCATTACTATTGGAAAATGAAGCAAATGATGTTACGGTTTAATATCCCGAGGGTCTGTTACCAAATCATTTAGAGACTGTGAGTTGGACGGATATGAATCGGAGGCCATGACAGACAGAAATGCATCGGCTGATTATATTAATGCCTAATCAAATATGTATATTATCATTCCACCAATGACAGATGATTTTGGATTTATTGTAATGAGCAGAGGTGTAAAGTACTTGAGTAAATGGACTTTACTTAAGTATGTTTTTGGCTACTCTGTTCTGAGTCAAAAATAGAAGCAACTTTTACTTTCTACTCCACTGCATTTGAATGGACACTTACAGTTACTTGTTACATTGTGTAATGGTTTATACCGTGATTTATACCGAGGCTAATTTCTAGGGAGGACGAGGTGATACCGTATTGTCACATCAACACATCAAAGTCAGATCGGAATTATTATTTTTTTTTTTTTTGCACATTTGAGTTTGATCAAGATTGACTTTTTGTTCTTTTCATTTATTTTGTTCTACCATTTTTTCAAACATTGAGATGTTACATTTGGTTTCTGTACTAGAAAATGAAACCTCATGAATAGTTCTCATAAAATAATTTTCATTAAAAATAAAACTTTTTTTTTCCCGTAAATTCAGTATGAGTAGAATACTTGATTTTGATTTTGAAAATTTGAATTGAAATTTTGAAAATGTGATACTTTGCTACTTTGACTTAAGTCTATTTGTGACTTTTAACTTGTATTGGAGTAACTTATACATTAAGTATCCATACTTTTACTCAAGTATGGTAGTCTGGTACTTGTTACACCTCTGCTAATGAGGGAATGATCCGATAATGGTGAAACATAACAGGGCTGTAGAGATTTATTTTTATTTCAAGTGCTTTTTTTTCTGAAGCACACCAAAAATGAACAAAGCTTTCCTAATTGTAACTACTGAAAAAAAGAAAAAAAAGATAAGAGTGGAATTATGAGTCACACAGTTAGACTCAGTTTCCTCTTTTTTTTGAAGTTCCAGGCTGCTTATGAATTGAAATATACTGTACGTGGCACATCGAGTGTAAAAAGCAAATTAAATAAAATGATTTATTTGTTAACACGTACATTTCATACATTCAGTGGGCATTCAGTTTAAGCAAAAACAAATCTTATTAATTCTAAAATAAATCTTTATCAATCTTAAACAAAAACAAACTTGTTTCTGTAATTAAATTACACATCCACACACACATACTCAAACAATAATAAACTTTAAATACACTGGGGTTTCGGAACAATACGTGGTCAGGCATTGGTCATTTTTCCTGCTCTGTCACATGATCATGACTCCCATCTGACCAGATTATTTCCGTTCAAGTTGAAGCTCTGGAGGAAACGGTAGTTGACGTGTCACTGAACTTGACTCCGAAATAACTGGCTACAGGACAACAAATGCGCATCTCGATAATATACAGTACTCTGGTTATTTACTCAGTGATAAACTACTTTTTGGTTTTAATTTAAACTGCGGAAAATTTAGTAAATGTACTCTACTATATTTCCCCGGAATAGTACAAAATATAGTATACTATATATAAAGTATTGTCATAAGACACGCTTTGGGCTGTTTTCACAACAAGTCTTGCCTCTGAGATGAAATATGTAAAAAAAATAATAAAAATGTAATAATGTAGGACTAATTTATAGTTTTATTCTAATTTTATAGTTTTTTTTTTGTCAGAAATTACACATTTTTTAGGCTCTATCTTTCAGATTTGATGGGTTCTGGAATCCTGACAGTGCCCATTAAACTGTGAAGGTGTCGCGAACAACGTTCATTTATTTAATGAAGGCCTTTATAGTTATTATGTATATTAATATTAATGTGTAGTGTTATTAATATTAATATGACTGGGATCGGAATAGGATGGATGAATACTGTATACTGATGGATAAATTGTGTGTTGTCATGAGAATGCAGTAAGATTTGCTTGTGAATCAACACACACACACACACACACACACACACACACACACACACACACAAACACTTTAGGAATCAAAGACTCCAAGCGACCTTCCAAAATGACCGCACTGGCCTCACAGAAATTGAGACAGTTTATATATTTTAAAAGTAAATTTTCTTGTGCGATTTATTTTTTTTCCCAGAACTTTTTCAATTAAAGTTTTTTTTTTTTTTTTTTTTTCCAGAGTTTGCAGTTAAAAGAGAGAACTAGCTAAATTATACACATATTTAAGTCTGTCCTTGAGTCACATATGTTTCTATATGATAAATGAGTGGCTTAATGTATTACTAATGTAAAGTGAAGTGGCTTCCTGTATCACTATTGTGAAGTGGCTTACTGTATCACTAATGTAAAGTGAAGTGGCTTACTGTATCACTAATGTAAAGTGAAGTGGCTTACTGTATCACTACTGTAAAGTGAAGTGGCTTACTGTATCACTAATGTAAAGTGAAGTGGCTTACTGTATCACTAATGTAAAGTGAAGTGGCTTCCTATATCACTAATGTAACATTACAAAGTTGTCGGCGTTCAAAAACGTCATCATATTTTATAGAAATATGTATTTGTTTTGATATTTGAAATTTCAGATTTCAATGATGTTTTATGATTATCAATCAGTCTACTGTAAGTAAATCACTTAAGGTATCAGCGTTAAAAATATGCATTGTTTTAATACATTTTACTTTTCAGTTTTATGAATATTAAATTGTACTACTGTATGTAACATCACAAAGTTGTCAGGTAAAAACAAACAATACTTTATAGAAATACATTTTAATCACTTTTGTAGATTGCTAATTATTACTGTACATGTAGATGCAATGTCTTTCTCGAGAGTTATGCTAATTCGTTTTGTAAACATTGCCAATTAGAATAAAATTAGTATCATTTAGTACCCATTATTTGATGCTAAATATTCATATTGATGCTAAATATTCATGATATTTCACACAAATTAGCTGCAATCGTTATCCGTTCTGCGTATGAATGATGTTATTCACTGTGGATCTGGTAATAACATACATATAAGCAGTAAGTGTACCTGATTTCCAGCTAGTATAACAGCACCGGGACCAGGACTGGGACGGTACGGAATCGTTGCCCCCTTCGGAGGAGACTGAAACGGGAATAGAGCAACGGTAAAACTCAGAAATGTAATTTAAAATTTCCCTTTTTACGAGACACTCAAGAGACGACACAGGAGAATTTTGTAATATTATCCTGATGACAGGAAGCGCTGACATGGAGCTCAGAGGCAACACATTATTGATTAGTTCTTTGTCGGATCCCTAAAAGCTTTCCATTATGTCTTCGCGGGAAATCATTAGGCTTTATTATTCCAGTAATTTATGAACTTATGTTTCTTTAAAGGGTATAAAAAAATATAAGTACTGCATGTATATGTATATATATATATATATATATATATATATATATATAAAACATATATATATATATAAAACATATATTTTACACATACTGATATATAAACGTAAAATTCCACAAGATATTCCCAAGTACCTATTTAAGAGAGCAAGGCATTTTTCACACTTTGTTTTTTAGCTTTTCTGTTTTAACTATTTGCACTTTTGTCTTCACAAGCATACGTGAATAACAGTACACAATATATGTACAATATTTAAATGTGTTTAAAAATATATAAACATTGTAAGCAATGTAAATGTAGTGAGTACTAAAAAAATCAAACTAGTATCATTAATTAAGCAAAATAAGAATAAGAAGACTTCAATTAAAAAAAATAAGCATTTTAATATTTTGTCATTTCTTGCCTTATGCAAAAAATTAGGGCTGTCAAAGTTAACGCGTTAATGCATGTGGTAAATTTTTAATGCGGTTCTAATGCAGTTGCGCCTCATTATGACCAACAGCGCACAGTGATTGTGTTCAGCTGCTGCCATTTAGCCGCAAAGTGTTCAAGGACAGACACTACAGGCAATGCATCGATCGTCTAAACCGTGTTCCTTTCCGATTGCGAATAACTTGCTTGTCAGAATAGTCGGATCAAATCTCTGTTTGCGATTAATTTGGTCAGGGAAGTGCGATTAGTTGTCGTAATTTCTGGACTATAAGCCGCACCTGTATATAAGCCGCATCCGCTTTATGAACAATTTTGAATTGTAATTGTAATGTATATAACTAAATAGATCCTTTCCTAACATGCATTTTAACACGGCAGCAACTTTGCTGATTAAAACGGGACAGAAAAAAAAGAGAAAATAAACGGTGTCTACCATATTTATTCTCATTATCAAAAAATCTGCAGAATTGCCGCACCTTTGTATAAGCCGCATGGTTCAAAACCTATGAAAAAAGTAGCAGCTTATAGTCCAGAAAATAATTAATCATTTGACAGCCCTAGCAAAAATATAACAACAATTGGGAAGGCTCTGTCTTTACATTTAGTTTTTTGGTAAAGTTTCAAAAGGATATAGTGTTTAGAGCACAATGCTTCAATTGGCCTGAAGGGGCGCAACTGGTTATCTTATTTGTACAAAGACATGATTTAAAACATATTCGCTGAAGAAGAATTACCTCGAGTATCACAGTGCAGATGAGTTTGATGCATTGGATGATGGCTTCCTGACTGCCAGATATCGTTACTCCTCTCTCTGTGGAGTTGGGTAGCAGATCACCAGCAACCTGCACTTGCGCTCCTGTTTTCTACACAAACACAAAACACCAAAATGAGCTCCTAGTAGAGAAATAGTAGAACTTAGCAGTCATTGGCTCTCTTAAAAAAGGTTTTTACAAATGCAAGGAAGAGTCATCCGACTTGATGAAGGCTTCTCTGGCTTTACTCTTTGGTCACTGAATGCTTGGCCCTGACTCGAGGTTTTGTTAGTTTTGCCATCATAGATTGGGGCAACATCTAGCACTAATTCAGGCCTAGTTGTGAAACGCCATGAAATATCGCTTACAGACAAAAATGAAAATCACAATTCACCTATTATTGGTAAAATTTCATGAAAAGCATTCATTTGTTGATTGGCAAATCCCAACGTCTTCGGAAATTTTTAAAAACTCAATCAGGATACAAGTACAGTGGTACCTCTACTTATGAATGTCTCTACTAATGAGAAGTTCGAGTTATGAAGAGCGTCTTTGAGAAAATATTGTTATACAAAAGACTAAATGTTGTAGCGAAAAGATTAAGCAAGTCTTTTCTTACCGCTACATTGTATGGAGATGAGCTTCATTTAAAATCGCTGTGTAAAAATGTTGTTTGTTCTTAGCACGCATTAAAATTTTGCATTTTTTTTTTTTAGATAACTGTTATGTAACATTTTTTTATTCAACTTATAAAAAATGGATCTGTGGGGGCTTGGAATGAATTACGGCATTTCTACTTACGAAATGTTTCACCTTACGAAACTGCTCTCGGCACAAATTAATTTTTGCTAGTAGAGGTAGCCCTGTAGATAAAATGCACTTTCATTCTCTTTCAAATTAATAAAATGTTTAAAATTTCATAAAATGTGGCAGTTAAATGTTGGTGCACCCATGTCAACAATTATTTGGAATGCAACTTCCAACGTGGGCCTCAAACTCGGCTCCGACGTGACCGACCATTGGATTCCAACACCCTTCTGCTCTTGAGGACAATGAGTTGTATTAATAGTTCAGTCTAGAAATAGCCTGTAAAAAGAATAACTGTTCTTATGTCTGGCAGTTCCAGTGGCTGGTCGCTCTGCCGCACCTGCCAGGGGTCAATATTTCAGAAGACAGTGGTCTGGATGTGAGGGCAATTATCAGCCGTTTTCCTCAATATGACTGGTATAAAGTTCCTGCAGATCAAGCGGAGAGGAACCAATAATCTCCTTAGCTGTGGACAATGTGGAAACGTTCTAAGCCTCGCAGGCCTGCCTGTCGAGAAGCTGGTAATCCACTGGCAGGTTGAAGTTGGGACACAGTTATGCCAGTTTTTCAGCCGGTGATAATATTGAAAGCTGAACTCAATTCTACAAATAGAATCCTTGCATAAGTCCCAGGCCTGTCAAGGTGTTGCGTGATGTGATGAATCCAATGGCCAAAGCATCTCCAACCCGTGAAAACTAACGAGGGTCCTAAGATGCCCTTCCTATAGGCCTAAACACTAAGTCTATTCATTGTGAAGTCTGTGTGTGAATCCATTCAGTTCATACATCTTCAAAGACTTGCTAAAGTTCTATGTGATGCTGTCTGGCGGTCCATAGTGGCCTGCAGGCGTGGAATTTTTTAATTCCCAATAAAAATGTAATGCGTTTGATGCCAACCAACCCGTCAGAACCAGAAATAAAAGCACATGATATAATAAACCTAAAATAAACAATCAGACCAAAATAACAATGAGCTCATCCGTAAGATTAGAAGTTATTCGGCATTCACAAGGTGACATTCAAGCGCAGTTGGAAATTGGCGTTTGCCAGGCTTTAACCAGTGGTTAACCTGTGTGTCGTTTGCCTTTTCTAACTCGGGTTGTGCGTTCCGATCTATAAGAGATCCCCAGTGGGTCGCAGAAGACCAACAGAAAGCACGTTTTGCAAGACTAGAATTAGGTGTAAATGCACTAGGTGGCAGTAGTGTGCTCATTGTCATTCACGATATATTACAATGAATATAAGCGCCTCCCTGGTTTTTCTGGCACAAAATAAAAATGAAAACATTTTTGTGTTAAATTAACGTTTCTGGTTCCATTCCATTAATATTCAATTTAACCTATTTAAAATATTTCTATTCTCCGCACATGCACAAGGCATTTGTTTCAGGCTCAGGACTGTTTCAAGCTCTCTGTTTATCCGACGCCATAGCGAAGGATTATTTATCCCCTGTTCAGCGACCCAGCGTTTTGATTGTGTCTGTTACCTGGTTTTTCTTCCTTTTCTATTCTACAGATGCTATGATTCCACTTGCTACATCCATTACGCAACGTAGTGGTTCTTAGACCGCTTTTAGACCTTTTAGCTTTTAGTACTTTAGACTACTTGTTCTTTAGACTTTGCTAAGTGTGCACAGACACAAAGCACTATGGCTTTTATTCAAGTCGTTGTGCGTTTAATACCAATAAAATATGCAAATGACCAAGATTTCCGAAAATGAACTGGAAGTGGAGACTGCGTATGAAGCGTGTTACCTCTCTGATCTCTTTGATCTTTGAGCCACCCTTCCCGATGAGTGAACCACACTGGCTGGCAGGGATGACCAGCCGCAGCGTGACCGGAGGCTTAGTGGTAACTGTGCCATTCGCAACCAGTGCAGCTAAATCCTTTGGGATAGAAAAAGGTTTTAGATAGAGAAAAACTCAACCATTTTGAGACGCAATTTATGTTTTTTTTTTTACTCTTTTTTTTTTTTTTTATTCCCCTAAATTTAGTTTAGAATGCGTACAGAACATGCATGTTTAAATCCTGGTTGATTGGGAAAAATACATTTGTTTGCATGTTGTATCATGTATAATGTGTACGTATATGATAATTAAAATTTGAATTTGTTCTCATAAAAATCTGGTAAACGTTTTCAAATAGTCACGATGCAACATTTCAACGTGACCTTGAAGCTGATGGGATAGAAAAGCGGTTTAAATAGAAAAAATCTCAACCATTTAGAAACATACTTTGTTTTTTTTTTTTTACTCTTTTTTTTCCTAAATTTAGTTTAGAATGCGTACAGAACATGCATGTTTAAATCCTGGACGATTGGGAAAAATACATTTAATTGCATGTTGTATCATGTATGATGGGATAGAAAAGGGGTTTAGATAGAAAAAAACTCAACCATTTAGAGACGTAATTTGTTTTTTTTTTATTTATCGTTTTTTTTCTAAATGTATGTTTAGTTTAGAATGCGTGCAAAACATGCATGTTTAAACTTGAACAGTAAATCTGAAATTGAAATTGAACAGTAGGATTATGTCAATCTAGATCAAAGATGGACTAGATTAACCGAAAGTATAATTTTATTTAAAGAAGCTGTGTTCACTTTGTTTAAAACGGTTAAGCTCAAAGGAGACTTCCTTTTGATTACTGATATTCCAACATTATTATTGATCATTGATTCTGAGACATTTCAATGCCAGTAGAAAAACCAATAAATCAATACGTATATGAAAAAGTGCTTGTTTGTATTACGAATATTGAAAATTGTGCTGATATATTTGTCTAAACGTATTAATTATTGCATTTAACCACACATGAGTTTTCAATCAAGTGTCATGTGCAAAAAAATTTCAAACAGTCTATATAAATCATGCCCTATACGCCATGTACGTATTTACTGATGCATAAGATATACGCGCATCTTAAAATATGATATATAAATCAGCTATATAAGCAAATTTACCTTTACTCAAAGAAATGAGCTGGCATTTTTGCCAGTGTTTCTTTTTAGTCGAGGTAATAAATATCCGAATGAATTCTGGCGTGCCCGCGCTGCGATCAATTAGCTAAGAGCTGGAACGTGGCCAGGTTTGCAATGTAAATAGTGTCTGCTACTTCTCTGCTCATTAACCCGGAGCTTCGGTGTGAGCAGAATGAAGATGACCGAGGTGGCATTTCTAATAGTCGAGTCGATGACATTTCACTGCTTTGGATACGCCTCAGCACTAGTCGTTCTTTCATTAATGACTTATTTTCGCAAACTCACAAAGGGAAAAATGGCAGGGAAAGAATACGATTCGGCATCAGCGATGTGTCAAAAGATATCGTTATCTTCAGCGTGTCGGGAAATATTGAACATATTATAATATGTGTACAGATTATTATTCGAAATTTGGCATTTAGACTGTGAATTTTTTTTTATAACAAGAAAGTTTTGTAAATTGTGTAAATATTGTTAGTATGTTTTGTACTGTTTTTGGCCAAAAATTTGTTTGTATAGGTTGGTTTCTTTGATGTTTGGGCGTGGCCACTCATTGGAATGACGGTCAATTGGAAATCTACAAACTTCTACTCAAATCTTCTCGAGTCTACACACTTTGAAAGAGCGTTTCAGATAATCCCTTCAGAAAGACAATCCTCGTAATGAACTTGACTGCAAATATTTTCCAACGGTAAAAGTTCCAAGATTTGCTTATTTCATTAGGGTCCTTTGGAACCAAATTCCGAAAGCAATTATCCAGATGGCTGCTTTGGCTGGGATGAAGGACTCCACTTCACACGGACACAGAAGAGATGGGCTGGAGACGTTCTGTCTGAAGATATCTCTGTGCACCACAGTTGGAAAGCTACCAGATCTTTACCCTCTTACAATTGAGTTTTTTTTTCAGTGAACGTGGTTTGCTAATTTCTTTTAGAGTATCTGAAGCCATATTTTGGTCAAGATCTGAGTGGATGTCCAGGAGACACCACAGACAGTATGCGATGTTTACCCATGCTATTCATCTTCTGATTATGTTTTAACACCAACACAGTCCATGCTTTGGGCTTCAGAACAGACACTACAAATGGTCTGCAGCACTTACCTCTTCCAGCTTTACCGTGATCATCGTGAAGGCTCTTAGAACGCACTCGGTGGCACCCGTGATAGTGATGATTCGCTCTGGATATGAACCTTCTGAGATATTGATGCGCGCGCCGCTCTGTTGAAGACGAAATGATAGGGGACCGTTAACATTTACTGAAGTATTAATTAGCATAGACAGTGGTGCCTCAACTTACAAAAGACCCACGTTACAAAAAACATATGCCTCTAATTACAAAAATTTTTTGGGATAAGAAAAACAATGGTTGTGTAGTGGGAGTAGAGTAAATTGACTTGCCACTTGCATATGGTAAAATGGCTTGCCACGTTTCCTGATCACACACAAGTACTGTATATACTTATCGCATGTTTATACTGTACTTTTTTTTACCACTGGCACTCAATGTAAAAACGGCAAAGTAAAAATTACATTGTGCAGAACAACCAACAAAACAGTGGCGGAGCATCTCATACTATAGGATTCTGAAACTCACAACGTGTTTTAGCATCTTTAAGTGCGATAACTTTTCTTTAACATGAGCACCAAAAATGTAATAGTAGAGTAAAAGAAGGGAATACTCTGATATAAACCAAGCAAGAGATAAGAGGAAAGTTCAGTTACCTGAATGATCAGACATAATAAAAATCATGCAATCAGAAAATGCAACTAACAAGCAATTGCTAAATCCTGGGGGTGAAAATAAATTTGAATTTTGAATTGTTATCCCGAAAAGTAAATAAAATCTTTTTTTGATACCGCAATATTCATTTTTTATGCTTATTTGCGTATTACTCTTCTTATAGATTTTTAGCTTTTATATACATATAATTAATTATAATCGCTGTTGTGACTTTTTCCATTCAATACAATTTCCAATTAAATTTTTAGGTTTTATTTCAATAACTGTTATGAAACATGTTTTTTTAATCACATTTATGACCAATATTTTTCCCTTTATAAAAATGTTCGGTCTCAATATACGGAGGCCTGAGACCAATTAGTGCATTTACATGCAATTTGCGACCCACTTTTCTAAATTTTTGCTTTACAAAACTAGTCTCGTCAACGCCCCAAAAACGCATTAACCAAAATAACAAGACTGCAAACACAAGTAGTTAATGAAATTGATTTGTAATTTAAGAGAAGAGCATCTGGCACAAAGCAGATGGGATAGTGGTGAAGGACTGGACATTTGTTAGGTGTTCAAGGTCAATTGTCCACCGGGAAGACTTGTCTTGAATGACATATACACAAAATATAAATATAAACGCACTTTTGTTTCCTTATGTTTTTTAGATTATTTCATTTGCTACATTCTTTCATACACAATAATTTCATACACAAATTAAGCACATCTCTGAAAAATGTTTTCATTTGATCAACCTCACAGGTGTTCCTCATCAAGATGCTGATTACACAGAATGATTATTGCACAGGTGTGCCCTAGACTGGCCACTTTGATTCTTTTAACTGATTCAGATCTTTGAAGTGAACGAATCATTTTGAGTCATTTGTTCATTTCCATCAGGCGGCGGTGTAAAAGTGGCCGCGCTCTAAATATACAATATACACAAAAGACAACATGGTTTGCTTCAGCAGACAAGAGATAATTATTCTAATATAGTAACTATAATAGAAACTATTCAAATCATCTAGCAAAACTTGATCTACGTCTTGCATCTGCCCTGCCATCTTTGTGGTAACAGCTTGATCGAGGTCACGTGACACATGAACGAAATGAACGAAGAATGAGTGACGAACGAACCACGAACACACTGGAGTAATTGTTCACTGAGGAGACTTGTTCATTCCGAGTCATATGAAAGATTCGTTCATCACTACGGTACATGCTGGTTATTTTGAGGTAACTTTGGTCTTTGTCATAATCATAGTGATAATCATAGCCATATTTTTTAACACCAACTACTAATGGATCGAAAACAACAATCCTCTTACATTTTCACAATTGCGCTTTGAGACAGTTAAAACTGTGAAAAACGCCTTACAAATGCTCAGAACTTGAAACGTAATCAATTTGCTTCATCTCTTTCAAATACAGTTGATAAGGATGTCAACTCTCGTCACTAGATTCAACCACATGAACATTTGGCCACTCGAGATGTTTTTAGTGCTTCTGCTACATCAAAGTCATTCAAGTTTTGGTCCTTCAAACCTGATGATCTAAACGGAGCTCTAAATGACTAAAACACTTTTAAATTAAGCCAAGACAAAGCCCTTTATCACTGTTCCCAACATCAGAATTACATTGACAGTAAAGTCTCTCTCTCTCTCGACTTTTCTTATTTTTAGCAGCCCTTCTGGGAAATGACAAGGCCAGAAAGCACCAGCCACAGAAGCTTGAGGTCTTTCAAAAACACCAGATCCAAGGTTAAACCAAATGAATTCTATTTACAGAATGATATTAAGACAATGCTCCACTACGATTTTACTTAACAATGATTTTAAACAAATTCATATATTTGCTTTGTTTGATTATCTTTAAAAGGTTTCCATGTCTCATTTCGTATAGCTAAATCAGTCGTTCATCAATTAAAACGTGTGAATATCTTACCTCTTCTCGTATTCTTTTCACCGTTTCTCCTTTCTGTAGGAAACATGAATAGACAAGTTTTGACTATTATCTCCCTGATTGTTTCTTTCAATAATCAAATAATCAAAATGTATGGTGAAATAGTTTTAGAGACATTTTATTTAATCATTGAAATCACTGAATATTATACTTTTAAAAGTACAGTATAATAAAAATCACTACTGTATGAAAATAAGTCTAAAATTTTATTTTTAATCATTTTTTTATATATCTACACCTTTCCTGAAAATGAGCCCCATAAAAGAGTTTTGTTCAATTTAAAAGATGAATCAAAATGAAGAATAATTGTTTTTCATTTTAGTGACATTTATGACATTTACATATTTTATTCAAATAGAAAACACATCAAAAACTTTAAAGCATTGTACGCATACAAGATCAACATTTGACAAACATGGACAATGTTTACTAATTATTCTAAACATTTTCCCCAATACATTACAGGTATAAACAAAGCAGCCTTACTGTACATGTCAAACAACAACATCGAAAAAAAAAAAACATTAATTGGATTTCTTTGAGGCACTTAAACAATTATGCTTTATTTAACAATATAGAAAGAATAATAATGAAAAATTGTGACTTGAACAAAGAGATTTGCTTACCTTGCCTATAATGCTGCCCACCTCCTGTGAAACAAGAAGCAAAGCAAATGTCACCATATTGATTCCAAATCTGACCCCACTCTACGGGCTTTGATAAAGCAGAGCGGGTTTAG
>MU204413.1:6975022-6988955 GCA_017309775.1 Paedocypris sp. Pulau Singkep
TATATATATATATATATGTATGTATGTAAAATTTGTATACCGTGTATATATGGACAAGTATGGATGGATGAATAATAGACAGTCAGACAGAGATAGACAGATTAATGGATGGACGGATAACAGATAGATAGATAGATAGATAGATAGATAGATAGATAGATAGATAGATAGATAGATAGATAGATAGATAGATAGATAGATAGATAGATAGATAGATAGATAGATAGATAGATAGATAGATAGATAGATAGATAGATAGATAGATAGATAGATAAAGTAATGTTTGTGTGTGTGAGTAATAAAACAAATGTAATACATGTATTTGTACTAAACACATTATTTTTATACAAAACACAAACATTTTTACATTTTAACACAATACAATACATAATGTATTTTTTTTTTGTTTTCTTAATTGTTAATGTGTTTTTTTTGTTTAATTGCCACCTGAATACCTAGCAAAATTACTGTAATATATACAATCATGTAAATCCTGCTAAAATATCCATCGATCAATTTAGGAAAATTATCTTACTGTAGTTATTGATTTAAAGCATGTGACTTGTGCTGACAATTATATAAACTTATAATTATTTCAGAAATATTGGCCATTTTTTGCTCAGGGAGAGTTTTTCTCCGCGTTGGTGCGTTTTCACCTTGCCGTGCATGAGCAGCCGAAGAGTGAGAGTGACATTCATGCCTCCATCTCCAAAATCCTGCTCACAGTTCATCCTGTTATGGGATCCAGGCCCAGGAAGACGCATGAAAAATTTGGTATAGAAGATGGAATGGGCAAGGGAGGGGATGGGAAGTCTCGCTCTTCTCTCTCAGCCCTACGAGAAACACACAAAACCAGCAAACGTCACAGGAGAAGAACAGCGGATTGGATTATCAGTTAGCACATGACGGATGAACAAAGACAGAAGGCCGACCCAAGATTTAATCTGTAATCCGGTCAAACACACAAACAAACAAAAACAGATACAACGACCAAAAAGACACAAATTGAGCAGGAATTCACGGTATTTGAGATAAACTTATGTAGATGTAGAAAGAGTCGCCCGTTCTTCCCACAAATAAAGCAAAACCATTCAAAACATATTTCCTTGAATTAAAAATATAATAATTAAATGTTCAACTATTAGAAATATAAAAATATTTAAAATGTATTCTGTCGTGTTATTATTGTTACCTGTGATGTGAATAATGGTGCTATAAATGAACTGAATTACCAACTGAAACATACAATAATAAAACAGTTTTTTTCGTAAACAAAAAAATAAATTATTTTTTATTATTATTTTTTTTTCCATTTAAAACGTTTTTCAGTGGTTGTGACGGCATTATTGTTACAATAATAATCTTCATTTCTCAGTGGCTGTTATCTAAGACCGTTTATAGTCTCTGGTGTGTGTGTGTGTGTGTGTGTGTGTGTGCGTGTGTGCCTGTGTCTGAAAAAAACGCGGACGATTGGTGTGTCTGTGGATGTCAAGCGACTCAGATGATTGGCTTAGACACAGTAGAGTCAGCCAATCAGATGCGGTGTAGGGCGGGCACTCAGACAGTCACGCCCACGCAGTCACACTCCAAAGTTCAAATGAAGGTTTTGGAAACTGGATTTATAATTGCTACTTAACATGCAATTTACGCCCAGGAGGAAACTGCCTCTGTGTCGACTATAACTTTGTAAGGTTATAATTAAGAGCATCCAGATTATGTGACACAACTGATTTATTTAAGGAAGCAACTGGTAATTTATTTTTGTGATAATTTGATTTTAATATGGTTATATATTACGCATAATATTATAACCCTGTGATACAATGACAATGAAGGCGTTTTATTCTATTCAATTAAAATATATTTACAAATATTTTTATTTGTATACACTGTATACAAAAAAATCATAAATATATACATACATATGTATACATGATGTGCAAGGTATTTATTAACTCAGTTACATTAATTGCAAAAATGAACTTGTAACTACTGCTTAATAACCTCAGAGATTTGCTGTTGTAAACATTTGTTATTTGTCTGCAAATTATTGCTAAAGCAATGATTACAGAGTTTTCAGTTTGGACTGGCACAGTTTGAAAATGAAGAACACGGGTAAGGAGTAAAAAAATTAAAGGAACAGACACAATCAAAATGCTGGGTAGCTGCACAGGGGATAATAATACTTCCTCTTCACGCAGTGGGATAAACAGAAAGTTTGAAACAGGCCTGAGCTTGAAACAATTGCTCTGCACATGTGCGGAGTCTGACTGGAGAGCAAAGGATCTTGGGACATTAACTCCTGACCACTAGAATTGTCTTTTTGTTATCTATTATTCAAGTAAAACAATATCAAAATGATACGAGTCACAAGTAAGGTTTGTTAAATAAAGAAAAACCAGAAATGTTATATGTTAAAGAAATGTAAAAAAAATATTGTTATAAAAAAAATTGGTGCATGAAAAATCAGGGAGGTGCTTTTATTCATGGGTGCTTATATTTGCGTAAATACCGTATTAAAATTAAGTTCTAAAAGGTTCTAAAAAAGATGGTTCTAGCTGAAAACATATTTGCTTCATTCCAAGCAATACTGTCAAGAGGGGTTTACAATATGCTAATATGCTGTTCCTTTCCCAGAATGTTTCGCTCAGGCCGCCATCACACACACACACACACACACACACACACACACACACACACACACACACACACACACATTAACTCATATCTCTGGATGGGCAGAGCTTTGCCAGAGTCCAAACAAAATAATGCAGTTCTTCCTTCTCCCGCCTCTTCATCTCTCCCCTGCCCCCCCCGCCCGCTCCTCCCATCACTCATCCCAGCCTAACGATCACTATAATTATGTGGAGTGGGATAGCACGGCTCTCAAACCCGCCACACTCGCCTCTCGAGTGCAAACACACCGCGTTCGTTTTTTTTACCGTTTATTTTGAAAGGGCTGCATCATTATTGCAAGTCGTTTTGCTGTGCACCAATAAACCAGGATGGGAATAATGCGACAAATGGGAATTTTTTAGTGATGGATTGATTTTCAGATTTCTGTTTATTAATGTCAATTAAGCCGACTGCTTAATAGTACGAGCCACCATCTTCAACGAATAGGGATTGTGACTGGGATAAGCTGTATTTTAAGAAAAACGTAAAGCTGTTTTTATCGCTACATCCGATTGTACGTTTCGTCTCCGTCTGCTTTTCGTTGTCATTGTGGACACACAGCTGAGTGTGCAGGAACTGGTAACACTAGCGCATGACAGATAGCCAAACTGGGTTGGTGACCTTGGCCGCCAAAGGGGATTGGGGCATTTCAAATTTATTCGACAGGTCTGAAAACAAATAAATAAATAAATAGCACAGCAAAGACTGTAGCTTGTAATATTCGATACTGAAGTGTAATTAGTAAACTAATGTAAACTCAACACTAAATAAACACTTGTTTAAATACTTCTACTACACACTACTACACTACTAGTAGTGTACACTACTACACTACTAAATACTACACATTTTTCATCTCCGCAACTTCACAAATCCTTCAGACGTCATTTTCGCGCGACAAATTTCGTTACTCTGGTTTTTTGTTGAAAAGGACAATTGTGAGTCGGGATATCACTGTATTTTCAATGAGAAAAATGTATTTGATTTTTAAGAAAATTGCAATGAAATATGATATAAAATTGAGGTCGACAATTATTAGCGAATTTTTCATCTCCGCAAGTTCACAAATCCTTCAGCCAAAATTTCCGCGCGACAAATTTCATTACTCGGGTTTTCGTTAAAAAGAACATTCATAAGTCGGGGTTTCACTATATTTTCAGCGTGAAAAATGTATTTGATTTGCAAGAAAATTGCGATGAAATATGATACAAAATTGAGGTCGACAATTATTCATCTTCGCAAGTTCACAAATCCATCAGACTTGTGTAGACCGTTTTTTCCAACCAGGTCATGATATGGGTGCCATTTAATGACAGACACAAGCCCAAGACAAACTATGTTTTAGTCACTTGACACCTCGGCCCGAGAGAAGCGGGTGCTAAAACAACACAGCGCGCCACATAAACTTCAGACAGGTGTGAATTCCACCAGGCCAATGGCTGGAGAGCCAGTTAGAGCCTCCATCAGCCGCACAAGCCCAGCACGAGTGGGAGTGTGTCGGAGATGTTGGGAAGCTCCTCAGCTGTTCTGTGGTGGACAGCTGGAGCCCTGAAGGATTCCGACTGTCGGCTGAAATTAGAGCAGGTAACGTGACTCCATCCATTTCCTTCCTCGGAGCGTCTTGTCTTTGAAGTGCGTAATTGCTACTGATTAGTGCAATTTTAATTATTCGTAACTGCTCCACTCGCTACGAGGCGGATTCCTTAATCCTTTTGTAGTGCTTGAGTTGAATGAGGTATTTTTGTCAGTGCGGCCACTAGGGGCAGTATCACACACGAACCCGGAGCAGTGGGCAGCCTTAAGCTATTGTGTCGGGGGTCAGTGTCTTGCTTCTTGCTTTAAGAAACGTATGTAAATATAAGCAATCGTGTTTCCACATTTTAAGTCAGGAGCAATCTCAAACAAATGACGTAAATTTCGATGAAACGAACAAAAATCCTTCACATTTTTTCGCTTGAAATTACGTTTTTTTTTTCTCTCTTCACGTTTTCATTTGAAATTTTTTTTTTTTCACTTCAGGTTTTTCTTTTTACTGGATTTCTGGCCCAAGCTTGACGTGGGGGCGGCCCTTCTCTGATTGGGTGGTGAGAATGTGATTTTTGACACTAATCTGATTGCATAAAATACGTTGTGTACAAAAAAATTACATATATTTATTTATTTTTTTATTTACATTTCTGGTTCAGTTACGTTAATATTGTCTTTAAAAAAACCTAACTTGTGACTTGTATGATTTTGCTAATATTTTACTTGAGTAATAGATATTTATTTATATATTTATAGTGATTTATATATTTAAAATTTGGCTGCATGTGAGGTACCGTAGTATAGCATACACCGTTAAGTGTCGTATCGTGGCTAATGTTTCTTTATTTCTATTAAATTCAGCCAATAAAAGCATATCAGCATGTCTGTTCTTATTTATTTATGCTTTCTATTTATTTTCTTTTTCCATTTTGTATGATACATTTTTTTGTGTTTCTTTTTATTCTATTTTCATTTTTTCTTGTATTTCTTTGGAACAAGAGGGTAGAAAAGACGGAGCCAGACCACGTCTAATTCCATGTTTGTCATGTACATACTCGGCCAATAAAGCTGATTCTGATTCTAAAGAAAGAAAAGAGCACACAACGTAGAAACGCAGCGCTGCATAAAGACGACGTATTTCCATGTATTTGTGATTGCTCCTGACTTAAAAATTGTGAACACAGGGTTGCCTATATTTACATGCATATTTTATATGAACAAACATAAGTACCCTCCCAGTTTTTGAGCTTCAAAAATTGGAAAAAGTTTGCTTATATTAGCGTAAACATGGTATTAACTCTTTTGTAAATTTCTCATTGTTCAGACAAATATTTTCTTCTTCTTAATGTGGGGTTCCAGAAGAAGTTTTTTTTTTCCGATCCTACATCTTCTCTTTTAAAATAACAAAGTAAGCTAAATAAATATATATTTTTATATTATTTTAGACGTAGCTCTAGAGATACAAGGAGTTTTTGAGGAAGGGGTTAAATTTTCAAACACAAAAATTTACCACGCCACAATCAAGCAACCCACCAGCTTCTCATAGAAATTTTAGTAGAATTTGTACTGTTCTCCAGAACTAGTTTTCAATGAAAAGATGACAAAATCGTTTTTTCCAAATTTGGAGTGGCTCCACTAGAGGTCACTGCAATGGAAACACCATGTGGACTAAATGCTGCCACCTGTTGATCCAATTATATATTACAAGGGTCTACTAATTCACAAGTTCTTTTACATTTTTTATTGTGTATTTAAGTTCCTGTAATCTGACCATAAACAAACTGTATCACCAGTGATACAAAAAGTAATCTCACATTTTACAAAAAAATTCAACCTCGGAAGCTCTGTGCATACGGGCAGAACTCGTTTGATGTGTTAGACGAGGTCCAAGAGTTTCCACACAAACACAGCAAAATAATGCAAATTTCACACCGGAAAGATTAATCAAGTCCATTCTGTGCGTCAATCCATTTCTCTTGGTACTATTTGTAGACGTGTGTCCATCAAGTCATCTCTCCTCAAACTCTCAAACTGTCCACTGAGTGACGAAAGTTTAGCACATGCCATCCACATAACATTCAAGGGAGACTTCTATCAGCAACGACTGAGAAGAAATACCGACAGCACAAATTTGGTTTGGCAAATGAAGTGTTTCTTGTCCTAGTAAGAGCATCACAGTCCAACAAAACACTTGACCGCGTTCCTTGTGGAAATTCTGGTCGGAGTAACGTTTCCAACTTAATGAAATAGTGCCAAGTAGAGCTGCATAAAATGAGAATCACGAATTGTTTCACGATTCTTTCACAATTGGATATTTTTTTTTTTTTTCAAATATTTAACCTGGAAAATCTGTTTGTCAAACAGCCATATAATAAGACATATTAATATTTGCTTTACATTTAAAATAATAAAATAAAATAATAATAAAATAAAAAATAATAATATAAAAAATAATCATAAAATAAAAAAAATAGTTATGTTGTAAAGAAATAAAATCACTATTAAACGTACAGTTGAGGACAAAAATACTTTTGTTAAAATTAATATTAGCTCCGTTTAAAAACACTTTTTTAAAGAAACATTTATCAAACTATGATTATTTTGTAAGGGAGTTAATAATTTTGTGATGACACACACACACTCACACACACACACACACACACACACACACACACACACACTCACACACACACAGAGATCAAAGAGTTTTGCAGAATCGTATAAATGCTGGACTATTAACGATTAATTGTGCAGCTTTTCAACGTGTCTCAAACATGACTTTCCAGAAAAGTGGGAGCCAAATTTTGTCACAAATGTATTAGACAAAGGAGAAAGATCCACAAGTGAATAAGAATCTCAGCATCTAAAATGAATGATGCAGGACCAGAAGTAGAACACCCTGGATCATCCACTTATCAGTAGGGCTTAATCCAATGGGAAAGTCGATGCCTAAAGGTTGAAGATCAGTAGCAGGTTCCCACAACCTTAATAAAGATCCTTGAGCAAGAAACCAAACTCTAACTTTGAAGACATGAAGTGCTTGCTGATTCATGAACAAAGAATGCATGTGCAAAGATAAGCAGCCAAAGGTATTAAATTACCATAATTATGCGAATATAAGCACATTTTTTTAAATTTTTCGACGCTCAAAAACTTGGGGGGTTCTTATAATTGGCAATTTTCAATATGCGCGTAAATAAAAGCCCACATTTTTCCGTATTTCAAGTCAGGAACAATCACAAATAAAGAAAGAGTCATTGCACACAGAGTCAAAACAGTCAAAAATGAAGAACACACACAAGAAACAGATACAATCAAAACGCTTGGTCTGCTAAACAGGGGATAATAATCCTTTGCTTTGCTTCGGTTCTCTTCACAGAACGTTGGATAAAGAGAGAGCTCGACGGGCCTCACGCAATTGCTTTGCGCATGCGGACTGGTGTAAAGACTCTTGGGAAATGAAGTTCTGACCACTAGAATCGACTTTTGTTATCGATTATTCAAGTAAAACGATATCAAAAAGATACGTCACGTTACACTTGTTAAACAAAGAAAAAATTGTATGTTTAGAAGAATATTAACATAAATGTCCCAGAAATGTAAAAAAACTAAAATGTAATTGTTTATTTTTTTTGTGGGAATTTTAATTTTGTGCTTGAAAAATCAGGAGGATGTTTTCACAGGGTGCTTATTTTCACACAAATACGATATTCAATAAATTATATAAAATTAATTTCATACATATATTAAATATATATGATATAATATATGTAATTATTTTAAATTATTGTATTACGTGAAATAAAAATATATATGAACAAATTATGGGCATTTTAAGTAATTTCAATAAAAAAAAAATAATATGATTTGCAAGAAAATCACGATATATAAAATTTAGGCCGAGGAACGAATTAATCTTGGGGGACAAAGTTGGACGATACTTGACAAGTTCAGGTTCATTGACCTTTACTGACCCCAGGATTCTTCAGTTACCCTTTAAACAGAGTGTTGATGCTCCTCCCTCTGTAGGGGGCACTACAGTGTGTGACTAGCTGCCCACCACGCCCCGCCTCAGCACAAAAGACAGTGTGTGTGCTTTCATAACTATAACAAAGGCAACTGTGTCAGATTCCCTGTGATCACGTGTGTTTTGCCATGTGTTTTAGTTGAATATTAGGCCCTGGTGTCATGCCTTTGGTCTATTTATTTATTTATTTATTTATTTTTTCAAACACGTATACATAACAAATCATAACAGAATAAAACCACAACATAATAATAATAATAATAATAATAATACAATCATCTCGTTCTTTCCCATATTACAAGTCGGAAAAGGAGTAGAAAGAAGTACAACTTAATAATAATTATTATTAATAACGTAGTAATTATTGTATGACTACGTTCATTGGTGTCTTCTTCTGTTTTAATTGGTAAAATATCAAACGTACATTTCTAAAAAATGAACAACTTTGCTTCACATTTACGTTTGTTTTTTTTGTTTTTCACTTTGTTTCCCTTTTTTTTTTTCGTTTGGACTTCTGGCACTAGTTTCACATGGGGGCGGCCCTTACTCTGATTGGCGTGTGAGAATGTGATTGACAGCCGCTTGACCAGGAAATGTGGGAAGTTTAGATTAGTATTTATCAGTTTGTAGCGATTAATAATAATACATTTGATTTGTAAAGCGCTTTTTGGGATCACTGTACACACACAGTTTCATAATACTTCAAAACTGAAGAAACAAAAATGTCTACTATTGATCTGAAGTAGTATGCCACCACAATAATGTATCAATAGTGTGCAAAAAAAGTTTATTATAAACTAAAATAAATCAAGCAGCTGCCAATCACAATCTCACTGGCCAATCAGAGTAAAGGTCACATGAAACTAGTTGTGTTTGGCTACAAGCGGCATCTGTTTCTTTATGTATTCGCTTTCTGTTTTTTAAAATAAAAGTCTTTGTTCTTGAATTTGGTTCTGAGCTCCGGCTTTCCGGAACGTGACAAACTGATCATGCAAAATTAGTGTTTGCCTAAATGCATGATGGGAATTAGCATAGCTTCTTGAAATATTTAAATGAGTCTAGAATGATGAATAAAAATGTAGGAAAAACTGCTAACTTTTACAGATATAGAAAATAATTACTGTACACAATCTTTCACTAAAACATTCTAGTAAAAATCAGATAGACAGTTTGGACTCTTGGAAAACATTAGTTTGTCTGAAGACTCCAGAGTTTTTATATTTGCATTTTACAGCCAGTTTCTGAACAGAGATCTAAAGAATATATGTATAATTCATATAAAATCTACACACACATACTGGAAATTAGATCGCAGTGGGCCATTATAGCTTTACTTACATAATCAATATGTTCCCTCCCCCCTCACTGTAACCCCACCCATCTGAAAACTCCTCCCTCCCCAAGTCCTCATCATTCAGTATATAGACCTAAATCCATTTGCCCACACACACACACACACACACACACACACTCAAGCTTCTGACATTGACTCCTGGCTAAAATGAGTCACATGAAAGCTGTTGAAACAAAACAACCATCAGTATAATGAGCTTTTTTATTCCGTAAAGATTGTGGGGGGAAAATATGTAAATGTGTTTAAAAAGAATGAAAAATGAGTTTCTTTTGCCTTTTTTTTGACAGCAATCGAATTGAGAAATGTGGAGAATTTTTCCGCACAGTGAGGGCCACTAGTGGTCAACTGGAGTAAGACACCTCAAAACCAACTTCGCTAACACAAGCTATCAAAAAAAACACTACAATTATCAATAATTTTGTTTAACAGAATTTAACATTAATTAAGATTTTTTTAAGACTTTTTTTAAAGACCTATTCGAAAACGATACCTTTTCGAAAGTATAACTTAATGCCAACTACATATCTCTCCAGGTTTCGAATGAAACCCTTGTTCCCTGAGATAAGGGAACGAGATGTCACATAGGGGTAACAACGTTTCCCCTATGTGACATCGAAGTGACCGTTCGAAAGGGAACACATGTCTTAGCATATGACGCTGCGTCTACGCATATATTTAGATAATTCACCTTGTTTGAAGGTGAATCTGTGCTACTGATGTTTGGCTCTTGTTTCACTCCAGGAAGATGATGATGATGATGATGATGATGATGATGATGATCGTACCCCCAGAGGCCACTAAAGGAGGGGCCAGTTACAACAACCAATCAATAGCTTCCGCATCAGATGAGCGGAAAATCAAGATCTGCCTTTCCTGTGTCTTCTTTAACACATTTATCCCCAGACAGATCACAGCAGAGGGCATTTCTAACATTATCTCAAATCTTGAGATTATCACACCGAGATTAGGATTAGAGATTACAGGTACAAAATATAAAAACATGTTTTCGATTATCATCTTGAGAAATGGATTTGAAACAATACCCTTGTCTGATTGGCCGGTTATTTGTGTGTATCAATGTGCCGCTTGTTTCTTTACTTGATTACTTCTACTTGTCTTTTCTTCTGACCCCTTGTGTTTTACAATCCACAAGCCCCTCCCCCACCCCTGTATTTTTTTTTTATTATCCTGTCATTCGGCAGACGGTGCGTCATGCTATTTTTACATTTGGAGCCCGTAGGCGTAGCTGTTGGCGGGGCACTAGCATCTTCACTAAAGCACTTTGCTACATGAAAGACAGGAAGCGAGTAGTGAATGAGTAATGACTTACTGGAAGACAAGACTTTCTGGATCTTATTGGATTGGTCAATGTGGATTTAAAACGCGCGAGGCCAGATGTCCAAATCCCTCTCTACAGGGAGGAGACCCAGAGTAGAGATCTATCTTCTATTGCCTTTTTGATTTTTATTTTTTTTTGTTTTTTTTTTCCACTGTATTCCACAGCAATTATCTGGTTTTAAAGAAGACACATATGAATGAATGATGTAAACGTAAATTGTGAAAGTCGTTACTCACGCCGTACATGCAAATCTGCCGGTTCATTTTTTTGTTTTGTTTTTTTTCTTCAATTTAATGTCACTGTTTTGTTTGATTAGATTTCAAAACCATAGCCCTGCTGCGTCATAAAAACCAAACACTTTTGTTTCTTTCTATTTAGTTTGAGATGGATGGATAGATGGATATACAGACAGCTAAGTACATGCGTAGGTAGTTAGATAGATAGACAGACAGACAGACAGATAGATAGATGTTGATTGGGGGAGATGGATAGATGAATGGATGGATGGATGGATGGATGGATAGATAGTAGAGAGAGAGAGAGAGAGAGAGAGAGAGAGAGAGAGAGAGATGGGTGGGTGTTTATGGGTGAATGGTTGGATGAATAGACAGAGAAAGAGAGATAGACAGACAGATAAAGAAGTATACAGATAGACAAATAGATCATTTTTTAAATTATTTTTTATTAATGTAACATTTAAAAAAATAAAAATAAAAAAAAGATGCCATTAATTGTGTGTCCTGAATAAATAAGCAATTTTGACAGTTTACTTTCACATAATTTAAACTAATTTGATTTGTTAAGCATAGATGAGTTGATTTGTCTATAAAAGTGTTTAGATGCTTTTTGTTAACAATGTAGCACTGGCAAAAATGACAAAAACGAGTTTTATACGCAGTTAACATTTTTGCTAAAACAGGCCACGTTCTGTTTGGAGCTGAAAGAACACAGACGTTTTATCGTGGCTTAAAAGCGGCAAAAATAAAAATAAAAAACGCAGAGGAAGATAAACCTTCCTTCTAAATATAGCGAAAAGCTTGTTAAATATTTTAAGTGCCAGGCAGCGAGAGAGAGAGTAAAAAAAACTACAAAACAACACCGAAATGCGGATTATATTCCTGGCCTTGTGCTAGAAACGAACGAATACAATTAAGCGCCTTCGACTTTTTGCAACTAATTTGGATTTTTAATTAGCTGCTCAGGTTCTCGCTCGTGATTATAAGCCCGTCACGGACCCTGGGAGTTATTACGGCGTAATAAAGCGAGATAATCCCACGAATTTAGCATTTAGCAGGAGTTTAACTACTGTCACAACACAAACAAAAGTCCCAGTGTGTGTAAGGGTTAGTCATGTGAACATCACACTCGTGCTTAACTAGGGTGAGCAAGCCTCCTCTTTTCCCCGGGCAAGTTCGCTTTTTACCTCGTGTCCGGGGCGTCCGGACGGGTTTTATAATTTCACGAAAATGTCCGGGTTTCATGTTTCTTCAAAAGGACCATTACATGTTCGCCAACCGTGCTTTGAATTGTTTGAGAATTGAATCGCACGACCCGTTTTGAAAAAATCCCAGACGGCTATTGTCTGGTATTTTTTTATATATTTTTTTTAAAGCAGCATTTCATGCGAATCATCTCACGCGCATTTTATGAAGACGTCACCTTTTCAACTTTTGATTGGGTAATACACGAAGTCATCGTTAGTTTGATTGGTCTTTGTGACTGTCTGTGAGGAGGGCGGGGCTTAGAGAGAGAGAGAGTTGAAATGGCTGATGCTTCTCCAGGTTTAACCCCGCGCGTCTTAATGTTTCAGAGCTTGTTTGTTAGGTCAGACACATAAATATTAATTTATTACCTGAAACGTTACAGTTAATATATTAATAAACAACATAATGCTCATGTAACGAAAATGAGCTAATAAATTTGAAACGTTCTATTTTATTAAATTATCTGTCTTATAAAAACTTCTCACTACTATTGCTCACTAATAGATATATATATATTACGGTTGTTGTTGTTGTTATTATTATATATATTGTTGAAGCTGGATTTTATAACAGAAGAGCTGATTTGTAGAACACTACTTCATATTAATAATAAATTCATCAAATTACTATTAATTATATCTTATTTATTTATTTGAAAAGAGTCTAGGACTATTGTTTTGTTACAGATGTAAGTTTTTACAAATGTAATTTTTTCATCACAGAAGTTCGTTTTGCACCATTGAAACTAATAACCTCAGAGAAGCCTGTCTGAATTAGTCTCGAGGCCACGCCCCTTCTCCTCTTTTTTGGAAATTAAAATATGATCACCCTATTTAACGACCCTTAAACTTTACAAGGCAACACACACCATCAGAAACTAAATCAAATGGAATAATATAGATGGAGTAACTAGCGTTGGGCGACTATTCCAGTCAGGTAAAGGTGAAGCAGAGGAGTGTTTAGATCAGAAGATGATCAAAGCCGGCGAGAGATTCCCAGCCTTCGGAATGACAAGCAGATCGTTCCCGATTGAAATGCGGTGAGCTGCTTTACTCTGATTCTGCTGCTGGTGCTCCCTTCAGATTAATGATGGGCCTGATACTAGATAGAAGGGTTTAGAAAGACATATCTTGTATTTATTTTGCGTGGACGGATTGACAAACAAGTGAGTTGGGAAAAAATAATGGATGATGTATGGATGGATGGATGGATTGATAGAAAGAAAGAAAGAAAGAAAGAAAGAAAGAAAGAAAGAAAGAAAGAAAGAGATAGATGGATAGATGGATAGATAGATAAATTGATGAATGGATGGGTGGGTTGATGGATGAATGGATAGACAGACATACATGCAGACAGACAGACAGACAGACATACAGACAGACAGATAGATAGATTGATAAATTGATGGATGGATGGATGGGTGGGTGGGTTGGTGGATGGATGGATGGATGAATGGACAGACAGACAGACAGATAGATAGATAGAATGATAGATAATTAGATAGATAGATAAAGGATGCTGGGTGC
>MU204413.1:6988980-7028805 GCA_017309775.1 Paedocypris sp. Pulau Singkep
TATACAAAATATGCTAAAAATGATATAAATGATATAAAAACCATAGCCCTGCTGCGTCATAAAAACCAAACACTTTTATAATCCTTTATATAAACTAGCCTCAAACACAATATGCTTCACAATTGCTCTCCGCCTGAAGCGTAACACACACACACACCCACGCACACACACACACACACACACACACACACACACACACACACGTGTCAAACAGCAGCAGGCCCGTCTCATCCCTAATTCATCCCGACTCCGCATCTTCCCTGCCAAATAGCCGAGATCACAGAATATCTGAATATAATCTCTAATCCAGGACCTCGTTAAAAACACTACATTTCCTTCCTCCCCAAACTGTGATGTTTTGAGGCGTGTCTGTCACATCCCCCCGCCCCTCCCCCCTCGCCGTTTCCTTATTGGATTAGCAACTCCGAGAGCTCATTATGATATTAGATTGGGGATGAGAATGGATGCCCACATCCTCCTTCGCTCTGATTCAGGATTGGATGGAGTCGGAGAGACGGGTTCGGTTAATCAAGCGCCACCATCTTTGTGTCAAACTTGACAGGGGCACAAAGACTCCGTTTCACCCGGCCAAGCGACAGTGGCAGCTTTGTCGTGGAGTAAATAATCTGAATGTTCCTCCTCCACACGATATCTGGCGCTGGGTGCTGCCTCGGAGGCGTGGAGCATTCCTCCTCACATGCCAGATGCTCTTACGTCAGCGCTTCTGTGGCTGAAGGGGAAGACTGGAGACTCCAAATGTGAAGTTAGGTTTCTATATAGCGGGCGGCACGATGGCTTAGTGCTTAGATTAGATAGAGAACTATCTTAGTTAGAAAGGGAAAGGATGTGTCCAGCATTTAGGTCTACTCGGTAGATAGATGGATGGATGGATGGGTAGTTAGGTTGGTGGATGGATGGAGGATAGATAGATAGATAGATAGATAGATAGATAGATAGATAGATAGACAGACAGATAGATAGATAGATAGATAGATAGATAGATAGTTTGATGGATGGGTGATAGTTGGATGGATGGATGGATGGATGGATGGATGGATGTTGGACAGTTGCTGGGATTATTTCCAGATCCCCTCGACCCAGACATGGAACAAGTGGTGGAAAGCCGCAGTTTCACTCTGTCTTCTCTCACAGAGCCTAGACTTGGCTAAACTCATTGGAAACGGATTACATTCCGTTTCCATCCTCACAGAAATGTATTTATAACTTTGCTGCATTGAACTTTAGTCTAGAAAACTGATTCAAGTTCTAGTGACAAAACTTTGACGTAATTGACTTATTAGCACAAGTCATGTGATAATGTGTTCAATGTCTAGATGAATGACTGACTGATTTTTCATATTCAAAATCATTTCGTGTGGTGAAACTGTGGTGGAAAGTACTCGAGTAAATGGACATTGTTACCTAAGTATTTTAACTACTTTGTACTTGCACTGAGTATCAAAAATAGATACAACCTCAGAATGTTTTTCACATCTCTTGGTGTTTTTAGAGCATAATTTCAGTTTGAGGAAAATACTTGAGCTCTTTTAAAATCAGATACTCTACGACTTCTACTCAAGTCTTCATGGAATTGGTAACTTGTAACTTGTAAAGGAGTAATTGTCACAGTAAGGTATCCGTACCTTTACTCCAGTATGGTTTCCATGTACTCTTTACAATCTTTGCTTTGAAGAAGCATTTCATTAGATTCATAAATCTAATCAAAGCTAAAAAATTGTGTCATTCTAAAAAGTGGAAGAGAAGCGGCTAGTCTTCCACGACCACCAAATAAATCTGAATCGGTCGTGTGCGTTTTAATCCAATTACTTTTCCTGCTCGAGTTCAACAATATGTTTGGACTCATAAATCTGATCGACTCCCATTTCCAGTTCCATTTCATAAACCATTTTTCAACGACACGGATCCTTTCAAACCAGCACCAACGTCACCAAACAACGACGTCACCAAAAAAAAAAAAACACTTCTAGAAGAACCTGTAGAAATAAAAGAGAAATAAGAACTTCTAGAAGAACCCGTAGAAATAAAAGAGAAATAAGAACTTCTAGAAGAACCCGTAGAAATAAAAGAGAAATAAGAACTTCTAGAAGAACCCGTAGAAATAAAAGAGAAATAAGAACTTCTAGAAGAACCCGTAGAAATAAAAGACAAATAATAACTTCTAGAAGAACCCGTAGAAATAAAAGAGAAATAATAACTTCTAGAAGAACCCGTAGAAATAAAAGACAAATAATAACTTCTAGAAGAACCCGTAGAAATAAAAGAGAAATAAGAACTTCTAGAAGAACCCGTAGAAATAAAAGACAAATAATAACTTCTAGAAGAACCCGTAGAAATAAAAGAGAAATAAGAACAAGAACCCGTAGAAATAAAAGAGAAATAAGAACAAGAACCCGTAGAAATAAAAGAGAAATAAGAACTTCTAGAAGAACCAGTAGAAATAAAAGAGAAATAAGAACTTCTAGAAGAACCAGTAGAAATAAAAGAGAAATAAGAACAAGAACCCGTAGAAATAAAAGAGAAATAAGAACTTCTAGAAGAACCCATAGAAATAAAAGAGAAATAAGAACTTCTAGAAGAACCAGTAGAAATAAAAGAGAAATAAGAACAAGAACCCGTAGAAATAAAAGAGAAATAAGAACAAGAACCCGTAGAAATAAAAGAGAAATAAGAACTTCTAGAAGAACCGGTAGAAATAAAACCATCCGAATACGTGAAAACCCGGTAATCCAGGTACGGTATAACTCAGCATTTGTAATTCTGACCTCGGAGAAAATGGCCGGCCACAAAATGGAAGCTCTAATTGCCTTTTCCAGATGCACGCGCATGCTTTCCTCAAACCGGCCGCGCCCGCTAGATTTCCAGACCGTGCACTTGAAAGCTTTCATTGGGCCAGACTAAATCCATTCATTAAAACGAGGAGGTCATGCAGCTAGCGGCGGAACGCTAGCCCACCATTCACATCTAATTAATGCCATCAAAACCTATGATTTATGGCTAAATGCTTCGCGCTAGTAGTTTATCATCCATCTAATATTTACACTGAGCTGTAACACACGTCTTTACGTTTCTAGGACAAGAAAGTATCTCAGTAGCGCGCACTGCTAATAAGCTACAACAATTAAGTCAGGCTCCGCTAACAAGTACTACTAAGTTAATTTCAGGCTGGAAGATTGGATAGATACCGGATTAGAAAAGGAAAATGGATTGATTTGATTTTTCTTCATCAAACACATTTTTGCAGGCTGAAAATCTTCTACAAAACCAACAAACAATATTGGTAATTGTTCTTCAAATAGTACATAATTTTCTCTTTGTTTTTTTAATTGACTGATTAAGTGTCACAATGTGAGTTTTCCATACACAATTTAAGATACAGATTGGCTTTCACGTAAAATAATATTATGTGCATATATGGTCATAAAAATGATGCCTGGCATTTGCTAATAAAATTATTGTACTTTTGCTCAGAAGAGGTTTTTATGTTTACCGTAAAACCTCTAAAAAAAAGGCAATGGTGTTCTTAGTTTCAACTCTTCTGTCATGTTGGCCTACCATTAGAGGTCTTATAGTATATTTATTTATATATATATATATATATATATATATATATATATATATATATATATATATATATATGTATATATTTACTTTACAGTCATTTGGCAGACGCTTTTATCCAAAGCGACTTACAAAAAGAGGGTGAAGCAATTTGTCTACAATATATATATATATATATATATATATATATATATTGTTTATAACATTGGGAGCTAACAAGAATCTTGTTATGTGATTATAAAAAATGCTCGCCGTTAATCTATTCTCAAAATCAAGATGGGTTCTCGTATGTGTCACTTGGCATTTAATATTGATTGGAGAAAAACACATTTGCGTTGACGTTGTTTATATTAAAAGAAAATGAAACAAAGGGATAAAAAAACGTTTTTTTTTTTAAATTTTGGTCTGAATTCAAAACGCGAGAGTAACTCACAGCACATTCTACAATCCAGAAAGACGAATCTTAATGAGACACGACAGTTTGCTCAATCGTTCTAAACGCAGACGGCAGAATTTTAATATATGGAAATAAATGCAAACAAAACAGCCACAAGAGGCAGAAACAAAGCAAGAGTCAGAATTAGAACTTTAAAGTGCCATTAGACATTAAAAGTGCCAAAAATAGGGAAAATAACAGGCCCAACAAGCTCTAAAAAAGTCGACAAGCCCACTGCTCCGGGTTTGTGTGTGTCATTTTACTGGATTGGTAAATGCTGAACACAATTTTTATACTGCCCCTAGTGGCCACATTGACACTCTTTTTAACTTTCACACTTTCTGTAAAATAATAATATATGCCAATCAATATATTTATCAATTTTTAGAGTTGCTTTGCCTTGTTAGAGCACAATGGCAGAAACAAAATTAAACATTTTTTGACTAAACGGCAATAAAAATACAACAATCAGTTGCGTTTTTGGTATGTTTCTTTTTTGCGTCATTTAAATTACATATCTGGAAAATATTTTGGCGTTTAGCCTGTTTCATTTAAATCACAATGATCTCAGAAAGCGGAAAAATAATGGAGGGTTGTTGCAAACAGCGAGCTTCTCTCCACTCGTCCTTCTCACTCCGCCAGAAACAATATGAGTATTATCTCTTCGTGAAAAGCATGTTTTGTTGAGACTTTCACAAAGGGACCATTTATAAGTCATATAACCAATTATACAGTCTTGCTCATTCGAGTAGTAACAGTGGCATTAAATAGATCTTCCCCACTTTTTAACCAACCAGTATTTTACCAAACAACGGCGATAATTTTGATAAATCAACCTGATAAATCTGATTTTTATAAAAGAAAAAAAAACTCCTAAAAATACTTTAAAGCTGCTTTTAGAAAATATGATATGAAATATAATATAAAATATGAAATTAAAGTTAACAGGAAGTTTTTTAATAATAAAATAAACACATGTGCAAATATATAGGTAACAAAAATATACCGTAAATATATTTATAATAACGAATAATGAAAAAATAGTATGAAAAAGTTTGTCTTTCCTTTTTGAGTCCTAATAATGTTAATTTAGGTGACAATTTACAATGACATTACAATTACCTCAAACATTACATGTAATTAAAGCATTATATGTTAATGACATTATGGTTGATATAGAATGGTAATCATATACTGCATAATTCCCAATTATCAAACCATTAATCTATTTTTCAATCTAATTTATTTTACGTATCTTGGTCATTTTTATCATTTTATCATTCCTGTTTCCACATGCACTCTTAAAAATATAATTAAAAATACCTAAAAATATAGGATATATTTGTTTGCACACAAACAAATATATCCATTCAAAATGCAAGCCCACCTTGCTTTAAAGAAAACCACCTTCATTCAAAATAAAGTTTCTCTACATATACTCGCAATTGAATTATACATTAGAAATAAATATTGTGATGTGACGCTCTCATCCATAAAGCATCACCCTGGTGGGACCCTCAGGATCTACTTTGGAGTCTAAGAAGTCGTGATCTGTTGAATTAAACCGTGTCTTGTCAGTCCAAGAGCTGGAAATCACTGACTAAAGGTGTCAACCTTCTTTCTTCTTTTCCTTCAAAACTCCTCGAAATACCGGAATATATAGAAAATGCTGTTTTTGTTCTGTAATCTTTGGATTTGTTTCAGCTTCGTCCGTGTTTGTCATTGAACTTTCAAATAGGAAACATCTTTACATTATTAAAGAAGTATGACCTGATATGTTAAAAAGTTGGTCTTGATGGGTTTCTAATTGGCCAAATCCACTAAATATATCATAAATGCAACAAACGACTTCCTAGATACTGTCTTCAACGAATCCACACAGAATAGTCGTTTAAATACATTTTTACCTTATTATACAATTTATTTAAGCAATATTATGTAATTCTCCAACACTCCAGAACATGGATCAAATATTACCGGGCGGCATTAAAATGAAACAATTAAAATTTGTGACTTTATCGTTAAACCGACTATTTTCGCCAACTCATCAGATACCTACTACGCTAACGTGCTACCGCTAACATCACACACACTTTTACAAATACATGTTCCGTAACTAAAGAGTTACTTTGAAAATCACCTCACGCCCAGAAACACTCGCACAAAATAATACTTGTATACATTAGCTTAGCATCAATTCTAATAGCGTTGTTAGCACTGATGCTAAGCTAACATGCGTTATTTTGTAGAATGTGACCACTGCTGCTATTTTTTTCCTACAGATTACTCTGAAGCTTTGTAAAAGTGGATGTTGTGAGGCTGCCAATGACATTTCGATGGATGGACAGATGGAAATTTCCCAACGCCGTTTTGCATGGAGAAGCCATTCTGTGGGCCAGCGGACGATGGTCGGTCACAAATGATCGGACCTGAAAGTCCTGAACCCAGGTGCCATCATCTCTGTCACCACAGTAAATCACACACAATTCACTGTAAGCAAATAGAGACCGAGGACGGATGAAAATAAACCGAACCAATGTGATGCAGCTCATGCAAATAGATTTAGCATCCATGCTCGCGCTAGTCGGTGGTTGCGTGTGCGAGTGTTGAGACAGTGGTTTTGGTAGGGGGTTGGAGGAACTGTGTTGTTTTGTCAGGCTAAAAATAGAATGCTAGATCAGAATGTTGAGTAGAACACGGCCTCCTGCAGATTAAACTGCGTTTATTCGGCTTTCAGTGATAACACAGTTAAAAGCCCTCTAACAAATGGGAAAAAATACTCTTGTTCGATACAATTTTTCCATTTTTGAATATGCTGTATATAATAATTTGATACACAAAATGACAATGAGTATAATTGTATATATTTATATATAAAATTAAAATTATATAGTGTATTAGTTAAAAAACTAGGAAGAAGAAGTGGCAGAAGAAGAAGAACAACAAAACCTTTATTTGTCCCAGCAATGAGAAATTTACATTTTGCAGCAGCCACAATGGTAAACAATAAAGATAAAGAATGAAACATTATTAAGTAAAATTTATATAATGTGCATATGTATATATGAGATATATATATATATATATATATATATATATATATATATATATATATATATATATATAACTTGGAAAATAATTCTCTGTATTTATTTGTGACTTTTTTTTATTTATTTTGGGCCTTAGATTGTCCATATCAATAAGTGCTAAAGCAAAGATTTCAGCCATTTCAATAAGTGGACTAATAAGCGTCACAGCTCAGATTTGCAGAACTACAGACCGGAAGTCCAAAGAAAATTTCGAAACTGGAATCAAATTGAAGTGGATACAGCATTGATGATGTGATTGGATCAGAGTGGATGGAGCGGACAAACATCATCATTTGTTGCTTTGTGCTGGATGATGAACATCCAGACGTACATTTACCAAGATGCTCAGACATCCAGTCAGTGTCAGAGAGGTGATCTACTACTAGTGGAACTACAGTTCTAGATGGAACCACTGCCGGACCTTATGCGTTTTTATTATCGGACATATACAGTAAACAATTGAGAACGTCAAACATTAAAAACTTGTCCATATTGCTGAAAAACAACCCATAACAGTATTTTACTGTAAAATAAACATCTGAATACTTTGCACCAATATTCCCTGCATGTATAAAGACACTGCACACACACTGTGTATTGACATGACACACACACACACATAAAACGCAAACACATATTGTGAACAGAAAATCGCTTTGGTGGAGATGTAATAAAAAAACTGAGCAAACGAAAAAAATCCCCGACGTTTCATTCCGGTTCTTAGCGCGTCTGGTGGAGCAAGGAAAACAGCGCGAGCCTGACACATTCACTTCACAACATTTACCGGGGATATCAAACGACACTTGAGGGGGAAAATGCCGCTTACCTGCGGAAGAATTGAAGTTGATCGCCGTGTCTTTATTTGATAACGCCGCCCGCTGATGTCCACATTCTCGGCGTCAGGCGCTACTGTAAGAGAAGCTCCGTGTCACCGAGACAAGCGCGCGCACAAAGCCCGGGGTGGGCTGAGGGGAGGCGGGGGGTGGTGGGGGTCTCGGGCCGTGGGGATTTGTAAAGACCCGGGTCTAATTACAAAAGACAAACCCGGGTTAAAGGCTGTCCGAGCTGAGGAGCCGCTGCATTGTCTGTTTGTTTTTAGCCTGGTTTGCATTGGCCAAATTGTTCATTGTTTGAGACGTTTTTTTTAATTGTCTTTGAAATGATTGTGTGTGCTTTATCGTTTGATACAGTTGCAGTCCGTGTAGTTTAAATGAAACTAAAGTTGACTGACATCGCGCGGACCGATTGGATTTATGTCAATGTTCCGATTAACGTATTAACGTAATTGACGCAAATAAATCACATTAGAAAACGGGTAATTTTTACTGTTAAAATCAGAATTTACCTTTTAGTTCAACCATGCGGTTGAAATGTGTTACAACTTTCGTCACAGAAAAAAGCACAAAAGGGTCTGAATAAGTACATTATGTTTACCGTATGGTAAATATACGTATACTGTATATTTCTCAATTCAACACAATTTCTTGTAGACGCATTCACGAAAAGATGTGATCATTTTAACGGACATGCTTCAGATTGTCTTTATCCCATCATGATGCTGTGTGGATTAATTGCAAACATTGTCATTTATTCCATCGTTTAATTTGGTTGGGGAAATGTCAACCACATCATGAAGCCATTTTAAAAAGTTTAAAATAATTTACCGTTGATTAAATGTTAAAAGACTAACAAAGTGAAACGAATTGAAATTCGTCGTTTGGTTTTTCTTAAGAAATACTGCCATCTAGTGAGTATCCTTGATCAGTATGTCCATGATACGAGTTAAACATTGATCATTTGTCGTTGAAACTGTTAAAAGCCCACAACATTAAGCATAATGTCTCTATCTTAATGCTTGTTTATTGTATGTATACAATTTTAAACATACAAAAATTTTATGTTCTGTATATTGTGTTTCAGTATATCGACATCAAATAACCAAATAAGAAAGTGTGCTCTGAAGTGCTAACCTTAAAACAAGGTAAAAAATGTTTGGGTAATTTGCACCATTATTTGAAAAGTAATTTGTACAAGTGTTATATTTGCACACTATTCACCACATATAAAGTAGAACAACGAGAGCATGGTTTATTTGGTTTTTTATTCAAAATCTGTTTTTATTTCCTATTTTTAAACAGTACTGTTTTTATGTACGGTTTTTATTTCTACATATAAAACAGGATAGTTACATGTTTTGTGCACGAAAACACTCATGTACACAGAGTAAACTCACGTTATACATATTTAAATAAATTATTATAATAACAATCTGTTTAATCTAAGGAATGTATCAATTTAATGTTCATTTAAAAAAATGAGCTAATTTCAAATCAGGTACAGCATTATTAAACAAAAGATTGACGAAAACTGATATGCTGTTCCAAAGACGCAGACAGTGCAAGGTTGTGGAAGAATTACAGTACCTTGGAAGAATTGCTGGAAGTGCTGCTTTTTAGACTTGATCTGTAGCGCCCCCTTATGGAACATCAGGATACTTTCTGATAAACTGGATCTTATTGAAGCTTACCGATGGATCATTGGTGGTGTAAAGTACTTGAGTAAATAGACTTTGTAACTTTGCTTACGTAAGATTTTTACTTAGTTAAACTTTACTTGAGTATTTTACTTTACTTTGAGTTTGACCGAGACTGACTTTCGTTCTTTCTGTAATTTTTCTGTTTTGCCATTTTGAAACATTGAGGTGTTAAATTACATTTCTATTTTAGGAAATAAAACCTCCTGAAAAAGGAGGTTTCTTGTTTTTCACACTTTTTAGTGTTTTAGAGCCGAAATTCAGTACGAGTCGACTACTTAAGTTTCTTTTTAAATTGGATACTTTACGACTTAATGGAGTAATTTTTGCAGTAAGGCATTTGTACTTTTACTCAGTATGGTTTTGAGCTACTTTTTACTTCTCTGTTGACCATCTCCCGCTGGAGAACATTAGCGCACAAGAATTTCTGGAGAATGGAGAATCTCTGCATTGATTTGATATGCTGGAGAACTTTGACATCTTGTAGAAGAACCGTGGAGATCTTGTAACAAACCACACACCGTATAAAAACACAGGCAGGGAAATCCGCTTCGGGACATTCTGGAGGGAAATGTACACAGGGAGTCTTGGCCATCTGGAATAAAGGAAGATTCCAGAAGGCTTTGTTCATCGCTCATCCAGGTGCTCGGTTGGACCGCTGCCAAGAAGCTGACGTCACTTTATGTAAATGTCTGCATGAGTGACAGGAGTGTAATACACCATCACCGCCACCAGGGGGAGGAGCGTGTTAGGAATTCTGATGACGCGTAATAGCAAGAAAATGGTTCAGTCCTGCTAGTTAAAGACAGTCAGAACTTTTGAATTATGTACCATGACCAGTAGATTGAGTACAAGTTTTCAAAAAGTCAAATGCATCAGGTTTTAGCGGTTTCGCATTTTTTTCACTTTTGAGTTGACCGAGACTGACTTTTTGTTGTTTTGTTATTTTTATGTCAACATTTGAAACATTGAGTTGATACATTTCATTTCTATATATGAAAAAAAACCTCATAAAAAAGGAGTTTCTTGCAGGAAGTAGTTGCAGAAAGAGGTTTCATTGGCCGTTTGCATTTATTTTATAAATTTGGGCGTGGCAAATATTACAATATTACTTTTAAAAATTAATGTTTGAGAGTTTGAGTGTTAATTTGGTTGAAAATGTGGATGGGTTAAATGCAGAGAAAAAAATTCCCCACTGAGGGACTAATAAAGGTTAAATAAAAAAAAAAAAAAGAAAAAAAAAAATTATTAAATTAAAAATACTTTTGTATTTTGTAAATTTGTGTAATTTTTTTATATTGAAAAAAAATTTCACAAAGCTTGATTAGATTTAGTTAACAAAACAATAATACAACAAAAAAATATATACACATTCTCCTCCATGGTTATTTTGTCAACATGTCCACTAGGGGCAGTTTCAAAAGTGTGCTCTGCTTTTAACCCTCCAGTGAAGCCACACGGACTCATTACTGCCCCCTACTGGACTCTGATTTCCCCCTACAGTCCAAATATATGCATTCAAGTGAGCAAGGTCTTCATCCGATACTTCATTAGTATCTTCACTAGAAAGGGAGTGAAGGGCAATGTGGCCCGACGTTCAAAATTGGCACAATTTTGAAATACTTGGTACATTCGGCAAATTCTTGACTGCTAAATTCTAGTCTTAGCCGAGAGGTCTCAAGGTTACTGACGTAAAGATAATAGGAGCGTCTTCAGAAAAAGAGCCTTGAAATCCACCAGCTCAAGAAATTCAAACTGAGTCTTTGAAGGACTCGGCAAGTTCTCAGAGAATTTAACCTTCTACACTCCTGAAGAACTCGAACAATAGTTTGTGGCTGTAGATCGTCTTCTCGGTGATTGTCAAGGCTTCGGAGTCACTCTAGCAAAGGCATTCCGCTTCTCAAGCTTGGGTATCTTTTAAGCCTGGAATGTGAGAAGACCTCATGGACATCATGGTCTCCCACCACAGGCCCAGAGTTGCTGGGACTGGCTCTAACTCCCCATGACCCAGAAATGGTGTAAGTGTAAAACAATGGAGGAAGTAACTATTAAGTTTTGCTGATCTCAACATATCCCCAAAGAGCTTCAGAGCTCTAGCTCCAGTTCAGTTTATGGTATTGAGGAGCATTAAAGAGCTTTCAAGAGGTTTTTATTTCCAAGTTTTTTTTTTGCTTTTTAATAACTCCGGAAATCAATTGTTTTTCGGCCGTTTAATAACTAAATGAGTCTACCAGAGTACCTGAAAAACATACTTTACTTTACAGTCATTTAGCAGATTTAGCTTTTATCCAAAGAGACTTACAAAAAGGAGTATACTTCAGTAAAAGTACAAATACCTTACTTCAAACATTACTCCATTACCAATTCCAAGAAGACTTGAGTAAAAGTTGTAAAGTATCCAATTTTAAGAAAACTTAGCTTATATTAACAATAATTTAGCTTATAACTATCATCCAGTACCTTCAGCATCCTGCAGATGGCGAATCACAATCACAAAGTAACGAGTAACAGTATGTGTCTATTCAAATGTAGTGGAGTAAAGAGTACATGTACCCAATCACAAATGCAGTCAAGTACAGAGCAAAAGTTGATTATATTTTTGATACTAGTGGTTTCAAAAAGAATATTTGTTCTTTTAAAAGCTGGATGACCAATAAGATAAGCTCTCTATTCTCGAGTTGAGCCTACAGTAAAATATGACTCGCTGGTCTGGTGTAGCAAAAACTAATCCATCTTTTCTCGTTCAGAAGAGCAAAAATATCTTCAAAACTGGTTGCTTGAAACATCCTTGCTGTGATTGCAAGGCAAATTGTGTTTTGTTGGAACAAGCGTGAAATGACAATCTCCACTTCATTCACAACCAAACGGTGGAGAAATCATTTCCTCAGCACAAACTTGCTCATATTTATATACGTACTTGGATTTCTGAGGGTAGAATGCAAAAATGCTAGCGTGCAAATACCTCAAATTAATTATCCTTTTTTTTTCATCACTACTGAATTCTAGAGAAACTAAGATAGGCAAGTAGACAAATATTTTTACTTGCTCTACTACTATACATTAGAAATAAAATATTACTTAAAATTTAATTCAAAATGTAACACATTTTCAGCGCCATCTAGGCACCATCGCGTAATTTAGTGGCAAAAAAATTGTTACTGTTCACAATTTCATATTTCAGAACATAAAAAAAAAACATTAAATGAACTCTACTGTATATGTGTCTATATGTATACACAGTATATGCATTGATACATACCGTAAAACCTTTTAAAAAAATTACAACGCCTTGGTTCTATTAGAGGTTTTACAGTATATAGACATATATGTTCTATATATACAGTGTATATCTATATAGAATTTACAAGGATATATAAATTACAAGGATACTAAAAAATAAAAACTTTGGGTCCAGAACTTATCACCATAACACTGTATCAGCAAAATTCATTTTTGCAATTTAACATAATCAGAAAGATGTTTTGAAAGAATTATTATGTCTTATGTCACAGGACAGATGAATAATTCTTGTTTGTGCAGTGAGTCTTTGATCTTGGCTAACGTTGAGATATAATTCAATCTATCTCATAGTGCGGAAAATAATACAGCAGGTCTCCGTGGCCTTGAGGCTCTTACCCACGACATCCGTTTCTTGTATGAACATGTTGCAGGAATGAAGAAAATGCAGAGGTCTGTGTGGTGCTGCTTTGTTCTAACAAGTAGGTATTTGCTCGCTGACTAATAGGTGCAGTGAGGAGCCTTCAAAGTCCAGCAGAGCTTCCTCAACTTGTCTGGGAAGTTTTTACCAGCTGGCTTTGAGATTAATATACAATAGTGTATTTTTTATGTTAATGAGATGCTGTGATTTAAAAAAGAACAAGTCATTGAAAAGTAATTATGAAAAGTAATACAATATTAGTAAAATTTATATTAGAATGAATGATGCTGTGTTGGGTTTCAATAAATGTTTAGGTTAAAAGCTAATGATATATGTATTAGGTATTTGTTTTTTCTTGAAAAAAAAAAAAAAAAAAAAAAAAAAAGTTCAAATCCCAGTCAGGACTTTTCATTGTGGTGTTGTCATGCTCTCTGTGTGTTCACTAGGGTTTCCTCCAGGTCTTCAAGCCCCTCCCACAGTTTTAAAACCCAGTCCAATTAATCCACAGGTGTGAGTGAGAGCGTGATTGGCTAGCAAACCGATGTCCCAAAATGACTCTGATTGGCTTAAGCATACAGCATTTCCAACAACAGATGGGTGAAAATAAAAACAATAATCAAATGAGCAAATAGCACGGCCAGTAACAAAGCGAAATTGCGTGTGTTAAAAGAAACACAAAATAAGATAAGCATCAATGAATACATAAATAAATAAACCACAAGAGGAAAAAAAAAACAAGCTAAACAGTTAAGAAATCTCGAGTTGAGATATTATGCTGAGACGGGTGGGGCAACTTAACTACAGTTAGGGAATTTATTCAAGTAACAATTGTTGACAAAAACAAACAACCAAGAGAAGACAGGAGATGTTCAATTATCAACAAACAAAAAACACTGGAGTAAAGTAAATGCAAAACAAAAAACAAATTTACACAATGTTTATTTGGTTTAAAAACTCAAAACAAAAGCAACAGGCCATCACTTGTTGTACATTATGGTTGCCAAACAGGGATCTTCATGTTCTGTCTTTGGACCAACAGGAGAGGCAGGTTTAGGGGGTGATGGGGGTCTTAGAGGGTGATACGTCTCTCATCATCCAGGCCGCTCAGATGAACGCTCAGGGCATCAGGTGAAACTAAAGCTTCTCAGGTTCTGGCACTGAGGGAAGTGTCTTCAGGTTGAGCAAGAACTTTGGCGTTGAACTCCTGAGGACCCAATTCTGGGTAATAACACTAGTAATAACGTAATAAGTACACTAGTAATAAGTAATAACATGTGTAATAACTTTTTTTATGTTTCATTCATTTCATGTCATTGTTATCTTTTTTTCTTTAATACATATATTTATGGTAATACTTGCAAAAAGAGGGGAAAAGGCGGAGTCAGAGCAAACGCAATTCCTTGTTGCCATTTGCAACTTGGCCAATAGAGTTTCTGATTCTGATTTGTATTCTAGTAGACATGGTTTTTCTGTAAGGCCAGATGAACAGAAACAATAAGACTCTGCTGAAGTAAAATAAAAAAGCAAAACTGAAAATGTGTCCAGGTGTCCACTAGGGGACGTATCAAAATTGTACACTGCATCTAACCATTCAGTGAAGTTGCACACGCACACACACACACACACACGCGCGCACAAACACACATACACACACACAGAGTAAAAAGGAACAGGATTTGAACCTTGCACGTGTGGGTCAATAAAAATAAATAAAAACAATAAATAAAATACATCAAAATTGACTAAATTAGTATATAAAGAGCGAAGAGAAAAGAGTAACAACATCCAAACAGAATTAACAGAGACAAAGACAAGCCAAACATGCAAAGACCCAACTGTGCAGAAACTCCAAGAATCTACGAGTCCAAGCACCAAAACTTAGACTATAACTCCTAGTATAAAAGTCCCAAGTATCAAAACAATCCAGCAAAAAGGAAACCCTAACAAAGGAAAAACTCAAATAAATAAAAAGAAAATCTGGGACATAATAGGACTGGAAAAAAGCTGGAAAGGCTAATAAACCTAGGAGGGAAAAAATGTGAACTGCAGACACAACACTCGACTGGAAATCCCAGGAGAATAGGAACCAAAACCTTCACTCTTGAACTTAAACTATGAATTTCAAGCAGTAAACTGTGTTGTTAACGGCTAATTGAAAGTTGTCACCATAGCAAAAAGTTGACAGGTTGGCATACTCTCCTGGTTGGCATGGACCTTCCTTACATTATATGAGATCAGATGGCGCCACTCGGACATTGGGAAAGTGTTGGGGTGTTTCTGGATCACTTGAGAGGAATGGGGTGGCTTCAGGACCAGGAAATAAACAAGAATTGGTCTGGCCTCCTAAATCACAATCACACAAAAGACTAAGAGTTAGAATGCCGGAGGAGACAAGCACTGAGCTAGGTTCGAACTAGAGTTATTCGCTCACTCTTTTTCTTTTGTCGTCCTAGTCTGCATTGTTGTGTAGACCATTATAGCCATAGTCATCATAGTCGTTGCTTGATGTTGACAAATGAGTCTTACTTTTTCAAAGAACATTCCAAAAAAAATGTTCCCAGATATTTTGTGGGAATATTTCAAGTAAAGAATACAATTTCCGCTCGAAAGAATAATGATTGTGTATCGTTTCACTCACTGGGTGCTTCGTTTGTGGCTTGATCCTTTCGCCAAAGTGATAGCTTCTGTCTGAGATCTTGAAATTTGCGTGTGGATCTAGGAGAGCAGCTAGAAATAGGCACCATCTCTTGCATTCTTACTAAATTGTGATTTTGTCTCCCCCCAAGGCATATTTAGGTAATGTAGCAGAAATAAATTGCATCAAGGCTGGCATAACAGAGAATGTGGGCGCCCCCTTGAGCAATTTACAAATGATGAAAGGGTCTGTGATGATGATGATGATGATGATATGACAAATCATGCAAGCTCCTGCCAGATTGCAAACTGTTCTAAAACATCCAATCTAAACCAGTTATTAGAACCGTACCTTGTACCCAATAGTTGAATCTATCACCTTTACTGAAGGCTGTAGGATGATGCCTCAGACACCAAACACCCTTCACAAACGTGAAAAGACATCTGCTTTAGTGGGGTAAGCTTTTCAGACTGTGAGCCAAGCTGGTGTCAAATTGCACACTACGCCATTGTTGCCGACTTACCAATCCATTCTTCGAAAATATTTCAGAATGAGGAAGGGAGTTAGTGAGACAGATCTCTGGCTAAGCTGACTTTTGGAAAATCCATCTCTTTAATGAACCAAGCAAATGAGCAAGATGTGGGACAAATCCGGGTTTCTTGATGCATCTGTATTCTTCTTCTTCAAGCTTCTTCCCGTCAGAGGCTTACGGAGAAGGCTAACACCGTCTTGGTGGTTCAAATACACTACAGTTTTTCATGTTGTTTGATTAACACGTGGTTTTCTTAAATCCATTGTTCAAGAGAGACCTGGTCAAGAGAGTCAATGTGCTATTCAAGACAATGACCTGGCCACTGTTCGGACGCCCTACCAGTTTAGGATACATACATGGATACCACAACATGCCAGGAAGACAGGAAGAGTTGTTCAACTAGTAGAGAGGGGAAAACGAGGCTGAGAAAGGTAGATGGGTCTAACTCTGACTCTTTGGTGGTTGTCGCCATTGGTGCTGTGGTGGCTCCACTTTCTCGAAGTTAGACCCATTTTCTGAAATAAGTGGTACAGAAAAGTGGGGGATGGAAACTCCACAACTCAAAATGTCCCATCCTGAGTGGGGAAAGAGGCGGCTATATTTCTCCACATCAGGGCTACAGAGGTCTAGGGCACATCATAGAAAAGAAGAACTCGAAACTCCTAGGATTATACATCTTCCCGAGCTGTCAAATCCATCTGGTGGCACTGACACTCCTCCAGGCAGTTGTATGTCATATAGCACAAGTGAAACACAGAGAAAACATGAAGTGCCATAATTCAAGATTTTGACAGTTTTAGGAGGTGCAGGTGTGATTCGGTTCCGAGCAACTAGACTAGGCAGCCTTTCTATATGATGATTTTAACGTATTCCATTATTATAGTCTATGGGAACACACCTAGCTCGTCAAAATCCCAGCATTTTGCCTTGATATATATACCTGCAGAATCCGGCCGTAGCGGGAAGAGCGGAGTCTGGACAGCCTGTCCAGACTCTGTGTAGACTTCTGCAGTCAAAATTGACTTCACGGTCTGGATGGTAGATTGGTTCGGTACTTGAAGAATACGGTTCCAAGTTAACCCTTCAGTTCTTGTCTAATGTGTCAAGATATCAGCATGTTCCACGGAAGGCACCACCTCATAACCCTCTGTAGACACCAGTGAGGAGGTGAGGAGCTACATACTGGAGAGATGAGCCCTGGCCTGGAATAGTGTTTTGCCAGCTTGGTAAAGAACACTGGGAACGGGCACTTGACTACAGTCCCATATAGTAGTGATCTAACTGCAATGGCTTGGCCGAGTGAACAGCTTTAGAGAATGGCGTCCACGGCCTGAAATGGCATGGGCACTGACTGTGCATCCGATTAAGCTTGCCCAGGTTTCTTGGCAGGAACCACGAGCATATCTTTCACCCGAGTTTGCTATGTCTGAGGCTGATGGTTCAGCACAAATGACTTCCCTCATCAGATGAATCTAGGAGTGTTCCAGTGTGCCAGAGCCCAGACGGTTGTGCATCATTGGGTTTCCTGGAGATCCCAGTGATAAGTGATAAAATGTTTGGACCTGCAAAAATTCCACCCTATCCAATCCGGTCAAGTCATGGCTCAGTTGTTCTACATAAACCGATGTATAAAAAGAGAAATGCTGACAAAACTGTGTGATGCAACTCTTGATCATCTTGATGAGCAGTGTTGGGAGTAACGTGTAACAAAAATAATGTATTACAATAATTTATTAGTCTTTGCTGTAACGCATTAGTGTGGCATATTACTAATTGAATTTTATTTTTATTACACTTTACATCAATTCTAACATAACTTTACTCAAGTTATTGACATATTTATATTGCCAGCAGATCATATATTGCCAGCAAATGTATGCTTTATGTCTACCACACTTTACCACTTTGCCAATAACAAACTATATTGGTATTGGTAGCTTGGATAGGTCATTAGGCTACACAACATTGTCTTCTCCTGAATGTAAAATTAAACACAAGAAAAATGTACATTTAGTTATTTTAGGATGTTAATTTCTACTTCTGTAGTTATTTAGGTGAAAGTAACTGAAAAGTAATACAGAAGAAGTGTAACATGTTACAATTCTGAGACAGTAACATTGTAATGTTTTTTACACACAGTAATAAGTAATGTGTAATGTTTTACAATTTCGAAGGATCTTGCACAACACTTTTGAGAAAGAGAGATCACGCTAAAACTGTGAAAAGCGCCTTACAAATGCTCAGAACTTGAACTTGAACTTTAAGAAGCTGTGAAGCTCCACATAAAGCTTTAAGTGTTTATGTTCACAGTATTAGTCAGCAACGTAAATTGGAGTTTGTTTTGATATTCTCTCGGGGCTGCGACCGAGGGGCTGTTGAAAGCAAGCAGTATATGTCATATTGGGAAAGGGTTGTTCTACCAAAGCTTTAGAAGCATGGGTCCTATTTCACCTCTAGGCGTCAGGGCTCCGTTGAAATACAACGCCTCTTTATACAGACCCTGCTCCCTGAAAATCCACGGATGGAAATCTGCACAGGTTCTTCAGACAGAGTGAGAAAAATAAGTTAGAATATTGGGAGAAAAAATAATATCGAAATTACGTGAATATAAGCACCCCCCTGATTTTTCAGACACAAAATAAAAAAATATGTTATTATTTTTTTAATAATTATTATTTTTCAATTAACGTTTCTGGTTCAATTACATTAATATTCTCTTAAAAATGCAATTTTTTCTTACAATTTTTTTCTACAAACCTAACTTGTATTATTTTTATATCGTTTTACTTGAATAATAGATATCAAAAAGTCGATTCTAGTGGTTAGGATCGGTCATTTCCCAAGATTCATTGCTCCAGTCAGACTCCACACATGCGCTGAGCAATTTTTCTAAGCTCAGGCCAGTTTCACGTTTTCTGTTTATCCGACGCTATAGCGAAGGTGTATTTTTTCCCCTGTGCAGCAACCCAGCGTTTTGATTGTGTCAGTCCCTTATTATTTTTACTCCTTACCCATGTTCTTAGTGATTGTTCCTGACTTGAAATACGTAAAAATTGGGGCGGTGTATTTACACGCACATTTAAAGTCACCGATTACAAGCAACACCCAAATTTTTGAGTGTCGAAAATTTGAAAAAAGGGGTGCTTATATTTGTGTAAATACAATACATCATTTGAAAAAAAAAACTGAAAATATAATAATGGGTTGACTTTTATGTCTTCTACCAATATTAACACCCCTGCAGAACTGTCTTCTGGTGAAAAGGTGTTAAAAGTAATAGTAATTATAATTATTAATAGTAATAATAGTAATTGTTTTAATTTTTCAAAAGTGCTTTTAGTCAGAGGATAACAGAATTTGTCCTCTATTTCTGAATTAAAGACAAAAATGATCAAGAGTCGGTGAAACATCCTGTCAGTCTACTTTAACTTTACAAATCCATATCCAATTAAAAAGCTGTGCACCAAAGATCAAAGATTCTGTGATCTTCAGGTCAATGCAGATGCAAATTAGACGGGAATGAGGCCTTGTGACTGGCTGTAATTGTGTGCGATGTACAGTGCGAGTGATTGCTAAAGTATGTGTTATTAAGCCTGCGCATGTCTTCCATCATGAGGCTCTGACTGTGAACACGCTCATTCCTGAGGACGAGGAGAGCCATCACTCTGCATCATGTTTCAGGTCGTTTGAAGTCCGTCTGAAAAGAAGAGATCTTTTTTTCCCCGCAAATTTCAGCCGAAAACATATATTCACTTCTAGATGTGTAAAGAGTAGCTGAAAACCATACTTGAGTAAAAGTATGCATACCTTACTATAAGAAATACTCCATCACAAGTCACCAGTTCCATGAAGACTTGAGTAAATGTTGTCAGTGTCTGATTTTAAAAGAACTTGAGTATTTTACTCACATTGAATTATCATAGACTCAAAAAGCACCAGGAAATATTATTTATTTGTGAGGTTTTATTTCGTAATATAGAAACACTTTATAAACAATTTAACACCTAATGTTTCAAAATAGCAGAAAAAAATAGATTAAGGAAAAAAAAAAAAAAGATAAAAAAGAGTAAAAAGTCAGTCTCAGACAAACTCAAAAGTGTGAATGTCCATTCAAATGTAGTGGAGTAAAGAATACAGATACTCAACCACAAATGTAGTCAAGTAGAGAGTAAAAGTTGTTCATGTTTTTGATACTCAGTACTCAAAAATCTCTTTTTAAGTAAAACTAAAAAGTAGGCAAAATACTTAAGTAAAGTAGCAAAGTCCATTTACTCAAGTACTTCACACCACTGGAAAATCAATGGATTATATGGATCATTACACTAAACTGCACCAATCAGAAGCAGAAGCTTTACTCACAGGTTCATTACCAGGTTTCCTCAAGACTTACGACTACACGGAAGAGTACGACAGTCCTGAACAGAGAACAGTTGTGCGCATGTTTGGTTTTCATTCGTGTTCCGAAATGATTCGACGAGGGTAAATTGTTCAGAGCTGTAATACTAAAAGAAGAAATACATCAAGGAGACGTAATGAAGCTTGTCCAATTTCAGCTTGGCCAAGAGTTGCTCTGGGACAAGAGATGTGGTGAATTCTGATGAAGCCATTTCTTTGTTGGAGCAGTAGCCTGGGAACGTGTGTGTGTGTGTGTGTGTGTGCGCGCGCGCTCTTGTATATGTGCCTAGTAAGTTGTAAGTGTCAAGTCTGGTGAACAGTTTTACCAAGCGCTCAACTTTTATATACCATAATTAAGTACATATTATCGTCAATTTTTTCGAATTTTAGACTCTCAAAAACTTGGGGGGTGCTTATAATCAACATTTTTAAAAATGCGCGTAAATATAAGCGCCCATTTTTCCATATTTCAAGTCTGGAGCAACCACAATTAAACGGAATTGCGTCGTATTTAAGCAGCTTTCTTTCTTAATGTTTTTCTTTAACTAATATAAGTTTTTATTAGCCACATAACAAATAAAGAAGCATTAGCCACGCGGCGACATTTAACATAGACAAAATAACACTGGATGAAGTAAGATTAAACTAAATACAATCGTAAACATTTGAATGGACAGATCTTTTTGCATCAGCTAAATTTCATGCTAACGGCTAACGGTTAGCGCTTGAAAACGAGGTGCTTATATTCGGGCAAACACGTGTGTTTGGTTACACAGTTCAAAGTTCCACATTAATCCATATGGACGCTTCAAAAATACGCATCTGAATTATTTTCTCAAGTGTACAAGATGTTGCTATTGGTCCACGGCTCTTGTGGAAAACCGAAGGTTGAATTGTTTTTAGACCAGGAAAGTAGTGGTCGGGAGTCAAACCAAAAACAGGTTCGAATCTCAGTCTGGAAGGTTCCACAGCTGCACAAGTGTCCATGAACAGTTGTGGTGAGGCGCCTGTGTGTGTGTGTGTGTTCACTTTGCTGTTCAGAATGGGTACATTACTCCTGCTAAACTACCGTATTTGCGCAAATATAAGCACCTCCTTTTTTGAATTTTTGACACTAAAAAATTTACAATAATAAGTTGTTAATAATAATAACAACTGTCAATAATTAACGTGGTTAATAAACTTACAAAACAATCACAAATAGCAAAGGATCTTGGGAAATGAAGTCCAGACCACTGGAATCAACTTTTTGTTATCTATTATTCAAGTAAAAGGATATCAAACTGATACGAGTCACAAGTTAGGCTTGTTAAATAAAGAAGAAAAAGAATAGTAAAAGAAAAAAAATAGTACTTTAAAGAGAATAAAAATATAAAATTGAGCCTGAAAAATCAGGGGTGTGCTTATTTTCGCGTAAATACGGTAATAAATATTTGAAACTACATCAAACAGAGAAACTCATTCGCTACAATGTTACACAGAGAAACAGTCAATACATTTTCGACACAGCACTTAAGAAGAAAAAATAACGTGAAACGCGTTCAGTCTTTCTTTTAAGGCCGCTAGCCTCGTGCTAACGCGTCTCAGTGGAACGCAGCCGCTGGCTATCGGGATTCAGATTTACAAATCGATTCATCTACAAAATCTTTGTAGATCTTTTAATCTACAAAATCTATTCGAAAAATCTGTTTGAAAAAATCCAAAGGGTCCGACTTCAGTCTTTGTCTTTTTCCGAGTGATCTGTGTGAGATGAGAGTTCGTTAGATATTTTACCAATTAAAAATTGTTAAATTGTTAAAAAGCAGATGGGGTCAGTGTCTTCCTCAAGGACACTTCAGTTGTGGAACCTACTGGTGGCTTCAGCAAATAAGGTCATGACCTTGCTGTTTTTGTTTTTTTACTTCACTACTTTTGAATGGATACTTTTTGATTGTGCGACAAGTCGACATCTTTTTCTATCGCAGTTAATTTCTTCAGCAGACAATATCGCCATCTGCAGGATGCTGAAGGTACTGGATGCTATTTATCAGCTAAAACACGTGAACGTCACTTAGCGGTTGCTTTTTTCCACATTTGAGTTTGACAGGCTAAACTTTAAAGTTTGACTAATTTTATGGGTTATCTGTTGATTCGAATCTATAAAGCTATCGGGTGCACAATTTAGAAAAGGGATAGAATAGGGAAAACGAGCAAAATATAAAGGTATGCAACAGCATTCTCTGTTTACATGTCATTAATAAAGGACTGTAAATAAAGTGTTACATTTACGAAGAAGAAATGTATTTGTGAAACATATATCCACTATATGGGAAATTTTTAAATGTGTTATTATTATATACAGGCATAGAACAGTTTCATATATTCATCTAATAAAATAATATATGAACAATAACTATATTTCCATGCATTCAACCGAAATGTAAATATGTTAAAAGGGGGTTAGGGTAATATTAGGGTATATACAGTATAAATGTCAGTTTTGTGCTTTATTTAACTTGTCTTTATTTCATTTAACTTTGTCTTTCTTCTTGCCGAGCATAAAATCATCCCGATGTTGTGTGTGTGTGTGTGTGTGCGCGCTTCAGTGACACCCAATACTTTCCCTTCTAAATCCCATTAACTCTCTGTGTGGCCGTGAGTCAGGAAAGCAGGCATTATCTCATCTGATTATTCCAGTGCAGGTTATTTTTAACACGTTACATCGTCGCATCTAATTGAGGAACTTAACTAACAGAGTTGTAAAGAGTATCAGACAACCATACTTGAGTAAAACTACAGATACGTACTGTATAAGTTACTCCAATATAAGTAAAAAGTCACCACTATAAAAAAAGACTTTAGTCAAACTTTAGTCAAAGTAGCAAAGTTTCAAATTTTAAAACAACTTAAGTCATTTATTTATACTGAATTTAGGCTAAAATAAAACAAAGAAGAGTAAAAACAAACTATTCATGAGGTTTTATTGTCTAATACAGAAATGAAATTTGACATTTACATGTTTGAAAAATAGTAAAACTAAATAGATAAAGAACAAAAAGTCTCATTTGGTTTCTAATTCACAATTAGCTTCCAGACTTCAGACGGCAAAATCGCCTCGTTCGCCAAAGAAATTAACCGCGATAAAAATTGATTATGGTTTGTCGCGCACAATCAAAATGTAACGAGTAACTGTAAGTGTCAATTAAAATTTAGTGGAGTGATAAGTACTGCTACTCAAGCAGAATTGCAGTGGAGTAGAGAGTAAAAGGTACTTAAATTTTTGATACTCTGTACAAGTAGCCGAAGACATACTTAAGTAAAGTAACGAAGAACATTTACTTAAGTACTTTACACCGCGCTGCAGCTACGGCTAATTTTATTCGGCGCTACCATATTTGCAGCGTTGCAGCTGGTGCTTGCAGCTGTCGCGGCTCGGCTTACAGGTCCTTAAAGTCTAGTATAAAAATAATGCGAGGTGTGAACATTTCAGGGTGTGTGTGCTAGGTGTGTGTGTGTGTGTGTGTGAGGGGAAGAAAAGGGAGGTGAACGAGGCCGAGCAAAAATGGCGGGTTCATTTACAATAAAAGTCAACTTTCATAAGCCGTTTTATGCCGTTATATTATTAACTTTGCGGGAATTTTCGGTGTTGTTCCAAATATTATCTATATTATCAATAAAGGAAAATATTTACATAATTGTATTGTTTAAAAGGTCAAAGCAACTAAACCGGAAAAGCAAAGCAAAGCAAAATGGCTTATGAAAGTTGACTGTTTTACTGCTTTTTTTTTTTTTTTTTTGACATAAATGACTGTAAAGTTGTAATGTTTGGGGGAATTTTCGGTGTGGTTCGAAATATTATCTATATTATCTATAAAGAAAAATATTTACATAATTGTATTGTTTAAAAAGTCAAAGCAACTAAATCGGAAAAGCAAAACAAAAGCATTGATGAAATGAAAGTGTTTTTATTCAGCGATGCGGAACTTTGCACCTGTTCTCGTCTTGTTTCCACCTGTTTCCGGCGTGTTCCACATCTTGTTCCCTCTGTTTTCTTCGGCCATGTGTCACAACTTTGTTCAGCGACTGTTGGACGTTTGATGTTTGAAATTCCGGTGTTTCGACGACTGCGACTGCCTTGTCTGCTTAGTTTGTTGTTCTTGTTTATCAAATGCTGTAAATACAAAAATACGTTTGAAATGAAATTAGGATGAGCACAGAACAATGTATGGAAATCGTTTCAGAATGTAATTGCAGTATTTAAATTATATTTTGCAATATTGGGGCTTCGGGTTAGTGACTTTCTTAAAGCATTTTTCATCCTGGAAAGAGGGATCAGGAGTTATACAGTGAAAGTAAAAAGACAAGGCAGCAGAATCAAAAAAGATAGAAAGGAAAGGAAGAGAAAAGAAAAAAAGGGAGGATGACAGAAAGAAAAAAGAAAGACAGAGAGAAAGTAAGAACAAAAGAGAAAACAGAGAAAGAAAGAACAGACGAAAAAGAGAGAAATGGAAAGGAAAGTCATAAGAAAGAAAGACAGAAACCGAAAGAGAGACATAAAGAACGAAAAAAGAGAAAGAAAGAAAGAAACAGAAAGTGAGGCAGAAAGAAATAATGAAAAAGAAAAAGAATGTGAGAAAGAAAGAAAGTGAAAAATAAGGAAAAGCAGAAATATAAAAGAGAGAAAGAAAGTGAGAAAGACAGAGAGAAAGAGAGAACAAACAAAAAAGAAAGAAAGTGAGAAAGAAAGAAAGACAGAAAGAAAGAACGGAAAAAATAAAATGAAAAAGAAAAACAGAAAGAAAGAAAAAAGAAAGTGAGTGAGTTTGTCATTGTTGCCACTAGGGGCAGTATTGAATATGTGCTCTGCATTTAATTATCTAGTGAAGTTAGACACACACGCACACACACACACACACACACACACACACACACAAACCCGGAGCAGTGGGCAGCCATAAGCCGTGGTGTCTGGAGCCTCTTGGACACTAGTCTAACTCCCCACCACTGGACTAAATAAGCAAAACTGTAAGTGGTAAATCACAGCGAAACAGCGAACAGAGATCTGAAGTGTAGTCCATAAAGACAGAGTAGAAGCCACAGCAGACAAAGTACTAAAGGTTTATGAGGGTGTGTAGCTAAAACAGCTGGCCAGTGGAAACCAGACAATTATGTGCGAAGAAAATAAAAAATAATGTTTATAAAAAATCTACGTAGTTAAATCTTCTTTAATCTAATAAAGAATCGCATTTCTGAGCATTTCTAGTCTTTAAGTTTTAAATCTTTATGGGGGACGGGGGTTAGTTTGAGCAGACAAGGCGGAGGCAAACCAGTCAGCCAGTCTTAAAACCAAAGACCACCAGCTATCACAGCTTCTCTGATCTCATTCAGGATGAGATTTTCTATTCTCCATTTAGCAAAAAAAAAAAAAAAAAAAAAGAGTAAGAAGGAAAGAGAAAAGAGAGAAAGAAAGATAGAAAGAACAAAGAAGACAAGGAAAGAAAGACAGAGAAAGAAAGAAAAAAAAAAGAAAGAACGAGAGAACAAAGAAAAAAGTTAGGAAGAAGGAAAGAAAGACAGAGAGAACAAAAGGAAAAAAAGAAAGACAAAAAGCAAGAAAAAAGATATAAAGAAAAAAGAGAGAAAGAAAGTGAGATAAAGAGAACGAAAGAATGAGAGAAAAGTAAGAAGACCACCAGCAACCACAATTTCTATGATCTCATTCAGGATGAGTTTTTGTTCCATTCTCCACTTAGAAATAAAAGGGTAAGAAGGAAAGAAAAAAGAGAGAAAGAATGATAGAAAGAACAAAGAAGAAAGAAAGAAAAAAGAAAGAAAGAAAGAAAGAAAGAGAGAACGAAAGAAAAAAAAGTGAGGAAGAAGGAAAGATAGACAGACAGAGAGAAGGAAAGAAAGTAAGAAACAGAGAGAACAAAAAAAGAAGAAAAAAGGAAAGAAAGAAAGCAAGCAAAAAAAGAGATAAAGAAAAAAGAGATGAAGAGAGAAATAAAGTGAGAAAGAAGGAAAGAGAGAAAGAAAGTGAGATAGAGAGAACGAAAGAACGAAAGAGAAGTAAGAAGACCACCAGCAACCACAGTTTCTCTAATCTCTTTCAGGATGAGATTTTTCTCCATCCATCATTTAGCAAAAATCATAATTGTGTGTTTTAACGAAGCGATCGGACGTTTGAATGAAACCAGACGTGAAGGTGAAGTGGTGGATTTAGTGGTCACATGTTGTAATAAGTCCAGCATTCATCCCAGTGTGTGCTCTAATTCAGCGGCAGGAATGTGAGGAATCCTGCGGCCCGACTGCAAGGTGAGGATCCAGTCCACACTGACCTTTCTGCTACGGGTCGCTGGCTCTTAAGCCCCCTGACCAAGCTGAACCCATCACGGAGACATACAACTAGCCCACCTACCACAATATATATCGGGCTTAAGGTGAAATTATTCCAAAAAAAAAAAAATTACTTTAACACACGTATGGTAAATAATAATTTGCGATTTTTTTTATTTTATACCATTTTATATTATTTAAATTACGACTACATAAAAAGACCAAAAGTGATCTCAGAATAAAAAGTGTACTGTTCTTTTTTTTTAATTGTGCAAAGAGGTCAAGATAAAAAATAATAAAATTTTGTATTTTGTAATAGTTCATTTCACTGAAGAAATAAAAAAAAAAAAATCACTTACAATGCCTTTAAGTGCACAATTATACTAGATAATGTGCAACTATACTAGACATAATGTATAATTATTATTTTGCTAGATGCTTGCAGCAATAGATATTTAGCAAAAGGAGAAAATATTAAAAAAATATATGTCATAGAAATTGTTACATTTGTTTACATAGTATGCAAGATTGAAAAATACTAAGTAAAACGACTAAATGTGATTTAAATTTGAAATTGAGAAATTGAATGCATTATTTAATATGATAGTTTTTGTTTATTAAAAATACTAAATCTGTGATGACTCGAATAAATGAAAAATATTAGCTCTGTCCCTCCAGACACACAAGTATTGAACTCATAGTAACAATGCATAATTATACTAGATACAATGTATAATTATACTTTTACTAGATGCTTGTGACGATAAATATTGAGTTATTTTAAAAATAACTCAGAGAAATTGTTACTTTTTTACATATGTGAAAAATGCAAAACGACCGAACCTGATATTGTACTTAAAAATGCAGGATTCTTTATTTAATTGTTACATTGTTAAAAAAAATATGTGATGACCTGAATAAATGAATATTGTTAGACCAGTCCTACAAGTAAATAATAACGTATACAAGGTAAAACACGTGATAAACTTATAGCAAAGATTATATAACATCCACAAACAGCTGGATTTGGAAGATATGGGCATTCTTGCCTTTACACAATTTACAAAAACATGGAATATTGAATTTGTTTATACGTTCTTCTTGCTGCAGATTTGCAAACAAGCCATTCATATTGTATAAATAATTTAAATTAAAAAAAAAAATGTAAGAATACAAAATGCTGTTCCACTTCAACAAGTAGAAGATTCCACATCTGTCTGTCAAAAGCGAAGCATCAGATGACAACGTCGGGAGCAGTGTTGGAATGTGTTGTCCTGAAGTCGACTACAAATTCCAACGTTGGGATCGGCTTGTTTGGGAATTTCCAAGACAAAAGATCAATGGCATAGTTTACCATCACCCTACTTAAACTTTAGTGATCTCTTCTCGCTCCCTAAGGAGAACAAAGAAAGAGCTGTAATTAGTTAATTAGGTTTTCCCAAGGTTTCCTTGGGAAAGTAAAATGATAATATACATCACACACTCGTGCCATATCAAACAAACAAACTGATCTGTCATAAATTGTTTTAAAACCAATACAGTAAATGTTATTAGGAATAGGGTACTCCTCCATAAAGGTTCAATCTTCACAATGTCAGTTAAGTCATAAACTCCATTTCCCATAATTCCTAGTTTCTTTATTGTTTCTGTACAGTATAAAGCATTAGTTTCACTTGGTCACTTTGTTAACAAAATGTCACATTGTTATTATTTTGTTGTTATTTTGTCACATTACAACAACAATAATATGAATGATACTGATAATAACAATAATACTTTATAATAGCTAATTAGAATGGCAGTTTGAAGCTGTAGACATCTTCATCTTGTATCTTTTCAATGCACATTTTAATACTTACCTGATTTAAATTGACTAGGTGATAACTTATCTACGTATATAAAAACATTAGCAATGTCATAAACCTGGCTAATTATAAAGTATGCCTTAATTAGTGTCTACTGATCATTAATCCATAGCAACTGAATCCAAAAACAAAATTAATTACGCTAGTAATTGCGGTTGAATAAATATACACTTTCCCAAATATTAAGGATTATCAATATGAATATAATACCAACACTAAATGAATTATTTTAAGACATAAAATACTTAAAAAAGCACTAGATCTGCTGAGCAAAAAAATAATTTTATATATTGTATTTTAACAAGTGCCTCGATTAGTCCCACAGCGAGGAAAGTGCATATTAATTTTATTTTAATATATTAAATTAACTCGTTAACTAACCTAATTTATATCTAGAGACACAAAAATGTTCCCCTATGTGGGATTAATAAAGTCGTATCTTATCATATATTATCTAATATAAAATATAATTTTTATTATTATTATATATTTATTATTAAACAAGTTACACATTAAAACACAACATCCTGGGGGCCGCAATCTGGACAATATGACGAGAAAAATATGTATATTGGTTTAAATGGTTTAATTATTTTTAAACCAAATAACATTTGAAACCATGCTGTGTTTATCAGTTTTCGCACACATTTTTGTGACTAATGAAGTCAAAAATACTTATATTTTGACAGCAACTCGGCAAATACGCTCACGCCCAAAACTGAGCACAAGGTGCCGAAAGACCAACAACGGCTAGTGTGATGGCGGGGGGATAGTGCAAGCCCCCTGTTATTTGCACAGCTTTACGCCTGGGCCTTGTCATTTTCTCTGCTCTTGAAAGAGTGTTTGCTGACCCAATACACACTGGTTTCTGCCCTCGCCGGCACAGGTTGGCACGATTGCATGTAGAAATGCCACACGCCGGACAGATGAGTGAAGAGAAGTTATGCTAGGAATGCAGTCTAAAGCCTTGTTTTAACAGCAGATTTACTTCCAGTCTGAAACTCTCTAGACTTACACCATGAGTAGATCATAAACCCAATCTAATGCACTAAAACTCGCTATCACCAGCCTGCTTATGCAAGCAGAGTTATTCAGATTGGAATTTGAATGTGTGTGTACAACTGTTTTTATACTAAAGTGGGGACCTATGCGCACTTATGGGGACCTTTGGCTGAGCATCACAACTTTGAAGGCCTGTTTGGTCTGGAATCTAGTGGCTGTTTTACAATTTACAAAGATACGTTTGAGTTCAAGACTAGAGTAAAGGGGGAAGGGGGATATTTTTATGGGCGGGGCTAGGGTGAGATGGGAGGGAACATTTTATTGCTTTGCATGTAAGTCAAAAGTGTGACCCGACTATAATAAAAATGTTATTGTGTGTGTGTGTGTGCGTGTGTGTGTGTGTGTGTGTGTGTGTGTGCGTGTGTGTGTGCGTGTGTGAGTGTACAGTCATTTAAGTTAAAGTCGGACCAGAAGCTGTTTTTATATTAAAGTGGGGACCCATCTCACTCACTATAGTCAATTGTGGGGACCTTTGACTGGGCATCACAACTTTGAAGGCCTGTTTGGGGTCAAGGTGGAATTTTATGGCTGTTTTACAATTTACAAAGTTACAATTGAGTTTTGGTTTAAGGCTAGAGTAAAAGGAGAGGGGGGATCATTTGATGGGCGGGGTAAGGGCGAGGTGGGAGAGAACAATAGTGTAACTTGCTTTTCAATAGTGGGACTCCAGTATAATATAAGTGTGCTGTGCTGTGTGTGTGTGTGTGTGTGTGTGTGTGCGCGAGCGTGTGTTAAAGGGACCCATCTCACTCACTATGATCACTTGTAGGGACCATGGACTGGGCACCACCAGTTTGAAGGCCTGTTTGGGGTCAAGGTGGTCAATTTTATGGCTGAAGTAACAAGTGAGTTTTGGTTTAAGGCTAGAGTAAAGAGGGAAGGCGGATCATTGTTGGGCGGGGTTAGATTGAGGTGGGAGGGAACATATTTCTTTGAATGTAAGAATAGTGTCAATAGTGGGACCCCAGTATAATTAAAATGCAAGTGTATGTGTGTGTGTGTTTGTGTGTGTGTGTGGGGGGGGGGGGTTTACAAGATTTAGTTACAAGGTTAGTGTGTGTTTTCAATAATAACTCTGGAAAAAAAATTATAAAAAGACAAATAATATTTGAAACCTTATGCTGTGTTTATCAGGAATCGCACACACTTTTGTAACTAATGAAGTCAAAAATACTTGTGTTTTGTCTAAAATGTGTGTTTTGTCTAAAAGTCTAAAAATGAACAAGTCGGTGTGTAAGAAAAAACAAAAAGAGTAAAATTGAGAAACAAAAAGAGCAGGACAAACAGACTCACAGATCCCCACAATCTCCATACACACCATGGGTTAAGACTGCCAACTGCTCCGGGTGTGTGTGTGTGTGCGTGTGTGTGTGTGTGTGTGTTGCTTCTTGGATGGTTAAACATAGAGCACAATTTTGATACTGCCCCTAGTGGCCATTATGACAATACACAATTTTAGTAAAAATTGTATTAGCCTTTTTTGACTGTTGGGTGGGTGCAAAAATGTGTACAGGAGCATTAAAAAAAATACTAACCTTGTTTTCTAAAAATGGTTGGATTATTGTCCTCAACTGCCACACAAAAGCTTGCCGGAGAGATACTGGGGTTTTTTTTCGGTTCCACCACAATAAATATGAATGACAGAGGCTTTTCTCGTGGGAAATCTATTAATATTGCATTATATATTAGAAATGTCAACCAATACAAAACAACACGGACTGTGAACGGAGGACAACAATTGATATTGCTGCAAAAAATAAAAATAACACAAAAAAGAATCAAGAAGGTGGTGGTACGAGTTTGCATGTTCTCTTTATGATTGCGTGGTTTCCTCCAGGTCTCTGGTTTCCTCCCACAGTCCAGAAACATGTTGAGGAAAAATGGAATTTAGAAAATTGACCAATCGAGTGCCCAAAAGTGTGTGTGCTGCTCTATAATTGGTTGGCCACCAATTTAGGGCGTGTCCCGCCTTCATGTCCAGAATCATTCTAGCTCCCTGTGACACAGAAATGGTAAAGCGGTAAAGGGTGGAAATCAAGAAGGACTTTTATGTATGTTAAAAAAAATCTCACTCTAGAAATTGCCGTGAAAATTATATTGGCCGTGATCAATTTTAATGACGGACATTTTTAATTAATTTCAAACTTCCATTCTAGAGGAACATGATTTTCAATTTCTCCCACACTAACTCATCTCCAAACTTAAAGTGATGCTTTTCGATCTCCGTCCTTTAATGGCAATCGGTGTGTGTGTTTCTGGAGACACTCTGATTGGAGAAATGAAGATATACATTTTTAATGATTAGTTCCCATCAATCCGAAGGTTTACTCACGGACTCTTCTCATTTGGTAGGGTCAACTCAGACCAGAGGGCTAAAGAGAGCTTGAAAACCAAAGTTGGGTAAATAGTACTGATACCTTACTGTACAAATTACTCCAATACTAGTTACAAGTCACCAATTCCAAGAAGACTTGAGTAAAAGTACAGACACCTTACTGTAAAATTACTCCAATACTAGTTACAAGTCACCAATTCCAAGAAGACTTGAGTAAAAGTCGTAAAGCAGCAAATTTTAAAGTAAGTGTCCACTCAAATGTAGATTGACACTAAATAACTATTGTAGTCAAGTAGAGAGTAAAAGTTGCTTATATCATCGCTACTCAGTACAATGCACCCAAAAATACTCAAGTAAAGTAACAAAGTCCATTTATTTAAGTACTTTGTGCGATTCCAATAAGCAGAAAATCACCTTCAGTTTTCCAGCCAATCATTGGAGCACACACTTTCCTTCACCAAACGCACAATCCGACGGAGACACGCATTCAGCAAACAGTGAAACATTTACTCAGCAGGTTTTGTGAAGTTTGTCTTCCGCGGGTCTGGTGTCGGAGAGCTCAGGGGTCAAGGGTCATCCAGACTCACTGTCCGCCTTGACTTACTCACTTCACTTTGCTTCTGGTTTGTTTTCGATTGGAATTGTATTACCCTTATCACTTCACTTTTTCGTTGATTTACTTAAAAAAAAAAAAAACGTTTTGTTTTGCCACTGTCGCAATTTAACTTGCTCTTCTGGTCATAGCAATTTTTTTTTAATTGACTTTTTTTCTGAACACAGATGAACAACGGACATTTTTTTTTAAAGACTCTTTTTTTCCTAATTTTTCATTGGCTGCTTTGCATATGTCTGGGACTGAGGAAAGGGCTTTATAAATAAACTTGAACTTGAACATATTGGTAGTTGTGCCTTGTTAATTTTTTCACGTTTTCTACACTTCTTGTAATTATTTTATTGTTTTTAGTGTGATATTTTGGTTATTTATTCATTCATTTATTTATTTATTTAATTATTATTTTATTTTTAAAAATATTACGAAAAACACATGATATCAGTGTTATTTTTCCGTGTTTTCCATATTATTTATTTATATAATATTATGTATTCTATTATTATATATTTTATTATGCATTATTGATTGTGCCTTGTTATTCTTGAAATATTTTGTTCATTGTTACGGTTTTATATTTTAGCCTATTCTATGTACATTTTCTTACATTTGTATTATGTGTGCTCTTTTGCTTATGTTGCACCAAACGGAGTAGTGTTCTTAATTTCATTGTAACCAAGTGATGCAATGACATTCTATTCTATTCTATTCTATTCTATTTTTCTTTGCGCTTGCGTGTGTTTCCTCCGGGTCTCCGTTTTACTCACACTGTCCAAAAGCATGGGTTCGGGAGAAAATAGGTCACAGGTGTGAGTGAAAATGTGTGTGTCTGCCCCGCATTATGATTGGTCAGCCATCAATCCAGAGTGTGTGTCCCGCCTCAAGCCCAGAATTGCTGAAAGCTCCAGGTGACCCAGAAATGGAACAGGCGGTAGAAAATGATTGGCAATTTAGGCAAATTTGCAAATACTTTATAAAAGAACATTTTCACTTGTCAATACTTCAGTAGAATAAATTAGACCATATATACTGAGCATTTTACTCATGATGCTCATTAGGGAAATAAGAGTCTAGACTATGAACATAAAACGCTTGTCTAAATCTAACATATAGTCCCGACTAGCCTCTATATCCCCAGGTTAGAAAGTTTGGATTACACACACACACACACACACACACACACACACACACAAAGCAAAGACACTGATAGTATCTTATTCACCAACTTGTCCATACTCGATGAAGAGTGCTCAGGGCACATTCACAAAGAACTGACATCATCTTCTTCATATTCCAGTGTGCTGATGGTATCCGAAGAGCTGAAGATTGAGCAGAAGATGATAGCCAGCAAACCTCAGAACCTTTCCTGAACATTCAGTGCTTCACACTCGGCATTCGCCCGTTAAATTATGTCTTTTGCGTTTCTGTGGCTTTCCAATCATTTAGCTGGAAATGCATTAAATGTAATTGAATGAGATTTGGTTTTGAATGGAAATTACAAAATTATGGATATTATTATCACTTTACAGACATTTTAAATGGCAAGTAATGGTTGGATTGTTTAGGTCTGTGGCAACTCGCAATTTGATTGGGTCTTATGGATAAATAAATAAATAAATAAATAAACACGGAAATTCATAATAAATAAACAGACAACATAAACAGATAAGATTTAAATATACATTGTTATTTGTTCCACAAACGAGAATTTTACATCGTTACAGCTGCAACCACTAAAGCAAATAAAAGTATACCCATGCTAAAAACAACGATGAAAAACACCAAAATTGATTTGTTAAGCTAAACTTCTGAACAACAAACGACGTTTAAAATGTAAACAAACAAATAAATAAATTCACAAATAAACAAAGCTAGCTTTAAACCATTGAGTCAATGAACAATGACCAAAAATGCAATAAGAACCTATTTTTACCCCATTAATATCTTTATCGTATTTCGAATTCTTTTAGCAGAATTTCTTCAGTTCGACAAAAAGGGGCGGTGGCGTGACTGCGCGTGTCGTGGCCCTTTAAGAGCGCGCGGTGGGCGGAGTCAGAGAGTCGCGTAAGAGGAGAGAGTTTCGTCAAATAAATTAAAAATCAAGTGAGACGACACGTTTAATGGATCTGAACCGTTTCACTCACGAGCGACCGGAGCGTTAACCCAATCGCAATCGTCCCGTCGATGTGGAGAGAATAAATACATCTTTATTTTTTTTTTTTTGCCCCCTCCCTCGTTTTTTGGGTATTTCTGTAAAGGACAGGCGAAGATTTGAACCGGAGCCAGTTTATAAATACTCGTCTGCAGACCAGTCACTGACCTTCAGCAATAACCGGCACGAGAGGATAATTTGTGGGAATCTCAAGCTCCAAAAAACAAGTTTGTCAAGTCTCGTCACTACTTCAAGACGGTAAATGTGTGTGGTTTTTTTTTTTTCCATCTGGGGAAATGATTCACAGTGTGGCCATATTTAGCTCATGTAAACCGAGTCTGCCCAAGTTACCGGGAGAAAGTTCAAGTTTAAACAACGTGATATTTATACTGTAAACAGTTAACATGCAAGGTTTCGTACACATAAGTCTGTGAACTTGATCTTGAAGCTAAATATGCCCTGTGTGTGTGTTTTAGAGACATTGTGATTGATTCGTATTCATAAATACGTGTGATTCCACAACACATTTTGAAATCTCAATGGAGACTTTTAAGTGCTCGGTGTAGAGAAGAAACGGCATACAAAAGTGACTCGGTTTTCAACTAGTCGCGTCTGATGGAGCCCGTGACTCGGAGTTCGACTGGTTCTGCCTGGCGAGCGGACAGCGAAAGTGTGTGTGTGTGCGTGCGCGCGCGGGTTCATTCCTGAGGATAATAAGAGAAGCAGGAAGACGCGAATCCGTCGCCTTCTTGACGCCGTGGCTTGATGTCGTCGACGAGCCGATGAGGAGCTTGAGTGGAGGTAAGAAATGTCCTACGAGACGCTCCTGGAAGACGGACGGAGCTCGGAGATATTTATAGGCTTGGCTGTGTGTGTGTGTGTGTGTGTGTGTGTGTGCTGCAGAGAGAGAGAGAGCGAGAGAGAGAGAGAGCGAGTGTAAACGCTAACAGGTGTAAGACACCATCCAAGTGGCTAACGGACACGACGCGGAACGACGTTTCCTCGTAATAAACACGAGCGTTTTTGGGATCCGGACGCGTTTGTTTTTTCCTCCCGCGTCGAGCGTTCGTCGGCCCGGCTGGTAAGGACGTGATTTCACGCCTCGGATCGTTACAAAAGCGGACGCGGCCATGTAAGGCATCGGCAGTCGGATCCGACCGGGAGCGACGTCGCGTCCTGTGGTGCGGATCTCGACGTCGACCCGCGTCACCTGCGCTATTTGTGCGATCAATCAGTCACATATCGGCGTTTAATGGCGGCGCTGGGACTCCGTGTAGTTGTGGAGCGGGAGGGCAGGTTCACTCGACAATAAATGCATGATCGGCTAATTAAGAGTCATTTCGACTAGAAAGCGATGATCGAATAATTCGTCGATTATTATTCGGCCGCGGCTCATTTTTTGCCGTTAAATGTTCTGTGGAGTGGTACGGTCCGCGCGCGCGCTCGTGCCCTTATTTCTGCTACTGTTTGATTTAATAAGCCATAAATAAGCCGCGTGTTATAAGTCCGAGCGATGATAACTGTTATGGAATGTTATGTTTGCAAACACAACTGACGACCTGTCAAACATGTTTATTTTGATTTTTTTTACGTGTTTTATAAGCGTTTTAGGGGGTTTTATCCAGTCTTGGGGGACATGTGCATAACACATTTGCATTCCTTGTTCTTCGTGTGTGTGTGTGTGTGTGTGTGTGTGTGTGAGAGAGGGGGGTGGAGAGTACACTCCCACATTTCACTTTCATTATAAGCTTATTTAATGCCCCCCCCTGAAAAAAAAGAAAAATTTAAAGTTATTTCTGATTGTATTTTAATGGTCTGGGGGACAAAACAGACATTTTTAGCAACTTGGGTTCATCTGAAATGGCAAAAATCACAGTTACGATGATCATTTGTATGCATTGATCACCATACTAAACTTAAACTGTTAGTCCAAATATTAGTATGTTTGTTAATTTGCTCATTGCTGCTTTTTTGGTAGACGCTCCATAGAACCAGTGTCCTACAATTACATTAAGTTTTTCTGTTACCGTAAGTTTCTGTGTAGTTCAATTGGGAATTGTTCCATTTACAAGTTACGATTATTGAAAAATGTCAGTTTTTCCGTTTTAACGTACCCATTTAAATTGTTTCCTCTTTTGTGCTTGCCCCTGTTCCCAATTGATCTTGTTTTTCAAGTGCTTTCAATGTTTTTGCAGCTATTGACATTTCTTTTTGGACCAATCGCAGATTATCTCGTCCTTTAAACACTGGGACTTGTCAGGCGTCATTGATTTGGTTCCTCGCTCTGCAATCGCACGTTCTTTTATGCCTTAAATAGTTTTTTTGTTATCCAAACGGAGATCTCGATTTGGAGAGATGTTCATTAGCATTTCAGGCTTTTCTTAAACAAGACTTTGAAAATGTGTGTTGACCCTACGGATTTGCCCACACACGCGATTCCGTGTCAGAAGAGTGGCTTGCGTTTGAGTTTGTTGGGTTCGGAGGGTCTTGGTGCTTGTTTGTTACTTTGGCACTGCCAACAACTGTAAATTAGGAAGCAGGGAGACACGTCCATGCTGTTTTTCACGAGTCAACACTCCCTGATCCTTCCTGGTTTCCACTGAGTCAACAGAAGACCACCAGGCCTTCATGTTGTTGCATGTGTTTGCTGCTTCGCATGTAGCTGTGTAAGCTGTAAATACATTCACCTAGAATAAACACAAATTGGAGAGATCTAGCTCGTATTTCTTCTCAATGTGACACGGTGGTCTTGCTTTTGCCCGGCCCGATCCAGAATCTTTGCGACATACGTTTTAGAGTAGTACTGTCAAAGTTAGCGAGTTAACGCACATGATTCATTTTAAGTGCTTAATTGAGTCGATGTTTTAACACTGACCTAGTTTTCCCCTCTCAGAGAGAAACACATACACAGTTCCTTTTCAACTGCAAATAACTTGCTTGGTTCAAAAAGCCGAAGCTTTAGATTCATATGGATTAGATAAACAGACAACACTGTATTTACGTAAAGCTTAGAATGTCTGTTTTTAAAAACAAGTGTATGTAGACATGTGTTTCATGTTAGAGTGATAAGTATTTATTAAGTTACAGTTCGTTTTCAGCTGACAAAGAGAAGGTAAAACTTCTTAGTTTTATTACTATTATTTTTTTTACAACGTTCTGTTTGTTAAGAGAGTGTAACCTAAAAAAATATGTTCTTCAAACGTTCAGTTGTTGAAATATATATATATATATATATATATATATATATATATAAGACCAAAATGGACTGTTTTTGTGTGTTTTATCTTGAAAATAGTTAAAAAACAAAGACAATACATTGCAAATTGAACAAAATAGTACCAAGTATTTTTACATTACATTTTTTTAATATTTAAACTAGTGTTTATTTAGTGTTGAGTTTACATTAATTTACATATTACACCTCAATATCCAATATTACAAGCTTCAGTCTTTTAATCGCGATTAATCACAATTAATTTTGTCAGGGAAGTGCGATTAACTAGTTAAAAAAATAATTGTTTAACTGCACTAATTTAGATTGATGTAAAAGTGACAATAAACGTGATTTGATTTGAAATATGCAACGCTTTTTTCTTTTTTTTTTTGTTTGCCTAGTTATATATTTTTTTGTTCGGTTTTTCTACTTGTTTTTTTTAAGCATAGAAATATTTAAGAAACGGGTAAAATAGACAGGAAGTGCAGAACGGGGTCACAAACATGGTGCCGGCGGACGCCAGGTCGCCCGCAAGGAACATACAAGTCGCCGGAGAGTCTGTTCTAAAAATAGATTGGTGTAGCTACGCGTCATTTTTCATTATTAATAAGCGGTCCGCACATCCATATCATTCATGGTCCAGACCATTCATTCATGGTCATTTTTTTTATCAATGAAATGCAATTGAATAATTTTTTTATTTTTTTTTTTCCACTGTTAAGGAGGGAGCACTGTGATTGGCTGTTGGGCTGTGTGAGTTGATTGGGGGGTGTCGCCTCGTTTGTGGCTTATTTTGAGTTGTGAGTTTTAATTGGTGACGGGGTTGTTTATTTTTTTATGATCCAAGTTTACACACACACACACACACACACACGAGAAACGTGCTCACTCACTCCAATGAATCTGTTTTGGGTCAGCATTTGTGTTTATAAGTAGTCTGTTTTTTAATTTTGTCTTTTGTTTACTACTTTAAATAACATTGTTTACACAACACACACCATTTCTGCAACTCCAAATTTTGTGCAGTTTTTTAAATTGGAATAATTAGATTACGTGGCTATTCAACCCAGTTTAGTTTAATTCAGACTGTTTCTTGACAGCATGCGTTTTACGTTCTGTCAACACTCATTCTGATTGGTTCTGGTGTTTTGTCGCTTTCATTCTTATTGGCTGTTGTTTATGAAATAATTGAAAGATGTTGAAATTGGATTTAAATGTAAAGTATGCACGTATTGCATTGCAATGTAACATTATATTCTTTAATTTGCAGTTAATCATTTTGTAAACAGTTTGGATGATGATAATTATAGTAATTATGTCGCCACAGACGAACGCTCTTTTTGTATCCGTCTCTTTTCCGACAGAGGAATTATTAAATCATTTCACTTGTACTTGACATCTAACCAATCTAATAG
>MU204413.1:7032914-7045052 GCA_017309775.1 Paedocypris sp. Pulau Singkep
TCTCTCTCTCTCTCTCTCTCTCTCTCTCTCTCTCTCTCTCTCTCTCTCTCTCTCTCTCTCTCTCTCTCTCTCTCTCTCTCTCTCTCTCTCTCTCTCTCTCTCTCTCTCTCTCTCTCTCTCTCTCTCTCTCTCTCTCTCTCTCTCTCTCTCTCTCTCTCTCTCTCTCTCTCTCTCTCTCTCTCTCTCCATCTCTCTTTCTCTCTGTCTCTATCTCTATTTCTGTCTCTGTCTCTCTCTTTCTCTTTCCGTCTCTCTCTCTCTTGCTGTCTCTGTCTCTCTCTCTCTCTCTTTCTCTCTCTCTCTCTCTTGCTGTCTCTGTCTCTTTCTCTTTCTCTCTCTCTTGCTGTCTCTGTCTCTCTCTATCTATCTCTCTCTCTCTCTCTTTCTCTTTCTCTCTCTTTTTGAATAAAAGCCAGGGCTACTACTATTAAAAAGACATGTACGTCAGGCAAACAATGGCTGCTTTGGTTATGGTGGAATGAAGCGACGTGGTGGTGACGCACATCTTCACGTCTCAGGAATCCTCCCTAGCGATACACAGAAGTCCAGGACTTTCCTCGATTGGTTTTCTTTATTTTATGGATCGTTTTTTCCACGCACAATAAAACTTCGTTATCGGTAGCAAAAAAAAAAAGCTAAACGTAGAATTATGGAATCAGAGTAGTGCCAAAAATATCAAATATACGTTTCTAAGAATGCTTCATTTTTTCGTTTGTTTTAAATTTTTTAGCTTGCAATCAGTTTTTTTTTTTTAAACCTTTTGTTCACATATTTGTGCGTTTCAGATTTTTGTGCTTGGACTTTGGTCACTGACTTTCTTGTGGGGGCTCCTTTACTCTGATTGGCTGGTGAGAATTTGATTGGCGGTAGTTGAGAATGAAGAGTGTTTCGATCACCGTGTGCAGATTGTAAGCGAAAAATAAAAATGTGAAGCATTCGTAGATTTTTGGTATTTTTGGTACGAATCTGATTTCATAGAAACCCTAACTCTAACCCTAGTAAAATGTTTAAAAAATGCTGATTTGTCACATTAATATATTTCGTATCTTAAGAACTTGTAAAGAATTAAAAGAAAATACAAATGTACAAAATATTAATATTTAGCTAATTTTTGTGCGCTCAGGCCAAAAAATGATTTCTTTTTGTCTCTGCCAAAGTCAATTACTGTTTATTTAGGTTTATTTTCGATATCGAACTGGCGCTTCAACAAGTTTGGTTATCCAGAATGACTCTAGCTCTGGTCAGGAAAGTTCTTGGTTTCATCCTGTAATTACATCTCTATCCATCTTTAGAAACAATTTTACTACCGTCAGGAGTCGCCAGCTTGGATTTCAGAATTAAATCGATTTAAAACAAAGCTCGTTCTGAAAATGTGTCTTTTTAACAGCAGTTCTGTCCATGAATAAAGTTTGTGTGTGAATAAAGTTTGTCACCTTTTCCAAGTCGTGATTGTGATCACGCAGAACACGCTAAAATAGGCATGACTTATTCACAAAAGTATGAGTGCTGGAAATAAAAAGTTACCCTGGCAACCAAACTGGACTTGTGTTTGGAGTCGTTTTCCACTGTAAAGTGCAAGTCGGGACGAGACGAATGGCTTCACAAGATGCACCTACCAGACAAAAAGCAGCTGCGTAAAGAAATACAGTTTAGACTTCAAACTATCAGGAGCCATTCAGGTTCGGCATTAACATTGGAAATGCACGTCTCTGTTGCTGAAACGTGAGGGGAATTTTTGTAGCGTGAGGTAAAACCAATCTGGCTACTTATTGACGAGCTTCCACTTTGATTTACGTCAACCAGCTGGTTAACACCCCCTCTTCCTGATTGGTTGGTTTTTCTCTCCTCCTATTGCTCACCTGGATTTGGAAATGACTGTTTTCTTGTGTTTTTGTTTTTCACGTGTGTTAAAGGTCAAGGCTTATGTTGATAATTTATTTTAAATGTATTTTTTTTTTATTCATTGTTTTATTTATTGATGTTAAGTAACCCCCAAAAATATATCATTCATAAGACAGAATGGCACATTTTAAGTGCCGCATGATAACATTATTGTGATATTAGTATTTGCGCTTCTGAGTCTGATTTCTGTGAAACGCAAAAGTCTTAGAATCTGATCAACAATACAAAGCGGAAAAGTTTAAATCAATAAATAAAAAGTTTCTAATTTCCACTATAATTTTTTAAATACACATTTAAGCCGCATTTTCTGATGTTTTGTTTTTCCATTTCAAGACATTGAGAACTTTTTTGGTGTGTTTCATTCATCACGGATTTTAGTTTTTTTTTGTTTTTATCAAAAATATGCTTTATCAAAACAATTTAAATAATTTTATGTATGCTCGCATATGTTTTTTTTATATATAGAAGACCTTAACCTTTATTTATTATTATTATCATTATTATTTATTTATTTATTCATTTATATTTACTATTATTGTGATACAAAACAATACTGTTTATTTTGTACTTGGGCTTGTTCCTTTAAACTTGTATGTGCCGCAGAATTGGCAATAAAACAAATAACCATGTAACGTGTCGAATATGTTCGTTAGATTTCATTTAAAATGATGAATATTCAGCCTTTTCCTTTTAGTCTAACGCATTATAATAACGGCTCAATAGTCACGTGGTGTTCTCCCCCCTAAATTGTGAAGCAGTATTATGTGTGTCTAACCCTAAAATAACTCCTGGTTAAGGTCAACGTCTGTGACCTTTGCAGCTCCACGTTTTTGTCGTTGTTGTCGTTTTGGGGTTTAACGTAGTTCGACAAACGTAAACACGAATTCCCGTGGCTTTTCTGTTGTTGTTGTTTTGTGTGTTTGTGCTCGCCGTCGCCCCCCCGCTCTACGTACAAGCACATTCCTGTCAACTCCTAATGTCCAGCTTGTTCAGTGAACTGTTGCGTGTCCACACACACACACACACGCACACACACAATGACCCTCTGTATGGTTTGGGATGGAATGGACGGCCTACGAGCCGCGTGCCTTTGTTCCAACATCTCATTGTTACTAATATATTTGCTCGTATTTTAGGTCTTAAAGTTGCGAATGTTACTTTGTTTTGACGCGTCGAGGATATTTTTAGAATTTAACAACCGACTTAAATGTAAACGATACAGTAAAATTGTAGTAACGTGTACATTCTGGTAATCTTTTTCTGACTTTTTTTTTTTTTTTTTTTTTGCCAGGCTGATCAAAGAAGGAATGTCCCGATGAGCCCCCCCCCCCCCTACTTCTCTAGTTTCGACTATGATTTGTAAAAAATCTAAGCCTAACAGATTTAAGCAGCATTTTATGATGTTGCAATGTTTTTTTTTTTTTCGAGAGGTTTTTATCAAAAATACGTTTTATCAAAACATATTTCAAAATTTGTATGCAGTATGTATAAATGTGCTGTTTTTTATAGAAACATCAATTATCATGGTAGAAATAGTTTTAACCTTATTTATTTATTTATTTATTTTTTATTAATATTATTACTTGTATTATTATCATCATCATCATCATCATTATTATTCATTCATTTATATTTACTATTATTTTGTTACAACACAATACTGTCTATTTTGTAGTTAAATCTCATTGTTACTAATATATTTGCTTGTATTTAAGGCCTAAAAGTTGCGACTGTTACTTTGTTTCGACATGTCGAGGACATTTTTAGTTTATTGTTTACATTTTTGTCGGTTGTAATAAAGTAAAATTGTAGTAGCGGGTAAATTCTGGTAGCGGAATTTTTCTGACTAATGATTTTTTTTTTTGTGTGCCAGGCTGATCAAGGAAGGAATGTTCTGATGAGTCTTTTTTTTTTTTTCTTCCCTACCTTTTCCATTCCTGGAAGCTGAAAGGGTGTCTTTGTCTGTAACCGGAGATGAGCTTTAAGTTCTTTCATGAAATGTCCCATTTCACGAGTCTCTTTATGAATTATAAGTGGTTGTACCTTGGAAACGCATGGAGAAGCGATGAAGGTCATGCCACCTTCTTCTGTGTCTTGGTTAACTTCTGAATTTGCCTTGTCAGCCTCCAATCCACGTCTTAACATCAGGGATAAGCAGTGTTGTAAAATACTTGAGCAAATAGAGTTACTTAAGTATTTTTGGCTACTTTGCTTGCGTACAGAGTATTAAAAATATAATCAACTTTTACTCTTTACTTGACTACATTTGCGATCAAGTATTTGTACTCATTACTCCACTACATTTGAATAGACACTTACCATTACTTGCTACGTTGTGATTGAGCGCGACACGTTGGCATCTTTTTTAACCACGATTATTTTCTTTGCCAGACAAGGTGATATCGCCATCTGCAGGATGCTGACTGTACTGGATGCTATTATATTAGGCTAAATCGGGCTAACGCGAAGAAAACTTGGAGTAAAATACTCAAGTTCATTTAAAATTACATACTTTGACTTTTACTCAAGTCTTCTTAGAATTGGTGACTTGTATCTAGTAATGGAGTCAATTTTACAGTAAGGTGTCTGTACTTTTACTCAAGTCTTCTTAGAATTGGTGACTTGTAACTAGTAATGGAGTCAATTTTACAGTAAGGTGTCTGTACTTTTACTCAAGTCTTCTTAGAATTGGTGACTTGTAACTAGTAATGGAGTCGATTTTACAGTAAGGTGTCTGTACTTTTACTCAAGTCTTCCTAGAATTGGTGACTTGTAACTAGTAATGGAGTCAATTTTACAGTAAGGTGTCTGTACTTTTACTCAAGTCTTCCTAGAATTGGTGACTTGTAACTAGTAATGGAGTCAATTTTACAGTAAGGTGTCTGTACTTTTACTCAAGTCTTCCTAGAATTGGTGACTTGTAACTAGTAATGGAGTCAATTTTACAGTAAGGTGTCTGTACTTTTACTCAAGTCTTCCTAGAATTGGTGACTTGTAACTAGTAATGGAGTCAATTTTACAGTAAGGTGTCTGTACTTTTACTCAAGTCTTCCTAGAATTGGTGACTTGTAACTAGTAATGGAGTAAATTTTACAGTAAGGTGTCTGTACTTTTACTCAAGTCTTCCTAGAATTGGTGACTTGTAACTAGTAATGGAGTAAATTTTACAGTAAGGTCTCTGTACTTTTACTCAAGTATGGTTCAAGGTACTCTTTACACTGGTTTAAGTCACCTTTTGTAAGAAAAAAGGGATTGAGTTTGTCAAGGTGGCTGACATGCCAATGCAGTATCGAATGAATGTTCTGCATTTAACCGTCCTGTGTAGACACGCACAAACCCGGAGCAGAGGCAGCTGTGGTTTGAAAAAAAAACTGGGATTCGAACCTGCAACCTTTTGGACACAAACTTGCGAGGGAATTTCCAAGAACAAGGGCTTGTTTCCCCTCTCTGATTTAAACCGAGTCGAGTCAGGAAAAACAGACGAAAAGCCATCTTGTGTTTGTTTTCATGCCGGATCTTGGAAGATCTCTCGCTGGCTTTTAGAAGAAGATGACAAGCTGTGCCCACGGTGGCGTTGTTTTGGACCCCGCGACGCCCCGTTTGAAGCTCCTGGACACCGCGTCACGTCCACACCCCGTGTTTATGGGCCTGGCGGTCCCGGGTGGGGGCTGTTTTTCCACAAATGGCCGTAAATCTCAAGCCCACCCCGCATTAAACCAGAAGCTCTTTAGTCTTCCTCTGGCAATAAAAGATCTGCATGAATAACAAACCCCTAGAGAGTCGGGCCGTCCCACCGTGGGACAATTCCGATGGCGCGCATTCCGCTGAAGTGTTTGAACCTAGCTGGTCGCTATGGTACCCACCCCTCACGGCAAGGGGGTATTCCTGGGACCCAGTGATGAATGAGACGGAGAAGAATGAGGATAGAATGCTGGAAATGGAAATGGGATTAGTCCCGATCCACCTGAGAATTGGTCGAAAGATCGTGCCCTAACCCAAAGTGATTGGGCGTTTCTGTTCGACACAAGCGAGAGTGACGAGTGAGTCGCGGCGAAATGGAAAAGCGCATCGGGATTGATGTTTTTCCGTTAGCGGTGCCCGGATTGTGGGTTTGATTCTTAGGGAGCGAGACATGATGTAACTCCACTGTTGGGACGTGCAAGTCACTTTGGATGCCCAAAAATCCAAAAATCGCCATTTAATTGAACATTTTACGAATTTGTTTTCTACGATTAATGACCGATCATTTTATTTATTTATATTTTTTGCCCTCAGTTCACTGACACGTTTTTTACATAAATATGCTTACATTACAAGTGAGAGATCACGCACAGATCTCATATATGATTATTTATTGAACATCAACTGAAATTAAAGCAAAGTGCCTATATCAAACAATCACTTTGTTTGTCAAAAGAAACCTTTTTTTTTTTTGCATTTTTCTCACTTCTACGTTATTCATTTGTATTTTTATCTTGGAAATATTGTATTTTTATTTATATTTTATCGTTATATCTTGTTTTTTTTTCCGCAATTCTATTCATCTTTTTATTGTAATACCCTTTGCACATTTAGTCTTATTTCCTCCATCTCTATGCTTAAATGCTGGAATGATCAAAAACACTTTTCACTATAATGTTGTATTTCACTAAAATTTCACTATATGTTGTACCACGTATAATTTGTATGTTACAAATAAAATATGAATTTGAAAAGAAGTAAAAATTAATAACTTAATTTAACTTAAATAATGTTTGATATTTTATTATTTATATGAAAAATGAGCAGTTCTCAACTAAATAAAACCAGTCTTATTTATAATAAGGTATAGTTATGTCCTGGGCATATATTAGATATATCCTGGGCGTTTTTTGCACCTTCTGCTAGCAAATATTTAAATGTAATGTATCCCCTCACTGTGTTGCCATCACCTCATTTTCCTAACAACAGATTGTCGAAACGAAAAACAAACTGTTTTAAATACCTTTTCATGAGGCGATCTTGTCATGTCACTATATAAAAATGAATCTTCAGTTCTTACTCAGAAGTGCAAGCGCGTTTAACCCCTCCATGTTTCTACTCGGACTGAAAAGCGTTTTTTTTTTTTGTACAAGTCAAGCTGCTTCTTCTGCTTATTCAATCCATGAGCGTAGCGTGGTCTGGTCACGTGACTCCACATTTGAAAGTTTTCTTAAAGGGAAAGTAGATTTAGATTATTTTTCGTTGAATCGCCCAACCCTAACTTAACGTCTGCGAAACGCGGAATTACTGTGTAAGTTTTCTTAAAGGGAAAGTAGATTTAGATTATTTTTCGCTGAATCGCCCAACCCTAACTTAACGTCTGCGAAACGCGGAATTACTGTGTAAGTTTTCTTAAAGGGAAAGTAGATTTAGATTATTTTTCGTTGAATCGCCCAACCCTAACTTAACGTCTGCGAAACGCGGAATTACTGTGTAAGTTTTCTTAAAGGGAAAGTAATTGAATTAATCAACCTGAAAAATTGTTGACGGTTATAAATTCTGGATTTGGATTATTTTTCGATGAATCGCCCAGCCTTAATTTAACGTCTGTGGAACGTGGAACTACCACTGTAAGTTTTCTTAAAGGGAAAGACCCAGCTCTAATTTAACGTCAATGCCCCCCCCCCCCATACACTTCATCTCGTGCCTTCTTTAGGAAGCACAAACTCGAATTCCAATTGTTTTGGCCACGTCGACCAACGCATTCAGTCATGTGTCCATCTCCTTTGTCATTCCCATGCCTGATAATTCACTTCTTTTTTTTTTCTCATGCAGATTTTGGCGGCAGCCCCCTAACGATGGGATTTCCAAACTACTGAGGAGGTTTTCACAAAAGAAGGGAAGACCAGCTGAGATCGGGAACAAAGGAGAGGATTGAGCTTTTGAAAGGAAGATCGCTGCTTTCAGCCCCAGTGGAGTGCATGCTGCCCCCTCGACTGGACGGGCTCTTTTGTGCACGCAAGAGAAAGTAAAACCAAACATGCGCAATAAATCGCAACTGTTACGGGACGGGCGCTGCCACTTGCTCCGGCAGGGGCGCGAGAAGGTTCCTCTGCTGCTGACCGTGCTCTCGCTGCTGGTTTCCGGGACGTGGGCCGTGGGCGACCAGAACCTGGTGGAGGTGTTGGGTGACGTGGGGCAGTTGGAGGCGTCGATGCGCTCCACGCTGCTGTCGGAGTTCCAGGAGGCGGAAGTGGCCGCCTCGCTCCAGCCCGACAGCTTTCTAGACTCGTCTGCCGTGGTGGGCAGGGTTTTCCAAATGCGAGTGCCCGTCAAGGCAAAGGATTCCCGGAACCGAGTCCAGGTGAGAGATTTTTACGTCAAATGTCGTATTTATGCGAATATAAGCATCTTTTTTTTTTTTTTTTTTTTCAATTTTAGCGGCTGAAAAACTTGCGGGGTGCTTATAGTCACCGAATTCAAATCATGCCTATGAGTGTTTTCATAGCTCAGTAACGGAAATAAAGAACCATTAGAACTTAACAGGGACAAATCAACACTGGAAGAAGTTAAATTAAACTAAATACAATCATTAATATTTGAACAGACAGACCATATTGCATCCGGTAGATTGTCATGCTAAAGGCTAACGGGCTAGCGCTTGAAAACGAGACCAACAGTTGCAAAAGCTTCAAATCAAACAGAAAACATTTAAAAGCGAAGAACACGAGAAAAACGTGATCGTATGTCTGACAAGAACCAGCTCAGTCAGTTTTACTCTATGCTCTTTTAGCACAAAGGCTCATGGGAACCAGTGAGCAGCAAAGCATGATGGGAGGTGTAGTTCCGATCGCTAGAATAGATTGTTTTATTATTTATAAGTAAAACAACATTGAATATATTGTACCTACAAAATCAGGGGGGTGCTTATATTTACGTAAATAAGGTATTCCCTTATGAAAGCGATGTGAAGATAGATGTTTTGTAAAAATACTTGCGCTGAAGTAAGATTATTCATTATTGAACATCCGAGTCCAGTTAAATTGTCTGCAGTTAGCAACTGTTTGGTTGAACACATTGCAACACAAACACTCAAGAAAGGAAAGAAGAAATGTCATTTCAATCAGACTTTTACAAGGTTATTTTCATTTAGTGTCTTTGTTTCTGTTCAAATTTGATTTCTGTTCTGATTTTACGTGCACAGATTTAAAACTAAAAATCACTTTTTGTAAACCAGATTTAGGGACACGAACTTTAACGATGTGTGCCTTTTGACTTTTTTATAAACGTATCGAGTTAGAAATGTTTTTTTCTTTTTGTGTTTGCATGGGTTTCTTCTTCCAATCCAAAAACATGTAGAATTACGGTTGGAAATTTGACCATAGGTGTGTGTGTGTGTGTCCTGCTCTGTGATTGGTCAGTCACCAATCCAGAAGATGTGTCCCGCCTCATAGACCCAAAGCTTCTGTGATTGGCTACTGTTCCTCGTGAGTAGACGGTAAGAAAAAAAAAAGTAGATTGGCTAGAATTGATTGGCTCATTGTTTCAAAAATGTGGAAAAAATGTGCGACGTCGCTAATTTATGCAGATCTGTTGAGCACTTCATCTAAACGCCAAATCGAGTTGATTACTTGGCAGCTTTTTTTTCTTCCCTCTTAGCGTGTCACGTGTTATTTTCCGAAGCCCGGCCCGTGTTCCGCCGCGTTTATTGTGTGTATCTAAACACTGGGCCGTTCTCCCAGGTCCTGCGTGTAATCCTATATTCACCGGATCATTTCTGCCCCGTCAAGCACATTTCCAAGTTAAAACCACAAGTCCTTTGTGCACTTTTGGAAAATGGGTCTTGACAGCTGTGCTAAAGCATCTAATGCCCAGCAGTTATGGCTGCCACATCTGGTCTTTTCCGTAGCTATTCAGTCCGTAACAATAGAGCCGACGCTCTGAAAAGCACTTAAACGCTTCTTGACTAGCTGGAATCGTTTGTAGTTCTGCAGACTTGAAGAAGAACCAGGGTCATGGGACGAACATAGTACAGATGTTTCCTGCTCATTTTCAAATGTTATCGGTCACACGCGTATTATACGTGGTACAACATGTAGTGAAATGTGTTTTGATCGTTCCTGCATTTTAACTTCGGGATAAGGGAAAGGGAAATAATAGAAGTACAATAACATACAGTAGATATAAGGATAACCTATGAAATGTGAATAAAAATACCAAATTACTAAGATAAAAATCAAATAAAAAATCAAATAACATAAAAAAAAAAAGTAAAGTACAAATGGATTGGAGGAAGTTCTAGACCAATTTTTTTTGTCTTGGATTTGTATGATCACATTTATCGAGTCATTTAAAGTTGATAGTGATGGATCTTGTCTCGGCGAGATGGCGAGATAGCTCCATGGCCTTGTCTCGATAAGAACGGGGTTATATATATATTTATTTATTTATTTTTTTTTTTTTTAAGGAGTCGTTAAGCACCTTGTTTCTCCCAACCAGAGTCAATTGCCACTATGAACGTTAAAATGCGAAGTAAGATTTAATTTCTCTCTGATTGGTCTGTAATTCCTTTAGTGGAACTAGTGGTTATTCTGAGTTATGATTTCTAGGTTATTCTGAATTATGATTTCTTCGGAATTCTAGTCATGATTCTCTTCAGTAAAGCACAAGCGTCCCACGTTACGGCGCAACAACATGTACAAATTGCGGTAAAATAAACGGAACTTTTCGTGATTTAATCCCACAAGTGACATTGAGTAATACGTGAAACACGTTTGGTTCACTTCCGTTTATGTGGGGCGTGGTCAAACACCCATCTCAAATCACACATTTGAAAAAAGCACACTTTTTTTCCAAGTTCAATTTTATTTTTTAAACTGCTTTTTAGTTGCTACTCGACATTTTGTTTTTTCGACATTTTTCAACAAACATGTTTTTTGTTGCCTTTTTTTTCAACATTTTATTTTATATACAAGCCCAATTACTGACAATTTGTGTTGTTAGTGTTAATTTACCCGACTAAATGTGTACATTGGTTTATTAAGGCGCATCCCTATCATACTTTTTGTTTTAATCATATTTAAAAATCGTGGAAGTGATGATGAGCAAAAGCCAACATATCGATAAAATCCTACGGTTCTCCAATAATCATGTTGCATTTTCGTGTATGCTAACATGATTCCTGTTTATTTTCCATATACAGTAACAGTGTTTTTTTTAACTATGTCAAACCACGAGTTGACAACGTCGAATAACTGCTTCTTGCACCTGTGTGTTGTTCTGTCAGTAATTGTCAAGCTGAAGTTGCGAAGATATTTCATCAATAATTCACAGTGACGTTTTTGTTCCTTATCAATGCAACTCTAGTGTAGTTTTGTCTATTATTCTCCATTTGATAATATAATTATATGTATGAATAACAGATAATGAAGTGAATAATATATAAAACAATTCTCCTTTTAATTACATAGTTTTATAAATTGTATTTAATAAAATATTTGTAAAAACTATTTTAAATCATTGGGATGCACCGATACCGGTATCGACCTTGATATTCAATGATGATGTTTAATCGAAATCAGTTTATAAAAATACTGCTGTTCAACTCTGGTTCATTAAATGATTTAAACAGAGTCCTACAATATTTGATTTGAATAATGTGCCAGCGGAAGATTAAAATGTTTGAGAAGTTTTTTTTTGTTCATTTTTAAATACTTGATCTAACAATAAAAAAAATAAATAAATAAAACAATGAATGTTTAAAGCAGAAGAAAGCTGAGGAAAAAATACTCAGGTTGCACTGTCAAGGTTTACTACATATTTTTGCAATATTATGACTAAAGCTGTTACCTGTACGTTTAAATTATGTTTTTATTAAGTTCTCTATCGGTATCGCCGAGTACAGAAATAAAAGTACTCGTTTTCCAAAAAAGTGATGTTGGTGCATCTCTATATTAGATCTAGTTATGTCTCTGAACAGGAAAGTATGCATTATATCGAAAAAATAATGCAAGAGAAAGACTCTGCTTGGTGTGTGTGTGTGTGTGTGTGTGTGTGTGTGTGTGTTCTTCTGGTCAGTGGTCTTCAAAACCAATTGAAGGTGTTAAACATTAGTAGTAGTTGTTTCTGGAAGCAGATGCTGTTGTCTCCGCTGGTGTCGCTTGTGTGGAGATGTTTCTGCGGAGCGTCTTTGTCCTTTTCTTTTCCTGAATTCCTCTCCTGCTGCTCCATCACACTCATCCGTGACGGCAGGATTCTTCATCTCCTCCCCAACCC
>MU204413.1:7045152-7061391 GCA_017309775.1 Paedocypris sp. Pulau Singkep
TCTCTCTCTCTCTCTCTCTCTCTCTCTCTCTCTCTCTCTCTCTCTCTCTCTCTCTCTCTCTCTCTCTCTCTCTCTCTCTCTCTCTCTCTCTCTCTCTCTCTCTCTCTCTCTCTCTCTCTCTCTCTCTCTCTCTCTCTCTCTCTCTCTCTCTCTCTCTCTCTCTCTCTCTCTCTCTCTCTCTCTCTCTCTCTCTTTTCAGCAGTGACTGGCACTGAAACTTAATTAGTCTCGGGAGTGAGACGCCGGACGAACTGCGTTTCAGCTGAAAATAAAACTAGTCTGAACATATGAGTCACTTTATATTGACTGCTGATGTTCGCAGGCGCGCTCATCGCTCTCATTAGACTTCTGTACCTCCGTTTATTATATGGTTTGCATAGCAACTAGCGTTCGCTTTGAAAGCCTTTGAGAAAAGGCTGCAATCACCACACCGCGCCACTAGAGCTCCCAAGATGCATTAGGGTCCAATCTAAACCTGTCAAACTAAGAGTCCAGTCTCTGTTTGTGAATCGGTACATCTCAATCCGTAATCGACTCTTAATAGTGTAGGTTGACTTTTTATAATAGCCACTAGAGGGCAGTTTAGAGTCACTGTGCTACATTCTTTCCGTTTTTTATTTTTTTTTTTTCCGGCGGTTTGTGTATTTTTCAGTTATGTTGCTGTCGGTAATTCAGTGGGATTAATTATATAAATAAAGTATTTTTTTATCATCACTATGGCAAGGATGTAAAAAGGCAGCAGTTTCTAGTAAATACTGTCAACGAAGAAAAAAAAAGAGCGGAACGGAAGATTGACTTTGACAGAACAATACAAGCCATTCGAGAAGTCTCAGATGTGCACTTTGTTCAAAAGATTTACGGATTTGAGCATTAGCTCGGTTTTCCTCACCCACAACTGGAGGCAGGGACCACTCGCTTCACTATGATTCGTCCAGAGGAGGAGAACAGACCTGGCCAGACAATACACCCCTGTTCTTAACCCCGGTTCCCTTCTAAAGCCAAACCAAGCCCCCAAACCTTTTTTTAAATCTTTAAGCCATGAATCATCTTCCGAAAATCTTCAAACATGCGGCGTGACCAAGAGGTTGTCCGCTTTCAAGTTGCCTTTTCTTACAAGACACCTTCTCAAATTCAAACCAGAGAGTCTGCCTGGAAAACGCTCTCATTCTGAGCTTTTTGCAGAATATGCAATAAGAAATTACATGAATGTATATTTCTAGAGCATACATTGGCTGTGAACTGTATTTCCAGTGCTGTACATGGCTACACTTTTTTAAGATACAGATTTTATATAATTGTAAATGGCATACAGACTAATATAAGTAAATTAAATAAAAATAAAAATTGTTATTTTTCACTCTTTGATTAAACGCAAAAATTTTCTTTTCCCTCTTTGGCTAATTCAGGTTTTTAAGTTTATATATATATATATATATATATATATATATAAATATTTTTTTGCTTGTTTTGATTGTCTTTTTTCTGTTCTTGAAGTCACTTGTTTACATCAGGACACATGATATATTTGAATACATTTAGAAATGTAAATTAAATGTATAGATTATAATATAATAAATTGCAGTAAATACTTTTTCATATGACAGCAAATGGTTACAAACAGTAAATATATTTGTACTAGTGTGTGTGTGTGTGTGTGTGTGTGTGCGCGCATGCGCATTTATATATAATTCTTTTTTTACTGTGTCGTTCTTTGTGCGTAATGTGTGATTCGGGCAAACTTGAATGTGTGGATATTTTTGCGTTTTGTAATTCCTTACAAATATATTGGCAAATGTTTGATCAATAATATATTGACCAATTCGAACGCCTAAAAGCCAGAAAAGCACAAAAATCATTCATGACGCACATCTTTTATGAATGAGGCTGAGACTTGTGCAAGAAGTTTGTATAATTTGTTCTTCCCGCAGCAAAACACAAACTTCCGTCCAAAAAACCCACCGTCACGTGTTTCTTCCCTCCTTCCCGTGACAGAATGCCAACAGAAAGATGGTCTTTGGGCACCGAAGCCAGTTTCTGCTTCACACGCAGCTTTGTTGCACACGTTGGGTTTTTTTCCCCCTCTCACGAGACCACCAGACACCCCATATTTCATTTGTAACATTCTACACGAAAATGGGTCATGGTCCCTCTGTAGGAATATCTTTAATCCCTCATCGTTGTGATTAGAAAACCATCTAAAGTTGATCCCTGATCGAATGTGACTACTGTATCGCATGCAAATGTCCAGGCGTGAACTATGATGTTTTTTTTGTGGACTCTGAGGAACCCGATGGGCTTTCTTTCATATCTAAGCAGCTTTATCACTTACTTTGTCTCTTTTTGTTTTTGTTTAATATCTCAAGGACATGGCACAGCCTGGTTTTTTCTCCCCTCCTCCTCCTCCTCCTCCTGAGAACTGTGAATCTAATCTTCTGAGCTTCGTTTTTTAAAACTGGGGTCTTTTTTTTTTTATTTTTTCCTTCTCTGTGCCATAGCAACAGCCAGCTAATTCGCAATAAAACTGGGATATTGGAGCCGTCTTGAAATGTGATGTAATGTTTGTAATTGGCGTTCTATGAGTATGTCTCCCTTAATCATTGCTTTGTAAATGTCTAATGGTTTTGTCGTTGTGGGTTGCGTAAATCACTGCAGTGGAAATCGTTTTCTCACTTTGGAATCGGTGGTGCTAGATTAAGAAATTAATTTGGTTTAACATCCCGGCTTCCTATAGACGAACTCGGAAGCTGTAAGAATACTCATCAGAATTTCATGTTGGATTATATAATGTATTCCCAAAAACATGCAATTGTCAAGTTCCATCGTGAATATGGAATTTATCCATGGAGCAAGAAGTAGTAGGTACAATCAAACTTAGATTGAGCTTTTCAAGACACTGTCCTGGTATCTTCAAAGTGCATCAACGTCTCATTCAGTTTCACTTACTGTGTTCTTTTCTTCTTTCCCAGATTACAGAGGCTAGCAAGGATGTGCTTCCAGCATGGTTGCATTGGGATGCAGAAAGTGCCACACTTCAAGGCCTTCCTTTAGAGACAGACAAGGGCATTCACTACATATCTGTTTCTGTTTTCAATGATACCCAAGTCTCCCAAAACCCAGATGTGTTCTCCATTGACGTGCACCCCGAGGAGCTTGCTGATACGGACCCTTCACAACTTGCTGTTCAGCTTTTATTCAATAACGGAACAGAACCATTTATCTGTGGCAATGAAGAGCCAGTTACCGTGCTCACTGTGATTCTGGACGCTGACCTCACCAAGATGACGTCACGCCAGCGGGTGGAACTACTTGCCAAAATGAAGAAGTTTTCTGGAATGGAGCTTCCACATATGAAGATCTCACCGGTGGTCAACAACCGCCTCTTCGACATGTCCGCGTTCATGGCAGGGCCCGGAAACGCTAAAAAAGTGGTGGAAAACGGTGCCCTCTTGTCCTGGAAGCTCGGCTGCAGTTTGGATCAAAGCAGCATTCCAGACATCAGTAGCGTTCAGGTGCCGGCAAAAGCAGGGACCATGTCGGCACAGTTGGGATACCCTGTTGTTGGATGGCATATAGCCAACAAAAAGCCTCATGTACCCAAAAGGATGCGACGGCAGCTAAACAACACCCCTACCCCTGTTCCCTCATTACTTCCCCCAACAACACACCCCGACCCCCCTGTCCGCATAATACCAACTCCAACTTCTCCATTCATTGCTCCTACCTCAGAGAACTCAGTCCCACCTGTTCGAGGTCCCGTTCCTCTTCCAGTGAAGCCTACCATTCGAAACCGAGATCCAATCGCGTACACTCCAACTATAGGCCCACCTCTGCCAACTCAAGTGATTGACACCACCAGCACTATTGCTATTCAACCCACCATGACAAGACCCGTCGTTAATGGTCCCTCGGTTACGCCAGCAACGCCTACTACTAGGAAGCCAACAAAGAGACCAACTAAAAAACCAAAGACGACCACTTCCCCAAGAGATCACAGGACCACCACAACCAAGCCACCAAGGCGGACCACCTTACCAGAGGGCAATACAAACCCCCAGCTGCGTAACCCCATTGATCAAGTGAACGCCTATGTCGGCACATACTTTGAGGTCAAGGTTCCGTCCGATACCTTTTTCGACAAAGAAGACGGGACAACGGATAAATTGAGGCTGACATTGCGCAAAGGCCAAAATGTAGTTGGCGACAATTCCTGGATACAGTTTAATAGCACAAGTCAGTTGCTCTATGGACTGCCAGACCAGGAACACGAAGGGAAGCACGAGTACTTCATGCAGGCCACTGACAAAGGCGGTGTTAATGTGATGGACGCCTTCGAAGTGCGAGTGAGTCGTTGGGGAAACAACGTGAAGTCGCCAGTTTTGTTCACGGCAGTCTTCGAGGGAGATGCTCGCACAGTCACAAACGATGTTCACAAGAAGATCTCGTTGGTCAAAAAGCTTGCTCAAGCCTTCGGTGACCGCAATAGTAGCACAGTCACTCTGAAGAACATCATCAAAGGTTCGATTATAGTGGAGTGGACCAATAACAGCCTTCAGCAGAACCCTTGCCCAAAAGAGCAGATTCAACAATTGGGGGGCAGAATCGTCGATGGCGAGGGTAGACCCACGATTCCTTTCAATAATATAATGAAACCCGAATTCAAAGCCTTAAATATCACCGTCAAAGGCACCGGAAGCTGCCGCAACTACATGTTTGTGCCCTTTAGGGAAATTCACCAACCTACACTATCTCCTGTTACTCCTGCTGTGGGAGCCGGAGCAAGACAAAGCACCGATGATGTGTATCTTCATACCGTGATACCTGCAGTGGTAGTGGCAGCCATCTTGCTCATCGCAGGAGTCATTGCCATGATCTGTTACCGGAAGAAGCGCAAGGGCAAGCTGACAATCGAAGATCAAGCTACTTTTATTAAGAAGGGAGTGCCCATCATTTTTGCAGATGAGCTTGACGACTCCAAGCCACCACCATCTTCCAGCATGCCACTCATCCTTCAAGAGGAAAAGCCTCCTCTTCCTCCACCAGAGTATCCCAACATGGCCTCTCAAGAAACTATACCTTTAAACCAGGACCTTTTGGGCGAGTACACCCCTCTTCATGACGAGGATCCCAATGCCCCTCCCTATCAACCCCCTCCGCCTTTCTCCGCCCCAGTGGAGGGAAAAGGATCCCGCCCCAAGAACATGACCCCCTACAGATCCCCACCTCCTTACGTGCCACCCTAATGAGCTCTGGACACGTTCGGAACTGCAGGATCAGGAACCTTTGTAGTTCTCCTTTTGAATTCTTTTAGAACGGGGGCAGGGACACTCCAAATTTTGGGTCTGGATGCGTTGGGATATTTTAGTTGAATGCGATTAAATAAAGAGAAGATTTGCGTGGATAGTATGCAAAAGGGACGACAAGATCGACCTCTGACAACTCATGTCATTGCGAAACTGTTAGAGGTGTACTTTTCACTTTTCTCACTTTTGACTAATTTTTTTTGTTTTTTTTTTTTTTGTTTTCTCTTTTGACTCACAATCCGACTCCTAACAGGACTTGATTCTGTCTTCTGAATATTGAGTAATAAAAGTCGGTGATGTTATTGTCTGTTGGTCCTATAGAGAATAACAGGGGGTGACAGACCTGTACATGTAGGTGCGTGTGTGTGTGTGTGTGTGTGTGTGTGTGTGTGTGTGTGTGTATAAATATAAATATATACATTTTACACTGTCTCTACACTGGAATAAACAACTTTACACCGTCAAAAATGGGACAACGTGCTAAACTCAAATCCTTACGTCCGGTGCATGTCGTCTCCACCCATAGGGGAGCGGTTGAGTCATCTGGGTGATTTAAGATGGATTTTCTTTTCGTTTTCATTCATCTCCGCTAATCACGTAGCCCACGAGACATGAAGAAACCTAATTCTCTAATCTTATCTTTACTTTCCGCTTCCAAAGCGCTGCACAATGATGCACGCTCGGTCTCAAGAGCCTCCCAAAGATTATTTTTTTACATCACAGACTAAGAGAAGTTTAAAAATGGAAGTGTGTTGCTACTGCTCAACCTCTTTTGTCAAGCAGCCATTTAAACTTGGCTTGGTTTTATCAAAAAAAACCCATTTGTTCGGAAGTCGACAGTTACACTGGGAAGAAGGTGCAGTATCTTTTAGTTTATATAAATGTTTATGAAAATGTAAACCTACATATGAATGAGTGTGTGTGTGTGTGTGTGTGTGTGTGTGTGTGTGTGTGTGTGTGTGAGAGAGTTTGAACGGACAGGAAAAGACAGATCAAAGTGACCCATCTTTTATACACTGGTATCATTTATGAAATGCTATGTTGTAATTATGTATTTGCAGTTGAATACCATATTTTGCCTTCATGGTATCGCAGCAAGTGTCTTCTGTACATAATATTCTACCTGTTGATATACCTGTATTTATAGTTTAGATAAATGTACATCAGTGGGGGAAAAGAAAAGGAGGGAAAGTTAGTTTGTTTTAGATGAGGTATGATTATTTTTTATAAAGCGACGGCTAAAAAAAGGATCTGGAGAGAGTAAATAAAAAAAACAAGACTTGCTTCATTTAGAAAATTATCAGAAAAAAAAAATCTAATTTTTTTACAAGGTTTTTGATACAGCCTCAAAGTGTTTATTCACACCAATAAATATGTGGCATACTACCGTTTGTACATTTTTTTTTTTTTTTTTTTTTTTTTTTTTTTTTTTTTTTTTTTTTTTTTTTTTTTTTTTTTTTTTTTTTTTTTTTTTTTTTTTTTTTTTTTTTTTTTTTTTTTTTTTTTTTTTTTTTTTTTTTTTTTTTTTTTGCAATTTTCCCCCCCAAAACTAAGCAAAAAAAAAGGTACAAAAATATCTCATTAGTTGTTTAGTTTTAGAACTTTTTAACATTATGTTTTTGGGTATGAAATCAAACGCTTGCAATAACACTAATGTTTCTGGTCACTCAGCTGGTCAAACGCCGGACCCTTCGGTTCGGACAAAACTTTTGTCATGTGAGGTGGTCTTGCTGAAATGCAGTGGATTTACGGTACAATCGATCGTTTCTACTAGCTCCTATGCTTTAAACATTACGTTTATTGAGTTGAGTGCAAAAATTGCCACTTTTTTTGTTTTGTTTCATTTTAAGCAGTGTGAAAGTTTTGTGATATGGTTACATTGTTTTCAGAACTTAAGAAGCATTTACACATAGTTAAAAAGCCAATCAGAAATTAAGAATGGAGTGCTAATACGATTTTGTATGTGCTTTTAAGACTGCATTGTTTTTTTGTTTTGTTTTTTTTTTTTTTTTTTTGCATGTACTTCAAAATCGGAAATTAATCATGTGTGGTCTTTTATTATTATTATTTCGGTGTTCTATTACATTTTTAATTGCGTATGTTTCGGAAAAGCAACTGCTTTTACATTAGTTCTGGAAATAAAAAAACAATAAAAATTCAGCTTACAAAAATGACGGGGTTTGCATGTTGAATTTTTTTAATTTCACCTTGCGTGTTCTTTGCTTTGTTTATTTAAGATTCTTTTCATAATGACAACTTGAATACAAAGAGAATTTTAAACTTTGAGTTAAAACCAAACGTAACCTGAAATTTTTTTCATTAAAAAAAAAAAAAATTACGAGAATGTATGTAATACAGTAGCTTTCCGCAGGAAATTTGCAAATTCAACCTGTGAGGTTTGCATGTAATTAACTATGAAGTGTGTACTTAAGATTGGCCACGCCCACATGTCAAAGAAATAGGTTTTTCTTATATACTTAACATGGAAACAAATAGTTTAATCATGTATTGCTCTTTACATTGCGGTCAGACACTGTATGTTTTAATTTAGTAATTTAATTATTTATAAATTCATTAAAACACAAAATTGCTTGATTTTCCACCATGAACCGAGCCTTTAAAAATGACTATTACTATCATTACATGCAGTTTTATTTCTATATATATACACACACACACACACACACACACACACACACACACACAGTATACATACATATATTTATGTATTTTTAAACAATATACATTAAAATTATTTGCAAAAAAAAATTTCACCATATTCTGAGATCTTAAATCCTAATGTTTTATAATTGTATGTAATTAATTAAACTATATATAATAAATAAAACCTAAACATTTTATGAATAAAATATATAGTCATATAAATGGAAACGATACATTTGTTTGTACATTCGATCCATTTACCACTATCAATATTTTTCAGGCTTCCCAGTGAGGCTTCAATATTCATCTCAATCAATATTTTTCCGGCTTTACTAAAACTCAAAAGCCGGAAGTGACTGATTATAAACTGTTGTCTAGATGCTTCATTATCACTGAATGTTATTTGTAGGTCAGGCTAGAAGATTCAACATCTCCATCTTACAATCAAATGATGATTTCACATGTCCATAAGTGTCTGCCACCTTCTTAATGTTTGGATCTGCCCTGTGAACATGTGGTAGATGTTTATGAGAAGATAATATTTAGTAAAAATAGAGCCCGGCAGCATCTGCCAATCGTCTTGGTGGATTCTAGTGGTCAAAACTAGGATTTGAACGATTTTTTGTCTCCTCAACGAATCAAGTTCAAAGGAATTGGGAAGAAAGCAGTGGCGTGGAAGACGCTTTGTCTGTTTGGTCCAGACGGGAAGGAGGAACCCAGAAACCATGCCAATCCCTGCCACTGTTGGCAAGAATCACAATTTCGTGAGAAGAGACTTCGTTTAGAGAGAATTACTGACGGAGTTTCATCGTTTTACAGTCATTTGGCATTTAATCCAAAACCACTTGCAAAATCAACATTAGCTGATATTTTTGGCTGCAATTGTAATATTTGGGAACTACCGGTAATTAGTGGTGTCAATTTTGAGTCGTTTTGTACTTGTGTGTTTTATGTAAATGCCAAAGTTAAATACAAAACAGTCATCAATAATTGATCATTCATACAATTAAGAATAGCATCCAATCTAGATTAAGCTGTGGAAAAGTGCTTTAATTCAAAGTCAAACTGTATTTGTCACAAACACGTTTTTTTTATTTTTTATTCAAGTTGTCCAGCATTTAACCCTTCTATTATGTTCGGTTAGAGGAACATTTTGATGTGGGCAACTTTCATTATAAATATAAGAGTCAGAAACCAAAAAGTTCCCCAAAACCGTGTGTGTGTGTGTGTGTGTGTTTGACAGGGATGTAGTATGTCTAATTGATCAGAAACAAATAGTTTTTTATCTTTTTTAAGCTTGTTTTTGGTCTGAAGGGTCAAATTTATCCGAACATAATCTTTGTAACAACATGTAGCGTCGTGTTACAATTATTTGAACTGAACCATTTTTGTTTATATGTAGATTATACTGACTAAGACTAGCAGAAGTTTCAAAGTGAAGAAATGCTTCTAAGTATTTTTTTTTTTTTAACTTTTAACAATGGTCAATTTGCCCCAAACAGTATCTTTGTAACATAAACCTGTAGCGTGGAGTTACAAAAACGCGAACTGAATAATTATATTTTCTACATGAAGCCAAACAGAAGTTTCAAAATAAAAAAAAAAAAAACATTTAGGTATTTTTTTTAATATATCTAAACTTCGAATACGGTTCTCTTTAACCTTTTTAACTTTGACGTTTTGTTCATTTTTGTCTGAGATGATGAAGATGTGAAAAATGTGTATGTTGATGCTAAATTAAACAGAGAACTGGATAGTTCGTTTCGACTCTGCCCCTAGTGGCCACAGCAACAATCTCACTCACTTTACTCATTCAGCCACCTCTAACCACCTTGGTGCCTTCAATCAGAATTATAAATGAATCAACCTTATCTTTTGCTTTTTCAACGAAAAAAAACTTGACAGCAAGGTCGTTCCCCAAAGTATTTCTAGCACTTTCCATCATATCGTTACAGTTAAGGTCAGAAAGTGGCGCTTCTATTAATGGTGTTGGCAGAATATTGCCTCCCCGTCCTTAAACGTGTCGGACAGTTTGCAAGAGTCGGATGGAGTGAATATCGTTCTTTTATGTTCTTTTCAAACTTCTCTTAGACCTGAGGTTTTGCTAACTAACATGTAAGAAAATAAATTAGATTTCTAAAATTTATAAGTGGCTACCACAATTAGTCCAATAAATAGACCTATCAAATCCTCCGTTCTACCAACAAGCAGATCTGATTGGCTTTCGCAACGCCAACTACTGTGGTAGCCTATGAAATGCTTGAAAAAATCAGTACTTATCGATTCTTTTATTTTCTCGTCTCGGACAAAATTTTCTGTCATCATTTTGCAGAGTTGAGGAATTTTGAGCTTCTCTTCAAAGCTTCAAGTTCTTTCACGTAGTTCCAGATGCATGTCGTTGTCTAACATTAAACAAGAAATAAAACTAGTTCCATTTCAAGGTCAAATCACATTTTGTTAAAATTTTAAATATTTACTTCCGATACTGTCAGTGAATCACGCGTAATTCTATGTTTTTCGGTTAATTGGGACACATCTGGACAGCACCGGCTCTAAAAACCGAAAATTGTTCACCCAAATAATATGAGACGTGTATGTAACATGAAATTATCTTTACGACCTTTATTGTTCAAAACGCATAGCGAGTTAGCATAACCTAAAACCTGTTATATTTCTATAATTATCTGTTTTTGCGGCAATTAATACAATTTTAAAGCGCCTGACGGAGTCGAACTACACAGAATCGAACGCCTCAAACTTTAAACAATGCAGAGTGGAATTAAGGCTGCACGATATTGAAAAAATACGCGATATGCGATATTGCTGTTGAATATTGCGATAACGATAATGCTTGCAATATAACATAATCCCATATAAAAAAAAATATTTAAAAAGTAAAACTGCTGATGACTAAAATGATACTAAAATAAAGAGGCAATATGTTTTTAATCAGATTTAGCTTAACTTGGGCTATAAACGTTCTAGTAGGAGGCAAACATCAAGACTAAAAACCTCAGCAGATATATATTGCTCTCAAACATTACATTTTATTCACATACAGTAAAAACATACAATCATCAAGATCAACATGAGCATCTTTTAAACAAATTGTGTCCTTGCCTTTCTTGCTTTTAAATACTAATAAATAATGCAAAATGTTAAACAAAGTGTTCAGGCCTTATAACGTACAATCACCAAGACTGTCTTGAAATGAGAAATCTTTTAAACAAAATATGTTCTTACCTTGTCTTTTTTTAAAATAAAATAAATAACATAAAATAGTTTGGTCGAATATTTTTTAAACATATCCAGCCATGTTTGTTTATTGCAAATAAACCACTTGATCCGCTAGGTCAACTAACTTTGCGATATTTTTAACTGTTTGCGATATGAGTATTGCGCATCCTATTATCGCGATAACGATATATTTTCGATATATCGTGCAGCTCTAAGTCGAATCACACAGAGTCAAACACCTCACGGAATCGAACTACACGGAGTCGAAGGCCACACAGAATCTGCTTAGAAACGTTTTCTGTCCATTTCCTCTCAATTTTTGTATTGCAATTTTTGTTTTGAATTGATGTATTCATCCATACAGCTGATAGTTGCTTTTGTTTACAATGTGTATTGTGCATATATCATAGAAACTTCTTTAATATATAAACTTTGGCCCAATTTACCGGAAACAGAATTTTACAATATCTCTGCTAACAATATATGTCATCTACAGTACTAAACAATTTTATGCCACATACCAAACACAATTTATGTGTAGTGTGTGAGCTATTTATTTATTTATTTTTTTTCAAATGTTTGGATGTTTGCCGTGTTATATATATGTTATGTCTATTTATAGATATATAGATGTGTTTGTATATTTATTCTGCCTCCATGTATGAGCTTTACAGCAAACTTGGACGTTTTGTCTCCTGTCCTCTACTGCATTTATCCAGCTATTGTTGATTTTTTATTATTATTATTTATTTTTTGTTTAATCCTTAAGTAAAGGTGTTGTTCCCGTGTAAACACAGATGAACTCAGCTGCCTGCTTCAGCGCTTTCTTCACAAGAACGAAGGGGTTTCGCCGGCAGGAGAGAGGAGGATTAAACGAAGCTTTCTGAGGAACTTCTGAGGTGTCCTTCAGCAAGGTTTCAGATGCTCCTCACACACACACACACACACACACACACACACACACACACACACACGCACACACATGCTCCTGTGTGTGTGTCGAGAAGTTTTTCATTTTTACCGTTGTGATGTTCAGTTGGTCTTGCTGTCTGGACTGAGTCTGAATGTGAATTATTTAATTTCTTCTTCTTTTTTTTTTTTTTTTTTAATAAAAGCATTTTTTTTTTAGAAATTGGAGATATAATATTAATCTTAATACGTAAAGCATGAACGTTAATCTAATCTGTGTGACTAACTGAAAGTCATTAAATAATTTGTTCTTAACACCGAAATGCTATTATTATCATCATTATTATTATTATTATTATTATTATTATTATTATTTTAATTTTAGAATTGTCATGTTGAATAATAAGTATGATGATGATAAACAAACAATTAGTATGATGATGATAACAACAACATACTATAATGCCATAAGCATATTATCATTAAGTTTTTTTTTTTTTTACTGTAAATGGAATTATTTGTTATAAAAAATGTTATGATTTTTCTTGTTTAAATAAGGGGAATCACAAAACTTATCAAGAAAATTGATTAAGCACTTCCTTAATTTCTTGATTTGGGTTATATTAGATTTTTTTTGTTATAAAATCACAATTCATAAACAAACTTTTCATATTTCGTAATTCTAAGTCATAAGTGTACAAAAATAATGCAAACAATAGAAAACCAAAAAAAAAAAAAAAAGGAAATTAGTCTGGTCTAAATCTAAATCTGTGTGAAGTTAATTTTTATTTATTTATTTTTTTAGTTTACAAATAATACTTACAAATGTTTTATTTTTTTGTATTGTACTTTTACTTAACAGGAAGAATATCACAAAAGTTCAAACATATTTCTGTCAAATGATCACATTAAGCGTATCTTGCCATGCCGTCTGCTGACGCTAGGTGGCAGTGCTCCATCTCCCGAATGACTGCAGCGTGCAGAAGAAGAGTAGTTGAGTGGAGGACGACACTGACTCACGGGATAAATAAAAGAGCAGCCAGATAAAGGTAACGAAGCGAGGCAGAAGAGGAATACAGCCGGAATATAACACTATATTCCCGTTGTACTGTATGTACGGTCTGCTTAATATACGCACATTTATTACTACAGTATATACTGCATACACAAGGATCTGTCTATGTGGAAGGGCGTGCATGCGCATACTGTAAATAATTATTCATACACCCCCGTTTGTGTATGTGTGTATATTGTATATTTTTTATTTATACATGCTCGGCAGCAAGGTGTGTGTTTGTGCGTGTGTGTGTGTGTGTGTGTGTGTGTGTGTGTGTGTGTGTGTGTGATAATATGTAACAGATATTTAAACAAGTATGTGTTAGTGTGTGGGAGTGTATTTTTTTTATATTGATTTTTTTATAAGTTATTATTCATACACCCCCGTTAATATGTATGTGTATATAACACTAATTTTATGTATGTCTTATCTAAAATGTACATTAGATAGGATACGTGTGTATGGGGACTGGTTATAAAATGTATTTTAACAAATGTGTTTGTATGTTATAAATGTTGATACATAACATGCTCGGTTACATATGTGTAAGTGTGTGTGTGTGTGTGTGTGTGTGTGTGTGTATGTGCGTCCTAATATGTAACGAATGTTTAAATACATGTGCTAGTGTGTGAGAGTGTATTATTTTCACATTACTTTTGAATCGGAAATTCTACAGAATATATTTTGAGGATTCATTTGGTATTAATTCTTAGTATTGTTTGTATTTTTAATGTGTGTGTCATTTGTATTTTTGTATTGTAACTGTTGACTACTAACAATTGTATTTGTTATTGATAGTGTTATTATGGTTCTTAAATGCTTAATTATTCTTGCTATGATAGTTTTTTTTTAGTATTATTAGGTTAATTCTACAGTGCGTTTATCTAACGTGAACACATGTTGTTGCGTGTGTGATGGAAAGAGCAGCGCTGACGTTTCACTGCTGTTTCATTCATTATTGACAGGTCCGTCATGAGCGCCGAGGCCGTCTGCTGCATTATAAAACCTCCTGTTGCTCTTCACATCGCAGACACCCTTCCGGAATCTTCGCTCCCCGGGGTCTACGTCACCGACCTCAACCTTGGCAAGCCTGCAAACGTTAGTCAGTTCTACAAACTTCATCACGCCATCAGGGTCTCCATTTCCCCCCCTCAGTATAAAAACATGTGTTTCAAGAGAATTTGGATGGGAAAACTCAAAGGTGTAAAGAGTACCTGATAAGCGTGCATGAGTAAAAGTACTGTGAAAATTACTCCAGTCATTAATTATAAGAGTAAAAGTCGTAAAGTGTCTAATTTTTCTAATTGTGGGCAGTTGTGGTCCAGTGGTAGGGGCCATGGACTCGTGTCCAAGAGGTTGCTGGTTCAAATCCCCTTATGGCTGGTTCTGCAACTGAGTGTCCTTGGGCAAGACACCACATGCCCCACTGATCTCTGCTCTTGTGGCAGATCGTGGTCCTGATAATTGCCCCACGGGGATAAATACAGTGCTTAAAAAAAAAAAAAAAATTAAGTATTTTATTCGTACTCAATTTAGCCTCAAAAACATAAAGGATTGTGGAAAAACAAGAAACTTTTTTTAGGTTTTATTTCCTAATATAGAAATGAAAATTAATGCCTCTGTGTTTTAAAATGACTGAAGAAAATAGATAAAAAAAAGAACAAAAGTCAGTCTCGGTCAAACTCTAATGTTCACCTGATTTAGCTGATAAACAGCATCCAGTACCTTCAGGATCCTGCAGATGGCGATATCACCTCGTCCGCCCAAGAAATTCACAGTGGTAGAAAAAGATTTTGTGCCGACTTGTCGCACACAATCACAATGTGACGAGTAAAATTAAGTGTCTATTAAAAACTGACATACAGACAAAAGATGGATGGATGGATGGGAGGTACAGACAGCAGTGGTGTAAAGTACTTGAGTGAACTTTAGGAATTGTTGTGAATTTTGTAAATGTACAATATTGTATACATCAGTATAATACCAAAAATAAAGTACAACCAATGCGTAAAGAAACTGAAATAAATTATTTAGACATTGAAACACTGAGAATAGTATTTGTACTTGTATTAGTACTTGTACTTTATTGATTGCGTGAATTTATTGGGTCTGCGTGAATTTAAAAGTTGCTTATATTTTTGGTACTCAGTAAAAGTACAAAGTAGCCAAAAATACTAAGTACAAAAATATTTACAAACTGTATAAAAATCCCTAACGTGTACTCAAGTACTTTACATCTCTGACAGACAGACAGTCAGATTGATAGTTAGTTAGATAAATGGACAGAAAGACAGATTGATAGAGAGACAGTTAAACCTTTAGTTCGATAGATAGATGGATGGATGGGTAGGTAGGTAAGTGGATGGATGGATGGATGCATAGATAGACAGACAGAAAGACAGACAGTTAGATCGATGGACAGAAAGACAGATTATACTGTAAATATCATCCAGTACCTTCAGCATCCTGCAGATGGCGATATCACCTAGTCCGCCCAAGAAATTAACCGCGATAGAAAAAGATGCCGACTTGTCGCGCAAAATCACAATTTAACGAGTAACGGTAAGTGTCCATTCAAATGTAGTGAAGTAAAGAGTACAGATACTCGGTCACAAATGTAATCAAGTAGAGAGTAAAAGTCGCTTATATTTCTGGTACTCAGTACAAGTACAAAGCAACCAAAAATACTTGAGTAATATATCAAAGCCCATTTACTCGGGTACTCAAGTACACCACTGCTAAAAAGTGAATTGATATAGTCTTGTCAGTTATTTGCTGTTCCTGAACCTTGACTTTGTCTGCCTATAGATTGTAGAAATCTCTTTCAAGAACTACTACACTGCTTTTGTCACGGAAATTTTCTATATTATTGAGCATTTTATATGTTTTTTTATGTGTATTATATTGAACAATAATGTGTGTATATATTTTTTTAAATTAATTAATTAATTTATTTATTTATTTGTAAATATTTATTTATATATTGTATATTAATAAAATATAAATGCTCAATTGCTCAGGGATTCACAATTGAAATCTAAAAGAAACACGACTTTCTTTTAGATTATTAGC
>MU204413.1:7062563-7087579 GCA_017309775.1 Paedocypris sp. Pulau Singkep
GAAAGAAATAAAGAAAAGAAAAGAAAAAAAGAGAAAGTAAGAGACAGACAGACAGACAGTTAGATTGATGGACAGACAGACAGACAGACAGACAGACAGACAGACAGACAGACAGACAGACAGACAGACAGACAGACAGATAGATAGATAGATAGATAGATAGATAGATAGAAGATTAGAGAAATAGAAATAGAAGAGAAGGTAAGGAAGAGAGACAGGTGAGACAGTTAGATTGAAAAAAGAAAGGAAAAAAAGAGAACGGAAGAAAGAAACAGACAGATTGAGGAACAGAAAGATAGACAGACATACAGAGAAAGAAAGAAAGAGAAGAGAAAGAGAGACAGAAATAGACAGACAGACTGTTAGATTGATTAAAAGAAAGAAAGAAAGAAAAAAAGAGAGAGAAAAATAAAAGAAAGAAAAATTAAGAAGAAAGAAAATAACGGACAGACTGTTGAATTGATTAAAAGAAAGACAGATCGATAGACAGACAGACAGACAGACAGACAGATAGATAGACAGACAGAGTCTTTTATACAAAACAAGTCTTTTATAGCAATACATATTATTATTAACATTATTTGTATTGACAAAGGGAAAGGAAGGACTTAGAGAGCTGACAGGGTAAATTCTTCTGCAGATGTTAACTGAGCCGGATAACGTGGTGACGGTGCGACTGATCCTGCGACAGCCTTCCTCACAATGGCTTCAGTTTAACCTCCAGGACATTCACGTCTACCGCCGTGTCAAACAGGTTTGTGGACAACTGTTACTATTAATATCATCAACAAAATACGGTTCAAGCTGGACGGTCATAAAGGGTCTGAGAAATCAAATACTGTACCGTATTTACTCAACTATAAGCACCCACCTGATTTTTCAGACACAAAATCGCAAAAAAAGAGAAAAAAAAAAACAAGATTTCTGGCTAAATACTAGTTTTAAAATTAGAGATGCACAGAATATTCATCCACGTTAATTAAATTAAAATCGGTTTTGCGTGATGACGCAAGCAGAATAATGGCGGACCGCGGTCTGGGTTCGGTTCGCAGAATCTAGCGATTGCAGTTACATGTTACATTAGAAGTTATCGAGAGAGAGAGCGAGAGAGAGAGCGGTGATCAGGTTTTTTTTACTTGCTTATAAGTTTTGAGTCGAGATGTAACAGGAAGTTGAGTTTTGAAAGCTAAGCACTTTATTTGAACATGTATATACTCGCTTATATTTAAAAGTAGCACGGCTTTTATGTCATAAGTTAGATAACATTGTAAATGTATCTTCCATTTGATTTGACACAACAATACGTGTGTGAAGAGCATTTATTTTTACAACCTTTCAGCAGGCCAGTAGGCATGTACAGTACATTATTGTTTATGTATTGTTTTATGTAACATTTTAGTTTGAATTATATTTTATTATCTTGATTGTTGCAATATGCTTAATAAATATAAACAAATTTTGTTTTATTTATTCAGTCATTTGAAACTTTATTATTAATTAATGCATTTGCAATGCCTTGATTTTAGTAAAGTTAGTACACCATCATAGCATTAAATGCAATGGTGCTACTAACAATTGCCAATTGCCATAATTTCTTTCGGTGTTTCGGGTTTTGGCTTTCGGCCAGGTTTTCCTCTTTCGGTTTTTCGTTTTGGCCAACTATTGAATGAAAATAGTTCTTTAACTTATTTTAACAAGCCTAAATTGTGACTCATATTTGACTTCAATTTAATTTAACTCCATTTCCACATTAGGACTTAAAATCTCATAAAAAAGAGTTTCCTGTTTTAAACTCTTCTTAGTGTTTTTATTAGCCTAAATTCAGTAAAAAACTTAAGCTCTTTTAAAATGGGTTACTTTACGATTACTTCTTGGAATTGTGCATTTACTCAAGTATGGTTTTGAGCTACTCATTACATCTCTGCTAATGAGTGTAAAATGGCTGGCACTAGAATTCACACACATAAAAAACACAGGTTGTAGTTCCCAATCTGGACAAAGATTGTTGACAGATCCAGACTGGAGAAGTTTGTGTAAGATTCCGGTTTATCAGCAAGAATGCAGATACTTGTCAGATCTGTTGATAAGGAAACATGCTGAAAGGCAATTGCATGGCGTTTGTGACCGACAGGACAAGGTCTTTTCATTTTTATTTAGCATATTTTAATGATTTTTTGTGTACGTGTTTTTTTACTGTAATTTTTGTAGGTTATAAGATCTTTAAATAATATTAAAACTATAAAAATTTGCCGGAACCACCGGTTTATGTATTTTTTTTATGTTTTAACATTAATCCAACACCATATATCATAAATAATTACTGGTACAATAGCTTTATTTTATATATTTAAAATAATTGTGGTTGAAATATATTAATAATTGAAATATGATATATAATATATTCAAATATATGATTATGAATTTGTATATATATGTACATATTTAATAATTTTTATTTGATTTTCCTTTTAAACCCTGGATTGAAAAAAAATGAACCTATGTCGTTCCAGGACTCGGAGAAAGACGCTTCGGCCTGGTTGTCCACTCTCACTCCCGCAAACGCTCCTTTTGATTTCAACGTGAGTGTTTTCTTGCTCATTAATTCGTTCCATGATTTACAATATGTTTGTAAAAAAAAAAAAACGCAGAGGATCTAATCAATGACTTATTGATTACACAATGTTGGCTTTACAAGGCCATAAACGTTGTTTACAACATCTGCCCAGTTTTTTATATACACAGCTGTGTTTCACCTTTAAAAAAATATATATAGCCTTGGCTAGGGTGTTCAATAGTTGAAAATAAAAAAAAACGGACTAAATTTAATTTAAAAGACTATTTTAAAGATCTATTCAACTTCTAGATTTTTTTTTTGAAAGGTACCTTTTAAAAAAATGTGGGTTCGTTATAAACCAATTTTTGAACACCTTAAATGAAGATTACGTAAGAAATACTGCAAGTTCTGAAATTATGAACCGAGAAAAGCAAGTAAATTGACACAGTTGTGTTTAACGGCAAGAGAGATGCTGTAGGGTGACTTTTCACTTACTTTTTAAAATATCTTTATTGTAATATTTATTTTAATACTTTATTTTAATATCTTACCTAAGGAAAGCACTTAAACACATAACTCCTGTTTTATGAACCTTCACTCGTCTCACCAGCTTGATTTGGTGCCATCTGATTGGATCATATTTACAAGCCATCGTAAAGCCCACCGGCCAATCAACGGCAAGCAAATGTTGTGCCAGTTTTAATTGGGTGTAATTGGCCCTGACAATGACTCCCAAAAGGTCCCAGTAAGAACATTGAATAAAGTGTAAATGCACTAGGTGGCAGTAGCGCGCTTGTTGTTTTCTGACGCACAAGAGTGTAGACCCAACATGAAAGTCAACATGAACAAATATTCAACATGGATGGAAAGAAAAGCAGAAGGAGACAAAGAGACGGGTTAAATCAGAACAGAAAGCAGAGACTAGAAAGTTTCACAAAGCCTATTTAGTGTTGAGAAAAGACCCCCGCTGTGTTTACTTTGATTAAAAGCAATAAGCTGTTTTCAAGTTTCGGGCAAAGTGACGCACTTTAAGTCTTTTTTGTTAATAAAAATAGGCTCTCTGTGTTGAGCCGATCTTTTTTTCTTTTTCTCGTCAATTTTAATGAACATTGCCATTAATCAGACAAATAATTACATTTAATGTACAAAAATAAAAAATAGATCATTTAAAAGGAGCCCATGATGAAAAATAGTATTAATATTAATTATTATTGGTAATATTTATTATTATTTGAATTATTGATAAGAACGTTTCTATTATTATTATTATTATTATTATTATTATTATGTATATACATTTTATATACATTATTATCTGTAATCAGTATAGTAATAAAATGTATAATTATTAGCTTAAAAATTTAAATAAATTATATATATATATATAAATGTATAAAAATTACAAAACATTATACAAATAAAAAAGTATAATAATTATTCAAATTATTTTGTTATAAGTATAATATAATTATAAAATAATAAAAATAAACATTATTTATAGTCTTTATAATAATACATTTACATTATAATCATTACCATATTGTTATTATTAATTTTTACTTTTTTTTTTTTTTTTTTTTTCAATCTAGTGTACAATTTTTACAGTGTGTGTTTTCAAGTTTTCTGTCTGCACAGACTGAGCGTCAATGTGCTTTTATTTCAGCGAGTTCCTGACCCAGACACCGTCTCCTCCAGCATTCAGCAGATGTGGGCACTGACTGAGATCATGCAGGCTGGCCAGACGCCATCTTCTATTGGACGGTTTGATGTGGGTAGCGCTTTCACACGCTTTTTTTCTTTTTGTACGTAACCTCTTTCCTTTTTTTTCTTCAGGTGGAAGGTTCTTATGATGTCAAATCACTGTCGTACACATAACTGGACCTGTTACCTTCCGTCCATCAAATAGAATAATCCTTCTCGTAAGAAGATTTTAGTCATACATCTGTTTTATAGTATTACAGAAAAGGAGTAAAACGAATTAAAAGTAGAGTAGAAGTACCAAATATGTCATTGCTTTAAAAATGGGAACGTCTGCTGTTCTGATTGGCTGGCCAACAATTCAGGGGCGTATCCATGGCTTTTTCCCAAAATTGTAAGATTAAATCAGACAAGCAGGTTAGAAAAGGAACGGATTATATTTTACGTCAAGTGCAATCCATTTATGTCGTTCCTGGAATGACTGCTCGTCTTTTTTTTTTTTTCTCGACGTGTGTCGTTGAATGTTATTTAAATCATTATATTGTATGTGTATGTTAAAGTCTTGTTACATTTAATTCTTTACGATGATTTTTTTTATTATTATTTATTTTTATTATTATCATTTTGAATTCCTATTACATTTTTTATTGTTGTTTTAAAATAAAAAAAATATATTTTATCAATTTATAAAATATATTGTTGTCAATATATTTTAAAGATTGTAATGTTTTATTCAAATTTAAATATTAAATAGTATTATTATAATTTGATTACTTATTATTATTTAACATCAGACATTACATTTTCTAATCATAATACTTTAATTAATAATTATTCCATTATTCTCCTTTTCCAACTATTCTATTCCCACATGTCGTCCACAGTTTTGCAACGATATCAACACACCTTTACATTTTTTTCAGCACTTTTATCCTGAAATATTGGCCGAAAATGGGCTGCTGGGTTGTAAAAATCCCCCATAGAATCAATTTCGGTTGTGTAACTTTTTTGATGTATAATTTGTTGTTTGGCTGTCTGCAAGACTGAATAATATATACACGACAGGAGGTGTCGGCAAATCAAACCGTCTCTTTAATCCTCTTTCACCTATTGTTTTATACTGTAAACCTACATCTACCTACCTACAGAACTAAATTACATAATATTCTTACCGTAACTGAATGATCGACTAACGTAATGAATTTCTGGCCCTCATATTAATGCAGTTACATTGCTGGCAAAATTTTAGGCGTTGCTTTATGTGAAGTGATGGATGTGGCCATTTTTTTTTTGCTGATATAAAGTATCATTTCAGCTGATAAATGCTTTTATATAGATAAGTGGCTCCATGGATCACGGACTTGTCTGCTGGGACGTTCTGAAGTTTCACAAGAGTCGTTTCACACCACTTTGACATGCTCGATCCTTGTCTGAGTTTGGGTTGAAGAACACGTTGAAGTGGAATTAGATCTGTAAAGTGGTGCATGAGAGAATTTTAGGAATATTCCGCCCAAGGAATCGAGTTCCATTAGTCTTCTTGGAGATTGTCGGATTTTCTGGACAGGCTTTTTTTTTTTTACTTCTCCATTGAATTCCTGTTTTTTCTCTGGAGGTTTGGCTGGTGTTGATGGTTGTTGGGTAAAGAATGGCTTTGTGTGCTTAACCTCAAAGGACTCTAGCGTCTCAATGAGTCTCAGAAGTCTGTGAAATCATCTTAATGTCAAACAAACCATCTGCTTTTGGTAAAAGAGCCATAGCAGTGGAACCTGAAAGCCATCGGAATGATTTGTGAGAACCCCCGAGACATCCGACAACCATCCGTCCAGTTCACTCGCAATGTTCTCGGAGCAAGAACTATCTCTCTCAAAGCCAATCGCAAGAAACTTAAAATTTCAAGATTCTTGTTTAACCCTCCTGTCGTGTTCGGGTCAAATTGACCAGTGTTAAAGTTTAAAAATAAAAAAAAATGCTTAAATGGATTCTTTCACTTCGAAACTTCTCCTGCTTGTCTTAGTTAGTGTAATCTACATGTAAACAAAAAAACGGTTCAGTTGACATATTTGTAACACGACGCTACATGTTTTTGTTACAAAGATAATGATTGGGTTAGTTTGACCCTTCAGACAAAACGGAAGCTGAAAAGAGTCGGAAAGATCAAAAATGTGTTTCTTTGCAACAATGAGACATAATACACAACTGTCTCATCTCTCTCTCTCTCTCTCTCTCTCTCTCTCTCTCTCTCTCTCTCTCACACACACACCTTTTTTTAAGAAGTTTTCAATTATAAGCAGTTTTTGAGCGTTGAAAAATTGAAAGAAAAAGGGCAACACCAGAGAACATGCTTTTTCTCCCCTAGAATTACGTGTAAATGCACTAGGTGGCGGTAGTGCGCTTGTTAGAGCTTGTTGTTGGGTTGTTTTCTGCTAGGAATCGAGTTAACAAACCTTAATCTTCAAGACTTTCTCCCGCTACTGCACCATCTTTACTACTGGCATGTCCTCCTTCACATCATCGACGATCAGAGATCAAACACCACTTAGATGTTAAGCCGCTACAAGGATTATAATCTCTTACCAGAGCTTTGTCTTGTTCAGCCGCCCTCTGGTTCAAGTTCAAGTTTAAGTTTATTTAGGTAGCGCTTTTCTGAGTTCGAGACCAACGCAAAGTCGCTATGCGAACTAAGGAAAAATAGTCTTTAAAGAAGAAAAATGTCCATTATTTATGTGTTCAAAAATTAGGAAAAGGATCAGTTAAAAAAAAAATAAAATGTCCATTGTCCATCGTTGCTCAGATTTTGGGCTATGAACAGATGAGCAAGCTAGATTGCGACAGTGCCTAGGAAAACAAAACCTCTCTGGCGGGATGAGAGGAAAAAACCTAGGGAGAACCCGACTCTACCGTATTTCCGCAAATATAAGCACCGCCCCCCTGTGATTTTTCAGGCACGGAATAAAAATTCCAAATTTGAAAGATGGAAAACTGGGCGCTTATATTTTTGCAAATCTGAATAATTCGAATGTAAGCACCTCCCAAGTGTTTGAGTGTCTAAAAATGGATGCTTCAATTGGCGTAAATAGGGTGTTCCAACTAGCATCTCCAGCACCTTCACAACATATAAGGAAGCACTTAAGTGAAGATCTTTCACCGACACCTTATAAACTCCCAAGAATAATGACCTTGTGTGTTCTTGTCACCTTTGACGCAACCCTGAATACAAGTGCGCCTGAGAATGAAGCCACCAGAACCCTAAAGGGAACTTCTGTAGGGTCTCAGTGTCTTCCATAGATGGGAAAGTGCATGATCTCGGAAGCCCAGCGGACGGCAATTACATTACTCCGACATAGGTAACAGGCGTCTGTTGTTTGTCACGTCGACCTTGGCGGAGTGACGTGAGTGGCTGGGAGGATCGATGAAGCCTTTCTTCGCTGCAGAAACATCCAGTCTGTTCATTCAGCCAAAAGACTGAACTGCAGACAGATCCGCCGACTCTTTTGTTGTTGGCAAATTCGGCTTGGCTCTCTGAATGCGTCTCTGGAGTAACAAATCCCCAACCTGAAGACCTCTCCCAACTCTCTGAGATGCTGGCGGATGAGATCTAGGTGGGGGATGGTGGACCTTCTCCATCTCTCAACCGTCAGCATTCTTATTCTTCGTACTGTGTTGGCTTTTTGCATACATCTTGTGTTAGTGGGTCGGTTTTGACCCGCATTTAATATCAGCTTTAAAATACACTAAACTACTTTTATCACCCAATTTTGTTTTCTTGTTAGGTTTCCTTATCCACAGAATAATTTTTTAAAAGCTTTTTGTTCTAGGTCTTACAACACACCCCTAAATTTTAACTTGAGAATTGTGGTAAATCTTAATTTACTATTTACTATTTTTATCTTTAAAAATAATTTTACAAAATAAAAGTTGCTGTGTCACCTTACTATTACCGAGGGACATTATAACACACGTCTTTATTGATTTTGTTTAAAAAAAAAAAAGAGTTTTATCATTATTATTAACAATGTATATTGTTTTAACGTTAGGGTCATTTTTGACCCTGACCTACAAACCATTTTTTTTCCAGTACATTTTTTTCTTGGCTACATTACTTTTACAGATGAACTGCAAAATGTTTTTGCAAATATATGTCTTGCAGTTGTTACACTGCTGGCTTGCTTTCTGTTGGTACTGGTTGGGCAGAAGGGTCAGCTGGTCAGAGTGGGCGGGGTCTCTGTCTGGTCTGGTTGTTGTGACATTGTTTCTTCATCTTTGGACCATATTCTCTCTTCTGGAGCTTCTCACTCACTGCTGATCTTCTCATCACACCCAGATGTGTCTGTTTCCTCTGGACGATACAAGTTGTCTTCCTCTTCAGAAACCAGCTCGTCATTATCACTTTGTCATTATTTTTCTTCACTTTCTCAAACAATAACATTCAGATCTTGTGTACTTGTCAATTGTTTCCTCACTTTTGGTTGAAACGGTGAGATGCAGAAACTCAAGATAGTGAAGAAGATGCGAGACACACACACCACAGTCTCAACTTTTGTATTGATGTTACTGGTCTAAATATTCCCACTTTTATTTTGTTTTTTTGGCATCTAAATACAGCACATGATTGGAAGATGAGCTTGTTGTCGGTTTTTTTGTTTAGAAATGCATTTATCTTTTTTTTTGCTTATCTGTTTAGTACCGGGTCGGAAACGACACCAACACAACAAGTGCTATATTTTTTGTTAGAGCATTTTAATAATTGGAATTTTTTTACATTTTGTTTTTATTTTGTTAAAGTGTTACTGACAAAGTCAAAAAGCCTTAAAGCAATCAGCAAAATATGTTTGGTAGTTTTTTGCCTTTCAAAAAGAAAACGCTAGGGTTTCGACCCTAACTCAAGAGGAAGAGCCGTGTTGTCAGGGGGGCATAATTAGATCAACTCTTAGTTACCATCAGTGCAGACCAAGTGCAGACACCTGCTGTTTTTCAACATTATCAGGTGTTTTTTTTTCTGTTCTGGTGGCTAAATTGCCGTCAGCTGAGAAAACGGCTCAGATGCTGATTGACCGCGTCCGTGACCTACGGCCTTTCAGCAGATGTGGTCTCTGACCCCGCTTGATCCATCATTCCGGAAGGAATTTTTTTCAAAAACTGTTAATGTTCTGCGGCGTTTTAACCTATATTGTTTTTTCAGATGCTACACATATACAGACATATTTGATTTTTTGTTTAGTGGCAATTGTGGTCCAGTGGTTGGTAGTTGTGTCCAAGAGATTTGAATTCCAGTCTGGTGGGTTCTACTAATAAGTGTTTTTGGGCAAGACACTAACCGACACAACGACTGCCCACTGCTTCGGGTTTGTGTGTCTCTTCACTATGTGTGTGTAGCTTTTGTGAGCACAATTTAGAAACGGCCCCTAGTGGCCAGTTTGACAAACGGACTTTCTTTTTCATTACTAGCTTTTAGATACTATTTACATGTAGCGACAATGAGCCATCAACTTTTCACCGTAACCTAGCAACAGTTTCAGAAACGTTACTTTTCCGCCCGCCACAGCCAACGTTGACTCAATGTAAGTTTGGCGTGTTGTTTTTTTTTTTCTTGCTGAGGATTAATCTTCCTTGTACAAATAAGGGCAGACGTCTTTAAATGTCAAAGTCAGTGGTTAAGAAAAATCAATAGCAAACAAAAACACGTTTAAAGAGTGGGACTTTTAGCATTTGGTCGTAGCATTTGTGACTTAATGCCAGTGGTGTAAAGTACTTGAGTAAACAGACTTTGTTACGTAAGTGTTTTTGGCTACGTTGTACTTGTACTGTGAATCAAAAATATAAACCACTTTTACTCTACGTGACTACATTTGTGATTATTTTTACTCTTTACTCCACTACATTGGAATAGACTCTTACCGTTACTCGTTATTGGTGGTTTTTGCACATTTGAGTTTGACTGAGTCTTACTTTTGTTCTTTTTTTTTTTTAATCTATTTTGTTGTCATTTTGAAACATTGAGGTGTAAAATTTCATTTCTACATTAGCAAACAAAACCTCAAAAGTTTCTTGTTTTTCACATTTTTAGGTTGTTTAGACTAAATTCAGTATGAGTAAAATACCCAAGTTCTTTTAAAATCGGATACTTTTGGTGAGTTGGCGACTTGTATTGTAGTAATTTGTACAGTCTTTTTTACATTAGCAAACAAAACCTCATAACAGTTTCTTGTTTCTTGTTCTTCAATTTTTTGGGTTTTTTTTATAGGCTAAATTCAGTATGAGTAAAAAGTTCTTTAAAATCGGAGACTTTTGGTGCGTTGGTGACATGTAACGTAGTAATTTGTACAGTAGGGAATCAGTACTTTTACTCAAGTATGATTTTCAGCTACTCTACGCCTCAGCTCAACGCTTTATGAGCTCGACATGCCAACATAAGGTCACTGGTTCACCTACAAACCAGTGGCACGGACAAGATGTCTGCTGGCAGGGGTCCAGCTCTGTGGGACGTCTCGCTGCGTGGGTTAAATACAGATTAAAGACTCCTAGGCCACTTCATCGCCATTTTCGTCTAAGTTGAGTCTGATTGCTCGAAGTCTTGAATCGACCGAAGTGTCGCGGTGAAAAGACCAAAGGAATCTAGAAAGCGTAGATGGTGTTGATTGGCCTGCGCGCACACACACACACACACACACACTTGTTGTTGAGGAGGAGACAGACGTACAGACGCTAGCAGAGGCAGGTGAACTGTAGCGCTAATGAACGTTGCTTAGCAACATGGCGGGATCCCACTGGCTAAACCTGGCTTTTTGAAAACCATCCGTATTGCAATGGAAACGTCCTTAATACCGACAGAATTGCAGCAAAACCTCGTTTGTGCAGTTGTTAGATTGTTGATTGGCGTTATTGTTGGTCAAAGCATTAGTCTTAATTACTTGTCAGTTATATGACATATCATTTTTCAAAGAGTTTTAAAAAGAAATAGAAGTTAACTATGTATTGTTCGCATTGCCTTGACATAATAATTGACAAAGTGACAGAAATCATATGATTCAAAATTGTAAAACAATTGTTTTTGTTTTTGGTCTTATGTTTCATAGTTGATACAATGTTTCATGTCTTTTTTTTAAGAGCTGCATAAAGAAAATAGAAGTTAGCGATGTTATGTTGCGCCTTTACATGCAGTAAAAAGTGACGCTGAAGTTTACTGTGAAAAAAAGTACAATATTTATTTAGAAATTGCTGGTTGTATTCTTATAACCAGGTCTGAATTTCATAATTGATCAAATGTTGAGCAAATCACTTTTTCCTGACAAAGAGCTGCAAAAACTAAATAGAAGTTTTTGATGTTATTTTGTGCCTTTACATACAGTAAAAAGTAACAGTAAAGTGTACTGTAAAAAAAAAAAAGTTTTTATTTTCTTATAACCAGACGTTCATTTATCAAAATGTTGTAGTTGACAAATTGTTTTCTCTTCTTTCTGACAAAGATCTGCAGTAAAGTTTACTGTTAAAAAGTCAGTAAAATATTTGAATAAAAAACAAATTGTTAAAAACTACTTGTTTCTATTCTAATAAACAGATGTCCAATTATCTGAATTGCGACTTGTTAATTGACAGTCAGTAAAAAGTGTTGTAAAAAAAAAAAAGCTGCAAAACATTTCTGCGTTTTACATTTATCAACAGATGTCCAATTATCTGAATTTCAACTATGAACAGGTGTCTTTAAAATATGTTTTGTATTAATTGTAATAAAACCAGTTAGCGATGTTATGTTGTGCCTTTACATGCAGTATAAAGTGACAGCAAAGTTTACTGTAGAAAAAAAGTGAAATATTTCATTAAAAAAATTGAAATTGTTGGTTTTATTCTCAGAAACGGATGTTCAGTTATCTGAATTGCAACATTGGCAATTAACAAAGTTTAAAAAAAAAAAGCTGCTAAACATTTCAGCTTTTTACTCTTATCAAGTGTCTTTAAAATATGTTTTGTAATAATTGTAATAAAATCACTAATCGCACTTCACATTTTCCCTAGAGTCGCATACGAATTTTCAAACGCCCCATGATGTTAAAATGTCTACAGTAAAGTGTTTAATGCAAATCATTCAAATGTCGACAGCGTCAGACGTCAAAAGTCGAAAAACAAAAAAACGTAAACACGTCATCTGTGTGACGGCGGAAAATAATAGTCGTAAACTCTTCAGGAGCACGAATAACACACGTCTGTATATTTCATAGTTGAATACAATGTTTTCATGTCTTTTTGACAATGAGCTGCATCAAGAAAATATAAGCTAGTGAGGTTATGTTGCACCTTTACATGCACTAAAAAATGACAGTGAAGTTTACTGTAAAAAAAAAGTTAAATATTTCAATTAAAAAAATTGACATTAGAAATCGTTAGAAATTGTTGGTTTTATTCTCATAACCAGGTGTTTGATTAGCTAAATGTCATAGTTGATCAAATGTTTTCACTTCTTTCTGACAAAGACCTGCAAAAAGAAAATAGATGTTAGTGATGTTAAGTTGTGCCTTGACATAATAATTGTGACAGTAAAGTTTACTGTAAAATCTTTTCAATATTTCAGTTAAAAATGTTTTTGAAATTGTTGTTTTTATACATATAACCAGGTGTTCAATTGTCTAAATGTCATAGTCGATAAATTGTTTTCACTTCTTTCTGACAAAGAGCTGCAGTAAAGTTTACTGTTAAAAAAAAGTGACAGTACAATATTTGAATTTGACAAGTGTCTTTAAAATATTAGAATTTTTTTAACATTTTAAGTTTTGTAATAATTGTAATAAAATCACTAACGCACTTCACATTTTTCTTAGAGGCGCATGCGAATTTTCAAACGCCCCACGATGTTAAAATGTCTAGAGTATAAAGAGTATAATGCTTTACAAATGTACATCATTCAAATGTCGACAGTGTCAGGACAAGTAAAAGAAAAAAACGTAAACACGTCATCTGTGTGACGGTTGAAAATAATAGTCGTAAACTCTTCAGGAGCACGAATAACACACGTGTGTCATAGAAATGCTGCAACGGAGTGAAATACGATGAAGACGACCGTCCACGACAATAAAGATCCGATTGCTCCGAGCCTGGCTGGATCTTCACCACCATGATATATTTATCCAGCCGGAGCAATCTACAGTCCAGTCGACGTTTTCCGATATTAAACCGCGCTCCGCCGATACCAGCTTTGTCTGGGTGAAAGGCTTGAAAAGTGTGAGGAGTGATTGCTGTGAAGGTTGCTGTGGGCTTCTGAGAGCAGAGCCATCTGCTGTGGGAAGCATCGGATGAGTCAAGGCTGTGGCGTAGGTGGAGGAGCCCAGGAAAGGCTTGTCACTCGCGTTCGCAGGGAAAGGGAAATATCCAGCTCTACGGTGGCAGTTAGTGCTGAGGAGGAGGAGATCTCAATATTTGGTTTGTGTACAGTTCACGTTTCTGTCAGTGTTGTTACGTAATTGGACGTCACGTAGCAGGTTGAGGCCGGTGAGTTAGTGGGTCGTTAGCTGAGCTGCTCGCGGATAATTGGATTGGCTGAGTGCTACAGTGAAGATTGAAGGAAAGTGGGTGGTGATGTTTGAATCGGCCAATCAGAGGTGGAGACGGTGATTAATAATAATGAGGAGATTTAGTTTTGCTTTTCGCGGTCAGAGGTCATGCCAAGGTCGTTGAGCGCCGCTTCGAGAATAAATTAAATTGGATTTGTGTTTTATACATTTCTCGACATCAGATTCTTTGGAATAGCGGCTTTTTTGTAGGACAAGTTGATGAATGAATTGGATTTAATATCAGATTAATATCAGACTATATCAAACACTTTTTTTAGTGTTTTTTTCTGGTGTAGGGTCAAGTAAGCATTGCCTTAGATTTCTTAAATAAAGGGTTTTTTTAAATAACCCTTTATATATCAGTATAATAATAATCGCTTATCAAAGCTCATTTAATTTTTTTTTAAATATTATTTAGGTGAATTCCTTTGCATTGTGTTTAATGCAAGGAGTGTAATTAATATTAAATAGTTATGTAACACAATATGTAAAATACTTTTGAATTTACGGTGAAATACTTTTAAAATGTATGTAAAATATTGTAGGCACAATATTTGTATTAATAAGTATAACATATGTATTAATAAATTTAAAAAAGGGGCTGAATAAACGTCGTCTCTCTTCTCATTGGTCCTGAAGCGACCCCATCCATCCCATAATCGACACAACGGCGCCGACCGTAGTCATGGCCATTGTCAACTCTAGTAATCATTGATCCGTTAAACTCATTGTTCTGTTTGTTTCCTAAGGTTGGAGACTGTGTAAAGCTCTTTATAAATGAATTTCATGTTAAATACATTCAAATTATTACTGGCGAGCCCTGAAGAGCTGTTGGCTGGTCTTGTTTTTTTTTTTCCTTCTTTTTCATCTTTCATTTTTGTTTATACTCTTAATGCTGAAAAACATTGACCATGTAGTGTTTGAGTGATCTGAAATGGTGTAAACAAAGCTTGATATATGTGAAATTGTATCAAAGATGTGATTCAGAAGTTCGTTTGAACCCAAATCTAAGACTTTTAACTGACAGAAAAACAAGAGTAAACAAACAAGTAAAAGAGAGGTGGGCAAGAAGAACAGATCCGGTCCTTCAGTTAAACACAACATAGACTTATGAAGACGACAAGGAATTAGTTGCGGACTGACAGGGACTAAAAACAAACATCACAGTGTTGTAATGCAATAATTAAGTTGTAAACACATCCAATTCACCTAAAATAGAGACCATGTTTACAAATAAATCAATTAATGAACAATAACAAAGAAGCAAAAATAACCAAACAAATATAAAAACTGACAGGGACTAAAAACAAATATCACAGTGTTGTAATGCAATAAATAATTTCTAAACACATTCAATTCACTTAAAATAGAGATCATACTTTTTTGTAATTACAAAAAAAAAAAAAAAAATCTGTTATTAAGCAAAAATAACCAAACAAATAAAAATAAATGAATAAATGTTGAAGTGCAGGTCAATTTGAATAAAAGTGTATGGGTTGAATTAATAATGTTAATCGACAATGGATTTTAGACCTATTATGGCTTATTAAACCTCGTTTTGTTCTAAACTGTGGTGATGATGATGATGATGGTGAAGTATAATGATGAAGATGAAGCTTGTGGAGCAGATAATCTATAATCAGATTAATTCAATATGCAGTAGTGGGTGGAGCCTGACTTGGGCGTCGCTGTGTCAGTAAACAAACTCAGAACTGCGACATTTTAAGACCTAAAATATACATATTTTTATGTATTTATAATATTTACTCATTCAAATATAAATAAAAAATTTCAAAGGCATTTTACAAACATACAGATTTTTTTTAAAGATGGTTAATCTGTACATTTGTGTACAGCGCCAGGTAAATTTTGAATTTATAATTAGAAATTATATTGATTTGTTCTTACTTTTGTGTTATGAATTTGTGTTTATGATGATCGATGGAAACAAGCTGAGAACTTACACAACTCATTTTCAGTACTTTTTTCATCTTGCTTTATTTTAGTTCAAACCAAATAAACACCAAAAAGAATAAATCTACAAGAACGAAGCAATGTGGCTACTCTCATCACTCAAATAACTAAACAATGCGCATTTATATTATTGCATTTATACTCATGTTGTATATATTTATCAAATGCAACAATAAAATAATTATCACCGTGACTGACAATGTGGTTAGTGCAACGTAAAAGCTTAAGACGTAATGTGACCACAGCGAGAAGCAGAGTGTTTGCGTTAACTTCCTGAATAATTCAACAGTTCATGATTAATTATTCATGATACGGAATGCTTTATGATGTTACGATATTTTCTACACCAATTTAAAATTGCTAATTTACACAAGTGCGAACAAAAATTAATGAACGCAGACATTTTTTGGGACATTTTTTGTCATTTTTTTTTAGCCTTGATACAGTTTATAACAACAGACACTCTGGGACATTAAATTGTTACTTTACAATTAGCAAATTTCATAATAATAAACACATTAAAAGTAGCAAAGACTAGTATTATTGTCTTATCCCAGATTCTGCTGGTCGACCTTGATGATTTTAAGATAGAAAACAAAAATCCAATTTAAGCGTCATTCACTTAAAAATTCAGAAAAATAAAAGTCTTATGTAAAATAAAAGTCTGCATTTCCACTTCTGTAATTAGGCTTCAATACAGGCCGACCGAATCTCAATGGTGTCACACGACTGTAATTTGATATTTTACGTACATAAGAGCATAGTCACGGGGGCTTAAATGTCAGCAGGGGCGATACGGGGGCACGTTAACGACTTTAATTAGCCAATCAAACGCGCCGGGGGGATTAGAACCAGCATCCGGCGAGTAATGTGATTTATAATCCAGCGACTTGAGTTTATTCGCTCAGAATTCCCTATGATTTGGCTAGTTTGGCTGGTTTTATACAACACTGAGTGTCCTTGATTAAGACACACACCTGCTGCCCACTGCTCCGGGTTTGTGTGTGTAACTTCACTGGATGGTTAAATGCAGAGCACAATTTTGATACTGCCCCTAGTGGCCACATTGACAAACACACACACACACACACGATATGAATTGACTGATGACACACACACTACAAATACCATAATGCAATGCTTTTTTTAATCCCAAGTGGGAACAGTTTTCTCCAGATTTGACCCATTTGAACAGTGGGCAGATGTGTGGCCTATTATCAATGTGTAAATAACTCACACACACACACACACACACACACACACACTTTTTGTCATTTCACGTTTTTTTGTTATTTTTCTTACGTTTTTTGCCGACTGTTCATGTGTAATTTCACCAGAATGTTTTTTATGAAGGAGCCTACTTTTTTAGCCTATTTTTACGTTTAATCTCAGTTGGACCCACGACTTAAAGTGCGTTTTGAGTTCCGGACCCCCATGAAGTTCAGCCCCACCCAATAAAAATGTTTGTCATATCATTTTCATATACTGCATATGTATAAATATACAAAACAAATATATTATAGATAATATCATGTATTTACATGACACATATATTTACAATATTATATGTATCATTAATGTTTATTTTTTATTTATATAAATATATAAACGGTGTAATTGATGATAAAAATAGTATTAATAAATATTACCAGAAAGTTAAAACCGAAAAGGCTCAGGTAAAAACTATTTTTTTATATTTATATATGCCATATCATTTTCATATACTGCATAAGATGCACATTTGTTTTCAGACGGTCAATTTTTACACTTTTTGGATTTTGAGTGCGCCTTATAATCCAGAAATTATGGCCGTCAAACTGACAGTGATCATTTGCAACAGCCATCACCGGTGATTTTAATCCGAATTTATGTGATTATGCGTGTGATGTTGTACGTCGACCGATGTTCTGAAAATTCTTCCTACAGCTCAGAATTTCCTACACTTACGTCACTGCTCAGCTGTTCCTAGCTAGCGTAAAAACTGAATACTAATAATATATATATATATAATAATAAATAACTAATATAAAAATCTGAATATCTTGTGTACTGTTATAAGTGTCCACGTTCATTTAGTGCATTTATGTTTATTCATTGATTCAACATTGATCCAACACTACAATATCAAAAAGTGCATACAACAAAAGTACAGGTAGCAAAGTTTGTATGATCAAGTAGTAGAAGAAACCGATAGATATAACAGATTTTTTAACACTTATGTAGCGCGGAAAGTAGACAAATCTGAGCGGAGAACAGTAGAGCAGTGACGTAGTTTTAACGCACACGCGCAGTGCAATGGCTAGGAACAGCTGAGCAGTGGCGTATGTTCTAACGCGCAGTGTAGGAAATTCTGAGCTGTAGGAAGAATTTTCAGAACACCGGCCTTTGTTCGGGATGCTAATCTCGCTCCTGTGTTAACCCAGACTCTCCGAGCGGGATTAAACACACACATTTCTAGGAATGTATAAATCAGAACGTATAAGAAATTGAGCGTAAGCAGCTCAGATGACAGATGACACGGCTCAATCAGCCGAGTGCTGGCGTCTGATCCACAGATCACGGCTTCAATCCCCACACAAGCAGTATTGTACAGGCTGTAAATGCAGTGTAAGTTGCTTTAAAGCTTATTGTAACTGCGTAAATATAATACGATGTGCGGTATTATTACTGTGATAAACGTATCGTGGATTTGTATTTGTTGGTGTGATGACATCAGTCACAATATCTGGAATTGCACGATGGGTCAATTATTGAAAACGGTTTGTTAATAGGAATGAGATATCTTACTCAGCTGGTTGAGAAAGGAATGGTTTGCGTGCCAGTTATTAAAACTTTGCAATTGGTGAGGAAAATAGTGTTAGTAAAAATTAAAAAAAATGTGCAAATTGGATTATTATCTAGTATAAGGGACTAATGAAAAAAAATTGAATAAATAAATTATTTGGGGGAAAAAAAGCAATAATTCATTATCTATCTATCTATCAATCTGTCTGTATACAACTATATACAGTTTTTATATATAAAAATATGATGTAAAGAATCAGTTATTTATCATATTTAAATCTGTTGTACATAAAAATGTATATAATATCTATTCTTATTTATTTTTTTTATTACACATGTGAAATTCTGTATTAATACATAATTTAGTATATAACATTATTTGTGTGTGTGTGTATATATTATTTATAATATATAATACATTTACATGACACATTCATATATCATCTTTTATTAATGTATAAAATATATATATAGACATTGTAATTGGTGATGAAAATAGCTCAGGAAAAAAAATGTGTGTGTGTGTGTGTTTATGGAACATGAAGGGACAAAATTGAATATCATGTAAATATAATGTAAATTATAAAACAAAAATTACGTTCACTACTAATTAGCAAACCCTTGTTGCTGTAGATGATTTATATCTAGTATATTAATAGCTCACTTTACATTGTATAGATTACAGTTTGACAGATTATTCTAGTCCCCCTGTCAATATAGTCACTTTTTTTATTATTATGGAGGTCACGTGACGCACAACCACGGCCCATTAATCCCTGCAGATGAGCAGATTAGTTAGTAAATTATAACTGGATATCTGTATATTTATAGCAGAAAACTATACATTTTTAGCAGACACTAAATTATAGCAGACACTAAACTGAGCTCTTTCACCAGCACCTTAACACTGATTTAAACAACAAATTATTTGTCTTGTGTTCACTGACTTTCATGCTGTTCTGTCTAGTAAGTGTCTTTCTATAGTCTGTGTAGACATCTACTGTAGCCTATTGTAGACAAATTGCTTCACTTGCTCCTCTTCCTGTAAGTCACTTTATATAAAAGCGTCTGCCAAATGACTGTAAAGAAAAAAGAAAGAATATTATAGTGACTTTGCGTTGTTCTCGAACTAAGAAAAGCGCTCTAAAAATAAACTTGAACTATTTGCACTCCGACCATCTCAGGGCATTTCAAGTCTCTCGTGAGGAAACGCTCCACAGAAAGATCTACATCTGCACATCTCCAGAAGCTTCCGACTGGCCTCCAGGATGACCTGAGGACATCTAGTCTGGAGGTCACCCCTCGGACCCTCTTCCACATTCTCCATCGCTCAGCAGGTTTGTTCTAGACTTCATCTTCTAGATTATTCAGGCTCTAATTTTGCATCGAAACTGTTTTCCAAAGTCATGAAATAGGTTACGCACCAGATGTTGTGCTTTTCACAAGAGTCTGGATGGGATTCGGTCAAACATTCACTGACATATTTTCAGGCTAGAACGAAGAAGAAGAAAAAAACGGTAAAAATGTGCGATTCATCATTTCCCAGGTGGAATCCCCCCGTGACCCATCTGGGTCCGTCAGATTACTCCCTGAAGCAGATGGGTGCGTCCTGCTGAGATTTGGGTTCCGTCTACCCGCTTGTAGAAGCTTTTGGCCTTGTCTTCTTGTCTTCGTTGTCCCACTTGGAAGGAATGGTTGAAATTCCTGGTTATTCCCAGGTTGAATTAGACTACAAACAAGGCTTTATGGATTTTTACGACGTTCTCCCCTGCCTGTTGCGTAGGTTTGTTGAAAGGGTTAAAAAAAGGTTTTATTATGGAAACATATTAGAGCCAAAAACAATGTGAATTTCAAATGGTAAATTAAAACGTAAATTAAAAACGTTTCCAAACGAGTTTTATTCTTATAAAATTATAATTTATAAAATTAAATATAAATTATCTTATATTTTTTTCATTGTTGGCTTCACATTTTAGTTGGAATCCTTTTTTTGTTGTTTTATTTTTGTATGTTTTATTTTTGCGTACAGTACACACTTTTGGCACTAGTTCCTTGTGGGGGCGGCCCTTAATGTGATTGGTTGGTGGGAATGTGATTAGCAGCTGCTCCTCCCACGTGAAACTAGGGCCAAAAGAAATCTGAAACAAGAAATAAAGTGTCAAACTAAATTATGAAGAATACAAGCAAAAACATTGAAAAAACGAACGAAAGTGCAATTACCTATTAACCTAAAAGAAGGCCAAATCCCCATCGCACTATTAATTTAGCTTTAATGCCTGAGACTTCTACAGTATGAAGTTATGGCTTCTGGTTCAAAAACTGCTCCCAATAAAATGCAATTAATTATTTTCATTATTTCTTTAGGCATTTTCATTATTAGTGTATGTGGAGCTCCTAAAAACTGCCTTCAGAATGTGACACTTCCAAGCTCCATCCACAAAAATACAAATAAATGAAAAAAAAAGTATGAACAGGACCGGCGACTCTGGACTATTTTAAGAGCCACTTTAAGGAGACACACTTGAATTAAACCCAAGTATAAATGGAACAACACGATCCTCTTTGTGGAGAATCGAGACTAGTTTCCAGGCAATTCCCAAATCCAGGTTTCCTGTGTTTAAGTGTCTTGCTTTTGGTCTTTTCTCCTTTCTCCTACATTCCTGATTTGTTAAGCATCTGTTGGACTTCTGTTCACCTTGGATTCCATGAATTCCCGAGATTCTTCCGTAACCATCGGCTTTGTTATTGTTTTTGTTAAGTTGCCCCTTGTGACAGTTTTTGGTTTCAGTGTTTACATGAATGTATGTAATTACTTTACATAAAGAGCTTTTGTTTGTCTAGAAATGGAGTAAAATTATGAAATAATTCAGGAGAAGAGATAAAGCAATGGACTTTTGGATTTTGCAATGTTTTATGGACATTCATTCAAATTTTATTGATAACTACGTATATAATATATTATATTAATAACTAATAATTATGAAAATATTTATGTCAAACAGTTTACGTTAATTTACAATGTTGCTGTGGATACAGTTGAATAAGGGTTATGGATATCACTTAAAGGAAGTTTAAAATATATGTGTTAAAGTTGAATGTAAAAAGGGGCGGAGTTAGATAAGTTGTACTTCTTTCTACTCCGTTTCTTTTAAGTTTTATTATGTTGTGGTTTTATGTTATATTATGTTATATGTTATGTATGTTTGAATAAATAAATACGTTAATAATTGTTTAATCTCGCAGTCCATAGGCAGTGGAAAACAAAGAACACAGGAACCAGCCCCTATATATTGACTAAGCGAGTGGAATCAGAGCCCCTACTTAACAATGCTTAACATTTTTTTTTTACTATTATTCAAGTTAAACGACATCGAGGTGAAATATGAGTTACAAGTTAGTTTGGTCAAAATAAGTCAAAAAATGTTTTAAAAAAAAGCACCGTATTTACACCCTTTTTTTTGTTTAGTTTTTTTTTTTTTCAATTTTATTGGCTCAAAAACTTGCAATGTGCTTATAAAATTTAAATTGTAATTTATAATAAAGAAACAGAAACGTCATGGCACTTAACAAGGACAAAATAACACTGGTAAAAGTAAGATTAAACTAAATACAATCATTAATATTTGAACAGACAGACCGTATTAAATCTGGTAGATTGTCGTGCTAAAGGCTAACGGGCTAGCGCTTGAAAACGAGACCAAAAGCTACAAAAGCTTCTGATCAAACAGAAAACAGTTCAAAAACGAAGAACACCAGAGTCAAACACAATCTAATCGCTCTGTCTGCTACACAGAGAAATCCTGATTTACATTTTTACGTCTAAAAAGACCCAGCTCAGTTTTACTCTATGCTCTTTTAGCGCAATGGCTCATGGGAACCAGTGAGCAGCAAAGCATGATGGGAGGTGTAGTTTCGACCGCTAGAATGGAAAATGCATAGCGACTTTGCGTTGGTCTCGAACTAAGAAAAGCGTCATATAAATAAACTTGAACTTGAGCTAGAATAGATTATTGTTTTATTATTTATAAGTAAAACAACATTGAAGTGGTACGTTTCACAAGTTAGGTTTGTTAAATAAGGAAAGAAATTATATTTCAAAGAGAAAATTAACGTAATTTATAGCCAGAAATAAAAAAAATATATATATATATATATATATATTTTTTTTTTATTTTGTGCTTGAAAATCGGGGGGTGCTTATATTCGCGTGCATTAGGTATTTTTGTATTTTCAATAAATCTGAGGGGGTTTTCTTTTTTTTTTTTTTTTGTCAGGGGGCTGCTGATATTTCACAGAGTGCTTATGTTTGTGTAAGTACGATAGTTATTTTTAGTTCACTTTCTATTACAGTAGCTTCATTCTCTTCTTATTATCCCAACTTTAAATCTGCTTTTCTTTTTTCGAGAAGACTTGATATCTCCAATCAAGTCTTCTCCTGGGTTGTCAGCCCAAATCTTGCCTTGTGGCACTAACCCAATCTCTACTCTTAATCTGTAATCTACTCATAGCTCATCCACTTCTACTCTTTGTTTAGTCAAATCTGCTCCACGCTGGGTGCGGGATGTTCTCTGCCATCTCGTGGCTCTGCTGCTGCGGTCTCGTCGTTCTCCATTTTTGCTCCATACAGATGCAGAACAAGCCACAGGTAACTATTTTGAACCCACAACCAGACTTTTAGAGCCTTAGAGACGTTTACTTGTAGGTTAATGACATACATAAAGTTTAATTTACCCTCCGAGACAGATGTTTTCAGACTAGGAGCAAAAAAAACAGAGACCTGGAGTAGAGCTGCACGATTCTGGGTAAAATGAGAATTACGATTTTTTTTTTATTCAACCCTGAAAATCAGGTTGTCAAAACAGCAATATATCCTTTTTCAGGTATAGCAAAATGTCAGAGTTGATACTCTATCGTTGTATTTAATCATTCATAACACTGAAACTTACAGAGATCAACAGGAATGACTGACCAATGAAAGAAAACCGGTGACGACTTAAAAACACAAATGAGATCGCAGGTGAAACGAATTAATCACGTGACTACAAATCACAGGAATGACGAAGAGCAAGGAATCATGGGATCTGTAGCCCACAGCGACATGACGTTTATTGTGTCTTGTGCCAGGTGTGAATAGTGGAGGGAATGTAAATTGTAATGCAAAAAATGTTTATTTAAACTAAAAATATACGAAACAAAAAATACTATATAGGGAAAATTGCTTTCTCAGGTAATTCTATTCACGTATTGGTTGAATTATAGGTGTTTATAATACATTACTTTAAATCTAAAGGTTTGCGGTGTGTGTGTGTGTGTGTGTGTGTGTAAGTAAGTGTGTGCGCGCGCGCGCGTTCGTGCTTATGCTGTTTATTTGGTTACGTGCGTAGATGTGTAGGTGTGCGTGCGCGCGTGTGTGTGCGTATGCTGTTTATGTGGTCCTACAGATGTGTGTGTGTGTGTGTGTGTGTGTGTGTGTGTGTGTGTGTGTGTGTGTGTAGGTGTGTGTGTGTGTGTGTGTGTGTAAAATCGTTAAAAATCCCGTCTGTTGACAGAATACATTTTTGTGAGCCACAGTCGCTCAGCGGGAACAGCTGTGGCTGTAAAACACACGTTATCTGTCCAAGTTACTGCGAATCATGAAGCACCTCATTCCAGGAAGAACAAAGACCGCAAGTGCCTTAATATGTGTTATCGGTGTGAGGAGGAAAATGTTAAGCAATAACGCTTATCTCCAGGAGAGTGTTATCATCATAGATGCTAATATTTGATCTCCCGCTGAGCTTGAGCAGCATCTCCATCTCTCTCTCTCTCTCTCTCTCTCTCTCTCTCGCTCGCTCTCTCTCTCTCATCACTCGTCGGTGACCGTTTGAGCGCGTGATAGCTACGCGTGTTTTTTTTCTCTCTCTCTTTTCTTCAGCAGGCTGATCAATATGGACAACACGGCATCCATCTCGCCCTGAGTCGTTCGCCGGAGATATTTAGCAAGTGTAAAAAAAATCCAGGTTTAATTCTGGGTGGATGGAGAAAGGAGAGGGAGCGAGAGGAGGAGGAGGAGGAGGAGACACGCTCGGGCTTTCTTCGCATCTCAAGCGAGGATATTTGTGAGATCAGAGGATGCATTATCACCTAGGCTTTCTTTCTCTCGGATGTGATGATGCGCGCGTCCCGTTAGTCCTGCTGATTCCGCGAGGGATTTCACCAGCATCTCACCTGGCACGATCGCGCTGACCACCTTCTGGCGGGAAACTTTTTTTTTTCACCCGGAGAGAGAAAAAAATGTTGTCGTGTCCTAACGAAGGAGATTCGTAAAACTCCTCAGGTTCGCGTCGGGAGAAGGTCCCCGCTCCCGTATCGACCCATGTCGCGATCGCATTTACGCAAGGCGGCTGTGATTTAGGAACTAATCGATGGACAAAGCCGTCGTTAGCGCTCGGATCGTGCCCGAAATGACCAGATTGACCGTCCGAGCA
>MU204413.1:7087679-7101020 GCA_017309775.1 Paedocypris sp. Pulau Singkep
GTACGCGCTGGAGCAGTCGCTGACGTTCGTGCAGGCTCTCATCCAGAAAGACACGTCGGACGTCAGGTGCACGAACGGCGAGCCTCCGGTCTTCGTCAAGCCCGAGAAGGTGGTGGGAGTCGTGGGGGCTTCGGCGAGCTCCGTGTCCATCATGGTGGCCAATATATTGCGGCTGTTCCAGGTGAGTCCAGCTGGGAAACGTCTTGGAAGGACGGCTTATTGTTTCAAACAAACGACGCACTAGCTTTTTGTGTCACGATCTCGCATGTGTGGAGCAATTTGCGTCAGTCGGGTTTTACAGCGCGTTACCGTAATGCACCTAATTATGTCACTAAAAGGCGATAAATCAAGGAGCTTTTCTCCGGAGTTTGCATCTTCTTCCTGTATCGGCGTGGGTGCTCCAGTTTTTCCACATCCCTGTCGAGTGATGCTCACTCTCATCCATCCATCCAGCTATGCGTGTTTTTATGAATTGTGGCGAAGCTGAACGAGGCTGTGTTGAATCCAGGTCAGGGCACCTTTCTGTGTGAATGTTCTTCAGTTCTTACGTATTCACGCTTTACCTCCGGGTGCTCCAGTTTCCCCATTGTGCAGAGTTATGCAAATCGGTTTGAAATGTACTGCCAGTAGGTGTGAAGAGTAGCTGAAGAGTAAAAGTACGGATGCCTTACTGTAAGAATTACAAGTCGACAATTCTAAAGAAGACTCGAAAGCCATAAGTAAAGTACGGATGCCTTACTGTTAAAATTACAAGTCGACAATTCTAAAGAAGACTCGAAAGCCATAAGTAAAGTAGGGATGCCTTACTGTTAAAATTACAAGTCGACAATTCTAAAGAAGACTCGAAAGCCATACTTGAGTAAAAGTACGAGTGCCTTACTGTAAAAATCACAAGTCAACTATTCAATGAAGTCAAACTGAAACTTTACTAAAATTAATAAAGTATCCAATTTAAAAAGAACTTCAGTATTTTACACGTACTGAATTTAGGCTCAAAAAACACCAAGAATGTGGAAAAACTAGAAAACCCGTTATTGATGAGGTTTTATTTCCTATAGTATTGAAAATAAACGTAACACCTTAATGTTTCAAAATGGCAGAACAAAATAGATTTAAAAAAAGATTGATTTTGATTAAAACCAATTGTGCATAGACGTGCAAATCCACGCAATTTAGCTGATATAAAGCATCCAGTACCTTCAGCATCCTGCAGATGGCGATATCACCTGACCCGCCTAAGAAATTAACAATGTAGAAAAAAATGCACACAATCACAATCGAACTAGTAAGGGTAAGTTTCCATTCATATGTAGTGGAGTAAAGAGCACAGATACTCAATCACAAATGTAGTCAAGTAGAAAGTTAAAGTTGCATATATTTTTGATACTCAGTACCAGTACAGTAAAATAACGACGTCCATTTACTCTAGAGCTTTACACCACTGACTGGGATTCAAAGCATGTGGTGGTCTCTTCTGACCGGAGTTTACTCTTCATAATGGATAGTCATGTAAAAGATAAATAATGCTTTGGAAGTTGCTATAAAAGCATCTGCTGAATGCCGAGGTGGCAGTGGATTGGCTGCCGTTCATCCACAAACCATGTGGTTTATTGAGAAAGATTGAATAAATTGATGGTCTTTGTCTGACAAAGAAGTGGCTAGATTAAACTGGTTGTAGGGAGATGGACTTACAACCGAAAGGATTCGGGTTCAAATCAGGGACTAAATCTACTGGCAGTGTGTGTGTGTGTGTGTGTTCACTTCACTGGTTGGTTTAAATGTCCAGCACAAACATGAGAATGGTTTAAACCAATCCTGGCCACTTCCTTAAACGATTTAGAGTAAATTAATTTTCCGTAATTGTATCCGTAATCTGAACAGCAGTTCTATTTACTCCAATTTGTTCAGTATATAGAAATGTTACTTGATACTGCTGTTTTATTACAATAATCTCCTTTTCACTTATTTATTAGCCGTGACATTCTACTCATAAATGAAAAAAATGTTTTTTTTCTTTTTCTAAAAGCGGAAAACTTTAGCAATGATACATCACTTAAATACAGTAACATCCACTGAGGGACTAATAAAGGTTCAATTATTATTATTATTATTATCATTATTATTTTCAGTAATAGAAGTGAGATTATTTGTCTATATACGTATATATATATATATATATATATATATAGTATATTTATATTAATAGTATTGTACATATATATATATATATATACACACACATACATTCTGTATATCCATACTGTTAATAAATATAGCCATTACATGTATAAATTCCTGTTTTTCTTGTCATATAGGATAAATTATATAGGTATTTTTCCTAAAGTACTTTTATGCTATTTGCCAGCACACACACACATTTTGTCAGACGTTTTCCAGCGATACTGGTGTTTATGTGTGTTAATAATTCATCAGCGCTGCTGACATAAATGAATGTTCCTCGACCTCAGATCTTCAGGTCCAGCGGTTAGAGTTCCTCTTTGCTCTTGTGAGGTTTCAGCCGTTCATCATGTGAACATCAAATGGGAACTGCTGGGTTATTTTACACGTCTTTCAATTCTACCGGCTTTTTAAAAAAATGCCTCCCTGCCTGACTTATCCAAGATCTATCCAACATCGGTGGATTACCTTTTTTCTTGGAATTCTCTGCTGGTTTAATATGGAATCAGATTAGTGGCAAAATATCAAACGTAAATTTAAATAAAAACAAACGAAAATGATACACATTTTCAAAATGTTTTTCAGATTTTTGTGTTTTGACTTGCTCAGTGAGGGCGGTACTGACTCTGATTGGCTGATTGGCTAGTGAGAATTTGATTGGCTGCTGCTTGATTGGTGATTGAGTGGTGGATGAGTTTAGTTTAAGTGCTTAAACACATTCGGAACACCTTCATTGTACCTACTCCTTTGCAGTTGTGGACCTTCATCTTCCTCGTCCAAGTAGAAGTTCATTTAGGTGGCGATGAAGGTAAAAAAAAAATCATTATAAGGGGGAAGTTTGCTGGCAGAGGCTTAAAGCAAAGCTTTATTATGAGTCTCTTAAATTTAAACTTTAATTTATTTGAAGTATAAAATAGAAATAAATGAGAAAAATTAACATTTCATCTATATTTAAAAAAATAAACAAAAGATGGTAAATATAAACTTATTGACATATTCATGATGATTAATGTATGCAAATTTACATTACATTTACATTTCAACATTTGAATGAATCTTTCCCCCGCTTTTCAGTCACTATTTTAGTCTCTTTTAGTAAGTTACCTTACACTAAAATATCAGTTTTAAGGCTTATTCCATTTTTATTAGGATTTTAGTTTAATTTAATATTTTAAGGAGGTTCAATCATTATAATTTCTTCTTGAGGAGCTCAGAGTTAAACTTACCTTTAAAACCAGCCCCTGTCTAGTCGCCAGTCATCACGATGAATGCGTTCTTTATCGAGTTCTTTGTGTCCGCTGACGTTTGGTTGTCCACACGTTTCCGGAGGACATGATCTCCATCTTGTGTGAATCTGGACGTCTTCCATCAATCAGAGAATCCCTGCTGTACATCCCCACAAAGCCTGCAGACATTCCCAGCCTCTCATTCCTCAAAATCTGAGAAAACAATGGAGAAATTCTCATTTCCGTTGATGTCATTCATAATCTCGCTACGCAAATGTACAAATTCACCAGGTAATGTAGAGTTTCAATCACTCCTACGCTGTAAAGGTTTGATTTTCAGCTCTGAGTCATCTAACAAAGTCTATAAATTCTCCTTTAAATGATTATGATATTATTGCGTGTGTAAGGCAGCCTGGTGGAGCAGTGGGTAGTGCTGTTGGCTCACAGCCAGAAATATAACAATATTAATGCATCATTTTTTTTGAAGACTTGAGAGCCGAGTTTGAAACCCGGTTGTGGTTTTTCAGTGGTGAATTAGCTTGTTCTACTCTTGGGTTTCCTCCGGGTCTCCGGTTTTCCACCCACAGTTCAAAAACATGCCAAAATGCTCTTTATACACACACCACACACTAATCAAATTAATTATTTCAAATGAAATAAATTCTTAATACATTTGAATTTAATAAAACATAATATGTATTACACTTAGATTATTACATTATACATATACATTAACTATTTATAACTAAGAAAATAAAAATATATGTACTACTTATTTTGATAATTATAATATTGTGTATTATAGACTTAATTTTAAACTTGATTATGCACACACACACACACACACACACACACACACACACACACACACACACACACACACACACACACACACACACACACAATTGGGGTTGGAAATTTGACCATAGGTGTGAGTGAGACTGTGAATGTGAGTGTGTTCCCTGCTCTATGATTGGTCAGCCACCAATCCAGGGGGTGTGTCTCAGGTCCAGAGTTGCTGTGATTGGCTACAGCTCCCTGTGACCCGGAAATATAGTGGTATAAGTGGTAGAAAATGGATAGATGGATGGTGTGATTGCTATAGTACACATATCTCTTTTTTTGAAGTCTTTTTACTAGTAATAGTTTTAGTTTGCTTTTGTAATTTAAATGATTTACGGGTCTCCAAAACGTCACAATCTCTGTTTATTCTTGTATTCTCTGGCTGTATTACTGTCTTCATCGTTTTCTTGCTTTTTTCAACACTGTTCTCGTTTGCTTTTCTTCTGTAATCTGCTCCGTTTGGCGCTGGTCTTTACTTTGTCGGTGTGTAATTATGCACTTGTGTCTTGCGTTTAAACCCTTTTAAAATGTCCCGACTTCTTGTGTTTCTGTCATTCTGCTCACTCGGACACACTTATGTGCTTTATTGTTTTGGTTTAACTCCGACGAGGCATTTTCAAAAAGGCGGATTAAATTACATTTAACAAAACGAAAAAAAAAAGGAAAAAGCGAAGGAAGAGGAAAGAGAAGATGGAGCGAACATTTATCCATGCAATCGAAACTCAAGATGCTCAAATTTAGAATGTTTAGAGTAAAAGTTAGCATTTACTTATGTGCATATTGTATATATCTTATTCATTGAACTATTTTAAAATGAAATAGATTAGTGTATAGAATATTATTATTATAATATTAGTAGTGTATAGATTAGTGTATAGGAATTACACTTTATACACACACACACACACACACTCACGATATACAATACACACTACACCACACACTAATCAAACTAATTAAAATCAAATAAATTATTGTATAGAATGTAATAAAACACAATATGCATTATACTTCTAAATATATGTACAACTTACATTGATAATATAATATGATATGTATTATAGACTTTAACACACACACACACACACACACACACACACACACACCAATCAAAATATTATATTATATTATATAAAATTATTGTATAGAATTTAATATAACGTGATGAGTATGAGTCTTCTTACAATCTACATCTGAAATAATCACTTTTTTCTCTTTTTAGCATTCCTGTAACTTTATAGTATCATTTATAGTGATAGTGAATAAATCTTACTAGAATTATTGTGATTAATTTTAAGAGGAATGTGCAGAAGCTGAAAGGTTAAATCCATCTCATTTAGTTCAACCTTAGGTTTATATGGCTAATTTAGGTTTAACCCTAAATCTTTTTTAATGTTTCTTCATTATGGCCCAAACCAACACATAGCCCGCCATTATTATCAACATAAAAATAAATTAGAACTCTCCGGACTTTTTATGTGTAAATTAATATTTTTTTTTTCTACGGCAAAGGTGCAGTGTTAAGTGTTAAACCGATACTAACAATATATTCTAGTTGCATTTTTAAGACCCCGGCGATCTCATTAGGAGGAAACTGTCAGGAGAGACGGAGTCGGACGTTACGACACACCATGATGGAAGACGTGGTCCACTCGGAGGTCATTCTGCTCTGATAACCTCTCCGCACTTCTGCTTTTATCGGCCATCTCCAATGTTTGGAGTTTGATTGACTGCTTGAAAGTGTGAAGGTAGATAGCACTTTATTTAAGGGGAGTGTATGTATATCGACCCTCCACACACACTCTCGGATGCCGCTTGGGAACATATTTAGTAATAACGACAAAAAAAAATCTAGAATGCTTATCGTGATAAGTCAGTTTTTTCTCTCTTTTAAAACATCAATTCAACGGTAATTAAAACTGACAGTAATAAAAAAAAAATCAAAAACACATTACCAACATATTACATGTAATCGTAAATCTTTAAATAATAATAAATTGTTTATATTATAACAAGAAAAAATATTATTTTTTATAATAAACAAAATTAATCAATCAATCATTGAAGCATATGTGTATGTAAATATGTATAGATGCTGGATGATTGTAAAAATACATTTCATTTCATGCTGTACTATGTATAATGTGTATATGACAATTAAAATTTGAATTTGAATTAGCTATACTGCATGATCTAAAGGAAAAAGCCAGTGAAAAAAATGAAAAGGTAATTTAACAGTATCTATCAATCAGTCTATTCAATCATCCATACATTTATTTTCTATTTCCGCTTTCTATTACATAAATACATTTATATTTACGTGAAAAGTAAATACGCCAAACCAAATTCTATATTATTTATAGTACTACATTAAATAGCTGTAATTTCAAGATTTAGATATATAAATATTTACCGTGTACATTTAAATTCATAAACACACAGAAGTATAAACAAATATGAGTCCTATAGTCGCAAACAAAACACAAAAACGTGATATGCAGTGTATACACAATATGTGATTAGTCAAAAACGTTAGTCAAAAACAAAAAAAACATTAAACGTGATTGTTTTGAAAACAAGCATAACAATAACAGACAATAATCTATTTTATTGATTCAGTGGGATGTTTCGTTGATCGATCGTCTCCTTCCATTCTCTACCTCTATTCTATAATTGTTTCAAGTAACCAATCAAGAGGCTCGAAAAGCAAGCCAAAATTCTATGGAATGTAACTAAATTAAACTAAACCGCCTTTTGTCCGGCTTGTTCCTTTGTCATACGGATGCAATCCCGGGTCATGAGCAATGAAGGCTATTTAATCTTATGGATTAGCTGTTTTCTGGACCATTAACTAGTGCTACATCAATTGTATCTTCTTGGTAAAAGGATTCTGCAAGTTACATAATTTTGCACGGTATCTTGACTGAAAAAAAATCAAGGTTATTTGTGTATCCTCAGTTCCCTGGTGGAAGAGAACAATGGTAAAATGATGTCTTTTAACATCCTTGTGATCCGATTTGCTGCTGTGCATTAGGCCGGGCTAAGAAGAAAACTTGAATTGACCCAACAAATGTGTATTAGCTTAAACCGCAGATGTCCTGTTAAAGAAGCAAATTAAATTATGAAAGTATTATTGCTTTTAGTATGAAAGACTGAAATGATCCAACGGGCAACCAGTGGCTTACTTTCTCTTTGGCAACTCTCGCTTGGAACATCTGTTTCTTCAGACTGTATAGCTGTCTATGCTCACACATTTTCGGTTCGCGATATACTCATTAAATGACCTAGTCAAAGCGATCTACCGACTTAAAAAAACTGAAATTATTATGTTGTTATATATATCATTTTGAAATTATTTTGTAGGCGGGCTAATAATTTGGTCCTCATTTGTAGGCTGAGTGTCATCTTTTGGTTTTAAACCGCAGTAAAACACACACACACACACACACACACACACACACACACACTTCAGAATAAAATCTTTTTTCATGTACTAAAATGTCCGAGTCAATAGCAGAATTACTTTACCGTGTTTCCTCACTCTTTCTCCCTGCTTATTTTCTGTTTTTTTTTAATCTCGACTGCCGCCCGACTCACATCCACTGTTCTAGTGCAGGTAATAAGCGTGCGCACACACACACACAGACACACACACACACACACACACACTCACAAGCTGACAGAAAGACCCCTCGTCAGAAATAAGAGAGTTTGGCAGAATTGTACAAATTCTGGATTAATGTCGCGCAGGGGGTAGATTCACTTTTTATTTGGTATAGCTTTTCCCCTCATTTGTAACCCCTTTCTTACCCACAAGCTTGCTAGGAGTTTTAAAACTTTTTTTCCGCAATTTAGTTTTTGCAATGCCATGCGATCTATCCGCTATGCCTCTGCGATCTACGTAATGATCTACAAGAAAGCGATTGGTATGAGTAATCATCTCCACTATTGTATAAGATTACCAAACTCCCGTAGTGTCCCATAAACCTGCCAGGCATGAAAGTTATCACAAGTCCATATCCTTCGGATAGACGGTCTGGTGCCAGGGCAATGGGCCATTGCATGCCAAGTGGCACCTTGGTAAGCAAAAACCAGAGTGGATAATCTCAAAACCAGAGCGTAACTCTTAGTAGACAAAGAGATCAGTCTACAACTGACCAAAGTTGTCCCATATATGACTTACCATTTGTGTATGAAGTCACCATTCTCCGCTGATAGGTACTTGCCTCAAAAGACCATCAGCCGCAACGTTAAAATACCTGGATTGTGGAACACCTTCACCATAGTCGCAATGAGTAGATACTGGGGGCTGTAGTGTCCTACTGTCATTGTGGTGTCTGATCTGACAAGAGCGTAATTGTCTTATATCCACAGCATGTCAGCAGAACTGACAGCAGCTTGAGAGTGTTGACATGCCGTCAAGACAATATCCTGACACAGCATGGCTATTGCAAACTACCATCATTACTTGTTGGATGCTTCCGTGGGTACCACCCCAAGTCGGTTATTCGGGCTCACTGGAGGTTCCGGCCAAACCAATGGTTGTAGAGTTTGTTGCACTCGGGTGCAATCAGGACCCTGTGTGCCCCCAACCACTGAGCTTGTCTTGAAGCTTGGCCTGTAAATCAATGTTGTAGGTGCGGTGCCTCACATGAAGGTAAATGTGCTTTGTCCCAAGGGCAAATCAAGTTGGGCCAGACTTCTAACAGAGTTCTAATTCCAACCAAGAAAAGAGGTACGCTGGCTTGGGGTGAGCATACACTTCTCCCGGTTGACCCAAAGCCCTAAACTGTCTAGGGTCCTGGGTTGGCATCACAGGTTTCTGGCTTGGTGTTTGGGTTAGTTGTCAAGCAAGGAGAGTATTCGAATGCCCTGTACTCCCAAGAAAGACCCTCAGTGTGGCTCCTGCAATCTTTATGAACATGCCAGGCAAGACCAAATGTGTGGACTTGCTCACCCCAGGATGGATTTGACGTTGCTCAGAGGAGTTTTCGATCTGGTGTCACTGAGTCATCTTGAGATGGATGGTGTCACCTCACTGCAGGAGTAAGACATCACCCGGAACCATCTTGTAAAGTACCAATTTGTAATGTTAGCATGCCAGAGGAGACTGGCACCAGAGAGTCGGGGTCTCCCTAGGCTTATTTCCTCTCATCCCGCCCTTGTTTTGTTTTACTAGCCACTGTCACGAACAAGCTTGCTCTTCTGGTCATGGCCCATAGTCTGAACACCAATGAACAATGGACAGTTTTCTTTTTTAATGACTTTGCGTTTTTTCAGGCTTTGTGTTGGTCTGGGACTGGGACCAGTCCGAGCACTGGTCCCAAGCGCTATGTAAAGAAACTTGAACTTGAACCCCTCAAATGCAAAGGGTAGTATGGTCTATGTCAAGTGAGAATTGAGATGTCTTGAAAGCGCTTCCTGGAGGGTGGCACTGTGAAGTCACCAGTGCTGACAGCCAGTGCGGCATCATTTCTTTGTTCACCTAAGGGGGGCATAAGGAAATTAGAGCTCGATTAAAGCTTTCCATACAGCTTTTCTCCCTCTGGGCTAGCCCGCTCAAGGGCAGTTTCACAAGATGTTTTACCAGTTTAGCAAGCTCGGATTACAATGGGAGTTGACTGCCAAGGCTGCCAGCGGAGGCAATATCGGTGGTAATGCCACTGACTGCTTCCTAGATATAGAGAACCTGTGGGATGGTTGGTGATTCCAGATTCAGAGCAAGTGGAGGCATCTCAATCACGCTGAAGATTGAAGTCCATAGACTACCCTCTCCCATCCAAGTCCTCCAAAAAATGGGCACAAACTCAACATCTGAATCTACTTGAATTGTATTGTTCAGAGCAAGCGGCTCTCCTGCATCAGAAATGCATGACCGCCCAGCGATGCCAACACAGATAACCGTACATCACAGATTATACCAGTAAAGCCTTTGACTGAGCATGAGCAGAACCGTCACTTCACCAGGGAACTCCATTGTGCGTCCAATATAATGGATGCTGTGTATCTGCAAATCTTACACTTACCTGACCAAAAATCTAAGAATTTTGACTCCAAGACCATCTGTCCTTTAACCAAATTAGTTTATAACACTAACTACTGAAACGGTTTTGTTTTGTAATATCATGAAATGTAACCATTGCTTGAAAAAACTACAACGAAAAATTGGTCGGACAAGTCTCTTATCCAGGTTTTTTTTCCCAGATTGAATCAGCAGAAAATGCGATAAATGGATGGATGGACGGATGAATGAATAGATGTGGCTAATATGCTATTTGTGAGCTGTTGTAAACCACTAAAATCCTGTTTTAATAGTGTAACTAACATTCAAAGACTAAAACTCATGGCTAAATGGGTCAAATATTTCAAACAGGCTGACTAATGCAAAATTTCCTAGTTAATTGGGACTTGCTTTGGACATCTTAAAGAATTGTTCCTCTGTAGAAGTCTTGATAGTGTGTGTAATTACTGTGTAGCTCGATCCGTCTTGGCTGAAGGAAAGCTGAGCTTGGCTTTAGCAGGTTATTAGAAACATTTCGAAATTTCAGTAATTACTCGGCATGATTATTTTGCGGTGCAGTTTTTCTGTCGCTGCATAGCTGAGAACCATCAAAGAATCTGTTTTATTTTCTCCTCATTTAACTATACTATATATAAATACATTTTTTGTCCGGAGGTGGTTTGTCGCCTTTGGCTCAGAGTTGGTGGGATTACCTTCTGTCACACTGCAATGCACAATCAGTTTAAAAAATGGATGGATGATAATTCAATTTGGCCAGAAGCACCAACAAAATTTTGTACGTTTTTAAATGTTCATTTAGTATTTTAATTCCACAAACAGAAATGTACAATTGCAATGTTATAACTCATTTTTCGTCCTGTGCATGTGCCATATACAACATTTGTGATATTGTATCTGACCCTCTATATTTGTGTAAAAATGATGAGGAAAAAAATGGTGATTATTGATTTCCAGTAAAAATATTTTCCATTGAGCAATTGCAATAAGTGGGAAAGTGAATATTTATTTTAGGCAGTACGTCAGAGCTGCTATGTGACTCTCTGAGTCTCCACTTTAGTGTATATGTAAAATATTTTTCTCATTTTCTCAGGCTTCGTAGGCTGTGTAAAAAAAAAAAAAAGCAAATTATTCATGTGAATCATATACTCCTAGTCAGTGGAGACTCGAGTAGCAATGACCAACAGATGTAGTGCTGACCTTCAGGAGAAATGGAATCTCATTTTACACTTTAATCTCTTTTTATGCATTGAGCAGGCAATTTTTTTTCCAGTACAACTCACATCGCATTTGGCCTGCAAATGGACTGGTTAGTAGTAAAAATGTGTTCTTTATCACAATCATGTGATTCGTTTTTACAATGTCAAACTCGAATAACACAGTCAAATACAAGTGACATAAATATAATTTAAGAAAAAAACTTTCCTGTTCGAAAATATTTAATTTGACACTTAACAAGCTCATACATCTACTCTGGGAAGACAGGAACTAGCCGCCTTGTAAAATATACAGTAGCCTTTAAGTGGTAATAGTAGTGTAAGTACAGACCCATTTAAGTACCAGTTTAGTAGGCAGATGTTTTTGTTTTCAATATTTTTTTTGTTATTTGTGTCATGATTGATGAAGGTTTTGAAGTTGATTTTGACTTTGAGGGACATCGCCCGAATCTTGCTCTATAAAGACTATAGAATATTGAATACTAGTAAACAGGGCAGATTGTGGGTCACATCATGGTTCTCCTAGATCGATTGGCGTCATATTCTGTTCTACTTTTTGCATTCAAGGAGGTATTGTTTAACATTGAGATGATTGTGCAGATTAGAGACTCTCTAGGTTGGTGTCTTGGTGTTTTGGAGGACAATCTCTGTACTCTACTTAAGATCTACTCGCTACACTTTCTAAGGAACCACTCACCCATTTCCACCGTGAACAGATGCAACCGTTTGTAGACAAGCTTTTGCAGTGTGTTGATGATCCTGGACCACCATATCTACCCGTACTAGAGTTTGTTTGGAAGCGTATGGAGACCATCTCTTCAAGCGGTGTTGGTACGCTTGTTTGGTCTGCTTTTGTTTTGCGGATCAGAGTTCGATTGCCGCCTTTGTGCGCTTTGAGGCGGTTAAAACTGTGAAAAACGGCTTACAAATGCTCTGAACTTGAACTTGAACTTTCCCTGCCCAAACGCATCGTACCAAACTAAGAAAACAAACTGTGGTGCTGTGTGAAATCAGTCCAAGACACGATCTGCCACAACCAGGACGTAACATGGAAAGTTGTGAGTAAATGAGATGTTGGAGAAGATTGAGGTGTTCTCAACATGATGAGGTTTTGAGAATTTAGAAAGCTCTGGGGCGCAGGCGTGAAGAACCCGATGATGTTTGTGCTTTTAAGGGTTTTTTCCGGGTCATCGGTTTTCTCCCACTATACAAAACATGCATTCGGGTGAATTGGAGTTTGGAAAATGGACCTTAGGTGTGAGTTTATTGTGTGAAAGTGTGTGTCTGTGTTTTTCACACCCCAAATGGTGGGCTTTTAACCCATTGTGTGTATCCGGCCTTCCAGTATTAACGGGAAAACCGTTATTGAGTTGTACCACGGTATGGATTTCGCAACATCGTGGATACCGTCACTCATTCATGAATTAGATTTGTATACATGTATATAAACACTTTTAATACAGTAAAACATGTTTGTTTCGTTACAACTTTCAATAACGACACAGAGACATTGCTAATCGATAACAGAAAGCGTTGTAACAGGCTGAACTAATAGATCGCACTCCCAACCGCGAGCAGCTCTGATGTCTGTGTACTGTGTCTTTAAGAGCGGCGACACTAGGAAAGAGAAGCGTAAAGACATACGTGCAACGCTGTTTCTGCTTATTTTTCATCAAAGTCGTTTGTAAACGTTTGTTTCACACAACGTTCGAATTCAGAATCCGCACGAGGGAGAGCAAGAAAAAAAGCGTGACAACGTAAACTCTCTGTCTGTCTCTCTCTCTCACTCTTTCTGCCTTTCTTTCTCTCTCTGTCTCTCCCTCTCTCTCTCTCTCTCTCTCTCTCTCTCTCTCTCTCT
>MU204413.1:7107943-7125412 GCA_017309775.1 Paedocypris sp. Pulau Singkep
TGGCAACGGCAGGCGTAGGCAAAGCTTCGCCCCGATCTAACGGCTTGCAAGTCCTTATATAGTCCTCGTGATTGGCGGCAGGTGAATTCACTTCACGCGCGCTGCCGTGCGCCGCGCACGGGAGAGTTCCCGTGCACCAGCACGCGCGCCGGCTCGGGAGACTCGGGAGACGCGCCAGCTGCACCAGCACGCGCGCCGGCTCGGGAGACGCGCCGCACACGGTCATCACAACTCACACGCGACATTTAGTCCCAAAGCAACTCATTTAACTATCTGGCAAAGTCTATGAACTATAACTAATGATAGTTACGATAACACTACAATGATTGATCATTTAATTTTTAGACTGAGGTGTTCCAGAAGTAAACAGGCGTGCTTTAGTGTTATGATTGGTTATGGCCTTAATGAATGACAGTGGCAACAACCAATAAGAACACGCCTCTTGAGTCGTGAGGGAGGAGTTTCGATTAGGATCATAATTTTTATCCCCCTTCAATAGGCCTGTAGTTCGAAATATACAGTATAATAAATTAAATATATTTTAGCTTTGACGTTTTTCAACAGGAAGTTTCTGTGTAGAGTCCAGCTTTCCTCCCACAGTCCAAAAATGAAGAATGGATTAATGTGGTTTCAATCGTGTCAATTAAATGCCCAGAATTAGGAGAAATGTTTTTTTTTTTTTTTTTTTATTCTAGCTTCGTGTTGAGCGTAACATATCTTTTTGGTGAGGACACGGTGGATATACTCGAGACCACAGGTGTTGGATCTACCCCGTTTATTGTTGGCAATCTAGAAAGCCTTAGATGCTAATAGATAGACTTGTCGTTCGGGAGAATTGGAGAGGAGAAATCACAGAAGCCCTAAATGGAGTGATGAGGTTTGGTAAAATTGTTCCGTTTCTATCTTTTTATGTCTGGAATGTTCATTATGATTCAATAACATGGCGACTAAGATTATGGCAATTTTATAGGTTATGAGAATCTATATATTTCAAAAATATTATATATACGTATATTTTTATTATTAGTGAAGTCTGTAGTATTAATACGAATAATGCAAATTATAGACACATTCGGGGGTCTGGCTTTTTTCTTTTTGGGGGTCGCGATGGAAAATAATTGAGAAGTTCTGTTTCATGTTCATATTAATTCAATCCAAATAATAATAAAAGAACATTAATCCCAGTCGAAAATTACTTTTTAAGTTGCAATTGTAGCTCAGGAAAGAATGAAAATTAAAGATATATATTTAATAAAAACTAAATACTACAAATATTTTCTCTACAGTGCTAATATGTAAACAAATAAAGTAAATGAGTGAATCTAAGATGAAGTAGCTGTGCAAAACAAATAGTGATGTGAAATTATGATGGATTAAATTGAAATTAAAATTGAATTCAATCAGCAAATATACTTGCTGTAATTCTAAATAATAGGTAAATGATAAATTGCATATACATTGAATAAACACAAAAAATGAGTGACTTAAAATGAATAAACAAAAAAAAAAAAAAACTTTTAAAAAAGAAGCAAATGCACCCAATTTGGTAGATTATTTGAATTTATAACATGTATGACATTTTAAAATGTGTAAATGTAGACATTTGAAAAAATATCTTTTGATTATAAAACGACTTTTTGATATTTAGAACGACTTTGGCTTCCCATATCCCAGAAACTGAAGAAGCAGTTTTGACATCAGAACGTTGTAAATGTGTTATTACTTATTTGTTTTGTGTATAATGGCAGCAAGCATCAACAGCGCAGATCAATCTCCGCCAAAGTTTATTTTGCGCACAAAATGGATGCTGGTGCATGAAAACGATTTCCCAGGATTTCGAGTGACGTAATTGTAAAAGACACAAACAAGCGGATAAAACAAACACAGATCCTGCTCAGCAAAGACTGAGTGTGTGTGATCTATCGCAGAAGAAGTCTGAGCGCGAACGTGGCACATCTCACAACGACCTTGAACGTGAAAGCAGTTTTCTCAGTTAAATGCACTTTACAGCACGGCACTATGGAAATCTATAAATTTTTAAACGCAATGTCAGTTACATGACAGTGCAGCTAGCTGGATATTTTACGGTATCTTTTAGCCGCGTTTCATCCCTGAGGAGCTAGATTTCGCTCTTTGCAAAAAAAAAAAATTATTTCAATTAATTTATTTTGTTTCCACACAACTTTGCTTATTTACAAAGCAGCTTTACAAAATCAAAATTGTGGGCCAAAGTGTACGCAAACGATTTAAAAAACATAAACAATAAGAAACAAGGATAGACAGAAATAGCCGAGAAAAAGTCAACAACTGTAATTAAATTGCCAATTAAAGGTAGTAAGTTTATAAACAGGAAGTGAGTAGACTTGCCTAGGCTCGTCTCCTCTCAGCTTCCTCTTTGGTTTGGAATAAATAAAAGTGCTGATCTAAAATCCCATGATGGTGTATAAGTGAAAATATCTACATTTTCAGACAATATTTTGAGACTTTCTGGGATTTTTGCATTTTGTGTTTTTTTGCAGATTGAAGGGCATCTAAAATCTTAAACCTAAAATGTTTTAAAATTGGCAGTCCACCTTATAATCCAGAAAAGTAAATCTGCATCTAATCCGCTTTATAATCTGACGTGCTTTATAGTCTTCTAGACTTATAGTTCAATAGCATTCTATTGTCGGACAGACACAGTCAAAACGCTGGGTCGCTGCACAGGGGATAATAATACTTCAATTTGGCGTCGGATAAACAGAGAGTTTAAAACCGGCCTGAACTTGAAACTATTGCTCTGCGCGTAGGCAAAGGATCTTGGGAAATGTAGTCCTGACTACTAGAATCGACTTTTTCAATCAATTTATTTTTCAAGTAAAATTATTACAAAACAAGTCACAAGTTAGGTTTATTAAATAAAGAAAAAAAATGTTTTTTTTAAGAGAACATTAATGTTTCAGAATGAACTAATAAATGAACAACATGAACCAGAAACGTTAACAAAAAAAAAAAAAAAATATATATATATATATATATTTTGTGACTGAAAAATTAGTGAGGTGTTTATAATCACGGGGTGCTTTTATTCGTGTGAATACGGTACATACAGTCTATAAAAATGCAATTATTAAAAATATAATATACATATATAATAAAATATAATTATAAAGGAATCTAATTATTACAACAGGGTCATATTACGCTATTGTGTGTTTTTTGACGATGAACACTGGGGCCTGAATCGTGGACTTTGCGTTTCACTTTGTCGTGCAGAGACACGGCGTGTGTTTCTTAAAATACCTTTCTGCGGCTTGTTCTCGGTGGTCAGTCCTGGCAGCTTCCTGCGTTCTGCATGATTCAGTGGTGACGCGATAACTCTTGCTAGAATAGCTGCGCTTTTCATGTCCTTATATCCAAAGGTACTTGTCTCTTCTAATCCCCCCCCCCCACACACAGCAGACGTGTGTTTAAAGTGTTTCTGTTGGCGTGAGTGAAAAAAAAAAAGGATGGCTGTGTGTCTCCTAGAGAAGCGATGAGGGTTTTGCTAGACGTTACATAATAAGAGCGCGGATCCGGATTGTAGTGGATCATTACGGGTTCACTCCAGCAGCGGATCTGGGAATATCAGCCAATGAACACATCGCTATTGGATCCGGAACCAGTCTGGCAGAGCTTAACTCGGTTGCTTTGGAAACAGTAAAAAAAGGGGGGTATCTTGATTTTGCATAATGAAAAGGAACGGGAAAAAAAGGCGATTTAATTTGCGAAAGTTTGCGTACAGGAATACGGCGTGAGAGCCAGATCAATGGATGGAGAGATGCATGTGGGCTAACTAATTAGTTTTAGCTGGAAAGTCTCTGTCTCTCTGGAGTGTTAGCACCTACAGCATCATGGCGCGGCTCAGTGACATGACCAGCTGTCTTTCTCTTCCCACTGGCATGGAAATGTGTCACTCTCGGAGGGGAACAGCCTGTCTGCTTTCTAAAGTTGCATCTTTTATCGCGTGTAAGCGTTTCATCCACCGGTGTAGAGCGCACATCAACACCACGTCTAGCTAATCAATCGGACACAAATTTACACAGTTGGTGAGAAGTCGGAAAATATCTCAAGTCAGCACTCGAAAAAAAATGATTCAAGCTTGTCTTAAAATATTATATATTCACATATAAATACCGTTTTTACGTGAATATAAGAATGTGGGTTTTTTTTTTTTTTTTTTTTTCAATTTTAGTGCCGCAAAAAACTTGCGGGGTGCTTATGATCGGTTATTTCAAATATTCACGTAAATATAAGCACTCGTTTCTTTAAATACTGGTTCTGGAGGCAGACGTGCGTATGAGATTTTATTACCTCAATAAGAGAAATGAAACATTAGAAAGACTGCGACACTTAACAGATATAAAATAAGATCCACTGGAAGAAGAATTTATTTGTTATTTTATTGTAGCTGCATTTGATAATAATGAGTTGGAATAACTCAATTCAATTAAAGTGCATGGATATGTGTCATTTGAGTTGGAGCTATGTATATATTAGATGAAAATCTTGCCCACAATTTAATTGAGTTCATCCAATGGGCGATTTTTTTCAGTGTAGTGCCACCGTCACAGTACTGATGATTTTTTTTTTTTTTTGCACCAACTGCATTCGTATTTTAATAGCTTGTCCAAATAAAAAAAAAGGTACGTTGGCTTCATTAAACACTATAACTGTCAATATCAAAGAAAATGGAAATAAGATCTTTTATTTTTTGTTGGGTGACAAAGTTCAGGCTTCGATTCTATTCTCGGACGAAAGAAATTTTTGACACTTCAGGCTATGCACAATAAAAAAAATTATTTGACGGAATAGACTGTGTGTGTGTGTGTGTGTGACGGAATAAATGTGTGTGCGTGTGCGTGTGTGTGTGTGTGTGTGTGTGTGTGTGTGCAAACTGAATGGCATGTTTTGAACGTTGCATTGCTAATTATCTACATGTAAACAGTAAACAACAATGGACCGAGCACATTGCCCTGGGGGGCTCCAGTGGTTGAATCAAAGTCTTGAGGGAGATTTTACCTATATGTGTTATATATGATCTTCAATATGGAATTCCAGATTAAAAGAGAAGCATTTAATCTTAGCCCGGTCAGTTGAGCAATGAAATTAATTGTATCTGCTAGGTCAAGTCAAAGAAGCTATTGTTGTTCTCTCAGAAATGCATATCTAGGCAGTGAATAATGAGAAATCTATGGATTAAAATGTGTAAAGACAAGCGTTATTTTTAGCGTGGCATGCCTCCATCTTGAAGAGTAAAAGGGCTTTGATGAACCTCATGATAAGTTTTACCAAGGTTTTCAAGATGTGAAAGGATGAAGTGTCTAGTAATGATTTTTTTCCCAGGCCGTGCGTCTTCAAACACATATTTAACATTATAAACTGTTTATCAAACTGATTTTTAAAATCCTGACCAAGGCATTCTAACGTAGAACATGGTGTCCGGAAAAATCAAATAAATAATTACCAATGAAAACAAATTAAAACATTTATGACTGACTCCCAAACTGGTACATTATGTCAATAGTTCATCTGTAGCTTCTCCATATTAAAATGAAATGTAAATTGGACTTGTAAGCTGTAGATCTAACTGAATACTTCTTGTCTGATTTCAGATTCCACAGATCAGTTATGCCTCTACTGCTCCAGAACTGAGTGATGACCGCCGTTATGACTTTTTCTCTCGAGTCGTTCCACCCGACTCCTTTCAGGCACAAGCCATGGTGGACATGGTGAAATCGATGGGATGGAACTATGTGTCGACGGTGGCCTCAGAAGGAAGCTATGGCGAGAAGGGAGTTGAAGCCTTTATGCAGATTTCCAGAGAAACTGGTGAGTAAACCTAGTTCATTTCTTCTTCATTGATTCAATTATGACTTTTCAGAAGGTATTCCCAAAGAGCAGAGGCCAAATCTTCATGAACAATAAGTGTTTACGCTATTTAAAACCTACTAAGTTTATAATATAAAAGTAAAGTAAAGTAAAATAAAGTCATTTTTTGCGGAATCTATTTTGCATATTTGTTTGGGTAATATTTTCTATTTCTATCAATTATTGGGCACCTAGGATCTGTACCTACGTAGATTACATCTTGGTCTTAAGAGTCTGCATCTACTCAGTTGATTCCAGGAGTGAGAATGAGGGATACTGACAAGGCTTAAACCTGACAATATCTGTGTTTATGATTTCTCTGCCCCTCTAGTTTATTTTTCCCAGAAGGCTATTGCCAACTCTCAAGTGTGCTTGACATTACATTTCACGCAATCCACTCATTACTTCTGTAGATTGTTCCTCAGCCAAGGTTCTCCCAGTAGTAGAGTACTAGTTGCCCCAGTCATGCAATTTTAATGGTCCTCGTTTTGCTCAGGTTAGGTCTACTTGTGCTTGGGAAGGTCTGGGGTCAAGTCCTTTTGTAAGAACATGCATATAGCTCTTGTCTTTATAACTGTCCCTTCAACAGTGGTGTTTGAAAAAAGGTCTTCTTAGTGTCATTCAAAACAGTAGGGAATGTCTTGGTTGGGGTGTCTAAGAATGTCACAGAAAATTTGTCTTTTCAGCTGGTTTGAGGTGGCTTGTAAAACTAAATTGTTTGGGTCTAGTCAATGAAGCTCTCCAGAATCTCTGTGTCTGAGGCCTGGATTCTCAATGGTTTCCTAGAAAGACTCACCTCATATGAAGAACCAATTCCTTTGTTTTACTGGTGTTGAGGGAATCGTGGTTTCCAACACTCCAGTACACAAAGTCAACTGCTCTGTATTATTGGTCTTTCTTACCAAACACTAAGGGTTTATCTGAAAACCTCTGCTTGTGACAGCAGTAGGAGTTGTACCTGAAATAAGACTTGTACATGAAGAACAGAATAATCCCTTCAAGTGCCTCCATGTTGCAGAGAAGAGCTGGTCCCCTTGGGTGTTTAGAAGCAGGATACACTCCAACCACGGTGTTTGAGAAAGTTCCCAGTGTCATTCACAGCAATACAACATTGGGTGAGCGGATAGAAGAGGAATGTCTTGGGTACACCGTAACCCAAGGGTAAAATATTTATTCTTGAGGTCACACCAGGACTGATGCTGTCAGATTTGTCCTTGAATGTAGACAATTACGATGCTTCCTGATGTACCGGACGTCCTTAGTAAAGATCAACACATGTAAATGCATTCCAGTCTTCTCAATGGCCTTCAGAATTTCAAAGAAAATGCAGTAGATCACCAGTCCAATTTCTCCGTGGTTGACACAGTAGCATCTATTGTTCCCTTCCATCATTGTACCACACAAGTAACCAAGACATTTCAGCATTCATTTTACTGTGGCTCTGTGCAAAACAAAGCGAGATAAGCACGTCCACTGAGTTTTTAAGTGCAGTGTGAGAGCGAGAGACTCAGTGCTGTTGTCCTTCAATTTGATTCATGAAAAAATTAATTGCCTCTGAAGAGTCATTTGCTAAATGTTTGAAAAACCTTTTTTCAAACCAATAAGTTTATGTCATTCAACACCAAGTTCTCAAAGCTGCATAAGATTGAAGAGTAAGATCGATGGTATTGATCCCACTGTGGGGAAATTGCAGTGAACCAAAACAGCTTTTTTCCAAAGATACCAGACAGACAATATGTAGGATCCATAGGATCAACTAACTTGGGGTTTTGGAAAAGACTAACAATCATCAAGACCAACACTTCCCTCCCCCTGCACCAAACTGTGGAGGATCTGACCAGCACTTTTAGCAACAGACTTTTCCACCCACACTTCTCCACTACAGTGCTGTCTGAAAATGTCTGGATGTAGCAGCAGTGAAAGTTTGACCTGATTTCAGACTTCATCATGAAACAGAAAAGGGCAGAGAACAGTTCCTTGAGGAGCTCCCATTCTGCAGATTACCACATCTAACACATTTTGCATAGCCTCATGAACTTTGCCCTGTCAGTGAGGTCTAGGTCTAGGTAGCCAGTTGCTTGTTCTCCTAACCACCTCCAGTTACTCCCTCAGCTGTTTTTGAAAGCACGAGACAACTCAAAGAACCATGACCCTCACTCTGGAGCTCTCAATGAGACAGAGCTTGAAGCAACAGGTAGATGGTCATCTGTTCCAGTGCCAGATCTTTATCAGAACCGCAGCAGGTTGAGTCGTGGTTGTGGATTTAGCTGAGTCTACCCATAACCTTCATGTCATGGGAGGTTAAGAGGACAGGTCTGTAGTGGTTCAGCTTCTCGGGGTGAACAATTTTAGCAACAGGAAACACACAAGAGGTCTTCCACAGTAATGGAGCTCTCTCAAGGCTGCGACTCGGCCTGAACATGTAAAGAACCACTTGGCAGAGCAGATCTACACACTCCCTGAGCAGCCAGGAGTTCAAACAAACAGGACCTTAGGCCTTCTAAGCTTTTGTCTATCTAAACTCCATCCTAATTTGGTTCAGAGTGAGGCAAAGAGGGAGAAAGATGTCTGGTCTGGATTTGGAGTTCAACATTCATTGAGTGGAGCGTTCCACTGTTTGAGAATCTCTAACCTCATAGATTACACAAAAAATGTAAAGTCATGGGTTTAACCTGAGAGAAGACCACATCTGGGCTGCTTACTCAACATCTGTACCCTGTTCACAAGACGTAAGGTTATACTGATGGCATTTGAGAGTTTGCCTTGAGAACCCAACCTCTATGCTGCTAAAGCGGTGGAGAGAAAATTGTATTTGACTGACAAAAATGTAATATTGCTATGATGCCATCCTTACCTGGAGAATTTCTTTGAGGGCAACTTTTATACCTGTGCTTGACCGTTGTTGTGAAGGCTTCTGTGGTGATCTCTGCATTGGAATCATGTTCTGCAGTTTCTCTGCCTGCTCTGCCCGGAAATCTAGCTAGATCTTTAGTGTCATCACTATGACAACATTAAAGTGATTGACAGGTAGAAAACTGACAGTAGTGTGTGTGTGTGTGTGTGTGTGTGTGTGTGTAATCATGCATTATCAAAACATAATGGTTTCTAACCATTATTGTTAATTGATTTTGAAGGAAAACCACTGCTAGAACATCTAGTCCATGCCATCCATTAGAGAGCAGTTCTCCTTTTTCTCTCCAGCCATTAGCGGATAATGGATGCCACACTTACTTGCATAGCTTGTGTTCCTAAACTTTCACTTCATCAATTGATATGTGGCCATTGGTTGGATTCGTTCCAAATAGACCTGTAAAGTTGCTGCAATTTGTCAGTTAGACGTCCTTAAAGGCTGATCTATGATCTTCTAATGGTACTTGAGTGCAGGCGGGGAGGAGGGTGAGGATGGTGGGATTTGTAATGCACTGTAGAGAAAGTGTAATTGCTTATTTATGGTATCAAAAGAACTGCTAGCGCATTTTTCTGAGCGAGAAACAGAAATATCCATAGATGAGCGCGCAGATCATTGCAGACTCGTTGCACATGACTAATATAAAGAGCCGTCAGATGTGTATGCTGTTTTCTGATACAGTAATGGGAACATGTAATTATGTAATTACCGCTTAGCTGAGGAAAGTCTTTCTGAAAGACGACGTTCCAACAGTAACAGACAAACGGAAGGGAACATTTTAGAGCTTTACATGTTCTGTCATTACCACTCGAACACCTGGTACCAAATCCTGGCATGGGCTACGTGCGTAAAATTCACAGTGTCCCATGTTTCCCTGTCAAACGGATGATGTCAAAATTGTGGATTTTGTCAAAGTGGATGACAAGATGTCAAATTAGTGGATGATGTCAAATTAAATCATGATCCACATGTGAAAATAAAATACCGTATTGATGCGAATATAAGCACCTCCCCTGATTTTTCAGGTACCAAATAATAATTCAAATAATAATAAAATTTAAAAAAAAATGTTTTGTTTTTTACATTTCCGATTCAACTCAATTTATTCTCCTAAACATACTATTTTTTCTTTATATAACAATCCTAACTTCTGACTCGTATCATTTTGATATTGTTTTGCTTGCATGATAGATAGCAAAAAGTCGAACTTCATTTCCCAAGAGTCTTTGCACCAGTGTGAAGAGAAGCGAATGATTTTTATCCCCTGTTTAGCAGACCGAGCTTTTTGATTGTGTCTGTTCCTTGGTTTTTTACTTCTTGTCTGTGTTCTTCATTTTTGACTGTTGTGACTTTTTTTGACACATTTTTTCTACACATTGAGATTACACATTGGACCCGTTTGTTAGCGCTAAGCTAAGCTAACCGGTCATGGTTTGTAGTTTCTGTTTGTTGTAATATTAATGATTGTATTTAGTTTAGTTTCGATTGTATATCAGTGTTAGTTTATATTAGTTTAGTTCCAGTTTTATTGTGGCCCTGTTAAGTGTTGCTGCGTGTCTAATGTTTTATTTACTTTATTTCTGTTATTGAGCTAATTAAATCTTAATACTGTATTATTTAAAGCTTATATGCACGTAAATACGGTAGTCAAAAATGCCAAACCATAATTAAAAATCCAGTAGTGTTGAAGCAATCCTAAATTATTTGTAATATCAAAAAGAAATACTTTTAGAATCAAATATCTGTACTGTCTCATGATATAACGTTCCTTTTTGAGACATTCATAGATTTCAATCGATACAAAATGGAGGGTTTCCATTTGGAGAAAGGATTACTTATCTCTGTGTAAAGCCGGGTTGTAAAAAAAACTCACGTGCTGAAAAATGTCAGAGTGTAATATCCTTTAACTGTAATCGTTTCGAGTCTGTTATAATCTATACAAGACATTTCGCTTCCTAACTTGCTCCTTATGGCTAGCTGCTTCTGTTCTGGCCTGTGGATAAATCTTATAGAGGCTTTGCATTGGGAATTAGATCAATGGCACAGTCTCAAGTGCAGTAAAATGGAACTGCAGTGACTTGGTTTTACAACGTTTGTCTGTCGGATCTTACTTGCTTTTTATGCTATGGGATATAGTTGGACTACAATTACATTTAAATTGAAATGGTTGATGTTACTCATATGTTATGACATCTAGTGGTAGAGACGAGCTGAGATTGTCTGATATCTATCCAAATATATATTCACTACAATACGTACTCTGTGACATACTATACAGAGTAAGTAAATGTTCATTATCTTTAGGTTCAAAACAACTTTGGTGAAAGTGCAACCCTGTTCTCTTACCTACAGCTGCTTGTGAATTCCGTTCATTGAAAAAAATAAACTACCTTTCAAAAGTTTGGGGTCACTTTAAATGTCCTTTTTTTTTTTTTTTTTAAAGAAGAGCAGTTTTGTCAATGAAAATAACTTTGAACTGATCAGAAATATTTTGCTGATGTGGTAATTATTATTCTAACTATTCTAGCTGCAAATGTCTGGTTTTTGGTGTAATATCTGCATAAGTGTACAGAGGAACATTTCCAGCAACTGTCACTCCAGTGTTTTAATTGTACAATGTGTTTGCTAATTGTGTCAGAAGGATAATGGATGATTGTAAAATCCTTGTTTGATCATGTCAGCACTGCTGGAAACTGTTTAGCTGGTTAAAGAAGCTGTAAAACTGATCTTCCTTTCAGCAGGTTGAGAATCTGGAGAATCACATTTGTGCGTCAATCAAACAAAAGGACCAGAAATAGAGAACGTTCATGTGAAACTCGACAGTCTATCCCTTTTCTTAGAAAAATGCAAGAAATTGCAAAGAAATTGAAGATTTGACATCAAACTTTTGAACGGTGGTGTATCTACAAATTCAGAATTGAGACGGAGTCGGAATTACAACGGAGACAGTTGTAACTGTGAAAAGCGCCTTACAGATGCACTGAACTCGAACTTGAACTTGGAATTTCAATGTTTAAAAAGCAGGTTTAAAACAACTCATTAAGGAGTTATTGTCTAAGTCATCATTGTCACTTTCAGTCTGTAGAGGTGACATGACATGCAGAGTAGGACTTTTATCTTCTGTTTTTCATACTTCCTCTCATATTCTGTGGCTCTATTAAGTGGAATTTTGTACTAAACAAGGCTTGTGTAATACAATTTGCTCCGTTTCTTAGCTTACAATTTGATCCTAGCCTCATTAAACAGAATCAACGCTGTTTTTTTTAAATCCAAACCAAAAATCATGTACACATTCGATATCAAATACAGTATTGGGACTATCAAAATAGTAAGATCATTTCCTGTGGCCAATGGTTTTGAAGTTCACAATTCAAAATGAATTATAAGGGTCCTCGAATTGAATCCTCGACCCCAACTGATTTGGAGCAAGACATTTTGGGAAACAAAAAGCATCTGTACATTTAAACATTTCCGTGTTTGCTTTTGTAGGTGGCATCTGCATCGCTCAGTCACTGAAGATCTCCCACGAGCACAAGCAGGCTGATTTTGACAAGATTATTCGACAGTTGTTGGAGACCGGTCATGCCCGGGCCGTCATCATTTTCGCGTATGACGAGGATATTCGGTAAGCATTACTTTTCTCATTACCAGGTGTTTAGTACTCGAGTTACTTTACTTAAGTATGTTTTTTTGCTACTTTGTACTTGTACTGTCAAGAATATAAGCAACTTTTTACAAAAGCAACACATCAAGGACAGGACAATGATTATTTGACAGTCTTATTTGAATGAAATGTTTTCTTTTGTCGAAAAATGACTCTTACAAGATGCAGTGTCTGCTTTGTTTCAAAAAAGCGCAAAAAAAAAGCGCTTTTAATTCACAGTCAAATTTGATGAAACACATTGCGTCAATTTTAATGTTAGAGTGAGTTTTTTGTCAAGTTAAACTATACAGATCTTCCCTGACTATACAGTGGTATTTGTAGGCATAATGTTACCAAGATTAACATGGCAAAAACCACTGTGACATGACTATATTTTCGCCTATTTTTTGTGTGCAACGTGAATAAAGGAGTCACTGAAACTGTACATTCTGCATAAATTACATTTAGTTGTGAGTTTGTGCTGTGCTTTTTCTTTAATGTGTACGTAGTTTACTAAGTACACTGCATCTCTTTGTGTAAGTTTTATTCAGAGAAACCATCCTAATCACTTGAGAAGCTACTCAAACTAGACCTTGAATACTCAGAAGAGGAATGTGTTTTGCTGTTTGTATTATATCATATGTAATTTTGTTATACATATAATTTACTAATCAGAATTGTATTTAATATCTACTTTTTATTTCTTTGCTCATGTGATTGAGACTGACTTTTTATTCTATTTGTCTACCATTTTTAAAACATTGAGGTGCTACATTTTGTTTCTGTATTGGAAAACAAAACCTCATGAATAGAGTTTTTCCACATTGAATATTTCTGTGCCTATATTCCGAGTGAGTAAAATACTTAAGTTCTTTTAAAATGGGATACTTTGCTACTTTTACTCAAGTCCTTTTGAAATGGGTGACTTGTAATGGCGTTATTTTTACAGTAAGTATCTGTACTTTTACTCAAGTATGGCTGGTAGATGTTTGATGAAACCATGTGTATATAATTTACTAATCAAAATTGTATTTTATATCTACTTTTTTTTTCTTTGCGCATTTGATTGAGACTGACTTTTTATTCTTTTTGTCTACCATTTTTAAAACATTGAGGTGTTAAATTTAGTTTCTGTATTGGAAAACAAAACCTCATGAATAGAGTTTTTCCACATTTATAATTTTTTTCCTATATTCCATGCGAGTAAAATACTTTGCTACTTTGCTACTTTGACTCAAGTCTTTTTGAAATGGGTGACTTGTAATGGCGTTATTTTTATAGTAAGTATCTATACTTTTACTCAAGTATGGCTGTCCGGTACTCTTTACTCCTCTACTCATTACTGACCCAAGTAGGGGGCAAATGGTCTGATGATTGTCATGGTTGTTATTTTCAGGGGGATACTCAATGCCAGTAAAAGAGCGGACAAAGTGGGCCACTTCCTGTGGATCGGGTCGGACAGCTGGGGAGCCAAGACCAGCGCCGTTCAAGGTCTGGAGGAGGCAGCAGTCGGTGCCGTCACCATCCTGCCCAAAAGAGCCAGCATCGGAGGTACAGATGTTCACAGATGTTTTAGCTTTTGAGTTGATCAAAATAAAAGCATTGCTGCAATTGAGCTACAGTGAAAAAGAAGTTAGCGCAACTGAGGGATTCCAAGCAAATCTCATTACCCTTATGGTGAGAATGTGAGTAAAAACATTTTTTTAATCTAATTTAGTTATACAACATTACTTGAGTTCCGATGAACAGAATTGATTCAAACTTAAAGTTGGAGAATTGTAAAGAACTGTAGCCTGTTTTTAGGGTTGGTATTCTGGTCAAATTGTGTGGAGTTTGATCAAATGAAGAGACATTTGGTTCAGTCTCTTGTTGAGCTGGATCTTTTTAAACATTTTAAAGCGCTTTGTAAATAATCTGAACTTGAATGTGTCATTTCTAAGCTATAATTGTCAATCAATTTGAGACGTTCCAAGTTCAGGCCAGCTCCTACGTATTCAAACTCCTTTACATTGGTTTAAAAACTTCTCCACTTCCACACCGGTTGAGATTTCAGGGCATATCTGATTTAGTTCACGCTGGCACGTCTGTCATTTTTACAGAGAGCAAAGATCCGTTGGGTGTCCATCATCACCTTCAAAGCTCTTCTCATCGTCAGGGCAAACCATCAGGTCTTGTGTTTGCAGACTGTCTAGTACTGAAGGACGTGGTAAAATATAAGATTTAGTGAATTTCAATCACTTCGGTTTTCCTCCCTAAGGAGAGTGGACATAAAATTAGCTTTGCTTTCCAACACGCTATGCTAACATAGTTTTGTATGAAGTGGAAACTAATTATAGACAGTTCTACTTCTAATTATAGATCTCCACCAAACCAGTTGTTCACATTTTTTTTTTTTTACTTTACTTTACTTTACAATCATTTGGCAGACGCTTTTATCCAAAGCGACTTACAAAAAGAGGAGCAAGTGTAGCAATTTGTCTAAAAATTACACAGACTATAGAAAGACACTTACAAGACAGAACATCATGACAGTCAGTAAACACAAGACACATTTTTTTATTTTCATTTTGTTAATCAGTGTTTAGGTGTTGGTGAAAACTCAGCTCAGTTTTTAGTGCTTTTTTAAAAGTTGAGAAGGTTGTAGACTTTCTCACAAGAATATGTATATTGTTCTACTATTTTTAACTGAACTATTGTAAATCTACATTGGCTTTGAAGGACTAGGTGTGCAGGTCCAATATAAGTCTCCATGGACTTTGTGTGTCTATATTGTCATCGGGTGGCACAATGTGTAGCGAGAGTGAGAGTGTGTGTGTGTGTGTGTGTCTGTGTCCTGCTCAATCCAGAGTGTGTAACTAAATAAAAAATAATCATAAAAATGAAGTTTGAGAATCTAGGCTCAGCCAACTAAAATGGAGTTGGAAGAGAAAAGATCTTCTATACGAGTTGTGACTACAAATTGCCATGTATAGGGAGAGACATTTTTTTTATGTTTAGTGAATGTAGCTGTGAGGAAATGAAAGGAGTAGATAGAAATGATTTTGTCGAAGACATCTTTAGGGACGAGATCAAAGGCCCACGATTGAGATGAATGGAGCTTGCGCGTGAAGGAGAACGCAGAGGTTGAAGACGCTTTCATGAGATCAAACTAATTGTTATTAAAGTGGCTGTGAATGGGTTTGAATAATAGCTAGTAACAAATCCTTCACTGTAATGACGCCTAATGTAAAAACACACTTCTGTCTGAAGTTCCATTAGTTCGATGGTAAAAGTTCTAGTCGTTTCACAATTACCGTAGTCACGCGAATATAAGCACCCCCCTGATTTTTCAGGCACAAAAAAAAAAAATATATATATATATATATTTTTTTTTATTTTTTTTATTTTTTTTTTTATTCACTAAACCTAGCTTGTGGCTAGTATCATTTAAACATCGTTTTATTTGAATAATAGATAACAAAAAGGTGATTCTAGTGGCCAAAACTTCATTTCTTCATTTTCCAAGAGTCTTTGCACCAGTTCACACAGGCACAGAGCAACTCCTGCTTTCAATTTAACTGACGCTGTGAAAAGAATCGAAGCGAAGGATTATTATCCCCTGTTTAGCAGACCGAGCGTTTTGATTGTGTCTGTTCCTTGGATTTTTTTACTTCTATTTCTGTTATTGAGGCAATAAAAGCTTCTACTGTAGCACGTCTGCCTACCGACCATTGTTTAACATTATAAAGACGAACACGCACATAAAGACGCCGTTTTTCTGCTTATTTGTGATTGTTCCTGACTTGAAATACAGAAAAACGGGGGCTTATATCTATGCGATTATTTGTAATTGATGATTATAAGCACCCCTCAAGTTTTTGAGCGTTGAAAATTTGTAAGGTTGCTTATATTTGTGTACATGCGTTAGTTCACGTGTTGAAACCCATGTATTGTGTCATTGTTGAAGGTTTTGAGGGTTTCCATCATGACTCGTTTTTTTTAAATCCAGTAGAAAAGCAAAATCAACTTCTTGTCGACTCCATGTTCTCCTTTCTTGTGTGTGGGTTCTTTTGTACTGTTCGTCATTTTGAAGTTAAACAGGCTCAACCTACTTCTCAACTTCTATTTTCTCCAGTGAATAGAACACTTTTCAGGCGAGGACATGGACTTCATGGCGTTTGTGTATAGCAGCAGTGAGGTTACTCCATATGGGATCTCTTCAATGTGGTATTGTTTTCAGACCTGAAGTCCATATGGGCAGGTGGTCTCTTAAGTCAGGTTATAGGATGATTTGTCCTTCAGGTATGTTCTCTCAGCATTGGCACAGCTGTGTGAAGGTTCCATCTTGTGCTTTCACATCTATTTGTTTTGAGTGAAACAACTCTGAAATTTCTGAATTTTTTCAATCTTCTGGCTTTTTCTATTCTAAATTATTTCAATTTTTCTAGTTAAAAAATGTAAAACTAATTCAGGTTTTGTGAAGATGAGAAGCAAACACCTTTTCCTTTTCCAAGTCTTGCAAACCAGTTGCAATACACTATAATTCCATTTATAGTTAATGTAGCATTTCCATGGTCCAAAATGCTATTCTATTCTAAAAGCATAATAATTCTATATAATATTTATATGCAATATATATTACTATATATAGTAATATGTATATATACAGTATATATATATATATATATATATATATATATATATATATATATATATAACTATGCATATAATTTCACTTAGAAATAGAGTGAATTTTTCTAATAATTTTTCATGATATTCTATTTATAACTATAATTATATATACCACAATTATAATTCATTATAATTATATTGTTCTTTAATTCTATAGAAGTTATACATCTATAGAAGTTTGATTATACATTTAATACATGAATTTCATTTTTCGCGTAATCGTTCATGGTATTCTATTTAGGCACTCGCCTTCACCAAAGGTGAGTGACTATTATTTTTCGTTCGTGGCCAAAAAGTGGAAACCCCGCCCACACTCCCGACACTCACCCCAGACACCCACTAACACCCCAGAACCAAA
>MU204413.1:7130651-7149266 GCA_017309775.1 Paedocypris sp. Pulau Singkep
AGATTAAGGCACGGGTGTCAGTACATTTCCTTCCATTGAAAAACAACAAAACTGTTTTTAAAGATGACGTGCAAATTCAGATCAGTTCCTGCTCAGTTACAATACCGAAATAGCTTTCTTTGACTGCGCTACTTCATATTATTATCATAATTACATATTATTGATTTCACTTTTTGCCCTCAGGAGTTGAGCTTTTTTTTATCGTCTTTCTCCATCAGAAGTCGCCATTGGCTTCTCGTGGCGCCGAAATGGAAAAGCTGTTGTGTAAATGTGTGGAAAAGTGGTTAAATCTTTTTAGAGTGACTTTTCGAAACCGATTTGCAATTTTATAATCACAGCTGAATGCTCTTTCCTGAAAAATGAGGACAACCAGATTTGTTCTTTTCTCTTCCTGACCTGTTTCTGTGAGAGCCAATCAGCCCACAGACATCTATTCAGCTTAATTGCATACGGTTTTGCATATGCTTTATGGTCGTTTTCTATTTTTAATCTAAATGTTGCCATTTCAGATAAACATACTAAACATTTTACCATTTTAACATTTTAAACATACTATTCCATCCATACATTTTCTACCACTTTTTCCATTTCAGGGTCGATGGGGAGCTATTCTATTCTCCAGCCAATCACAGAGTGGCACATTCACTCACTCAATGGAATGGTCAATTTTCCAATTTCGATTCCGAGTCTCAATCGGATCACCCAGACTTATCTTACTTTTTCAGATCTATGTATTTACAAACGGGGTCTTCTCTGTATTTGTGCCTGAACATTTGGCATTTGAAAATTTCCCAAAAGTTTTCGGAAGTTTTGCGGCCGTAAAACGTTTTAATTTGGGCGGTTGAACTTGTAAAACTTAAATGAAAGTCGGATATTTTATAACGTAAATCCGGTTAATCCGTTATAAAGGTTTATTCACGTGTCCTTATGAACTTAAAAAGCTCAACCACATACACAAAATGTATGTAAAAGAATTTCACTTTATAAAGAATTGCATTGTACCGTATTTACGCGAATATAAACACCCCGCAAATTTAAGCACCCCCCCTGATTTTTCAGGCACAAAATTAAAAAAAATAGATAATTTAATAATTATCTGAATAATAATAGATGACTCCGACTTCCTGAATAATAGATAACAGAAATTATCTATTATTGAATAATAGATAACAAAAAGTCGATTCAAGTGGTCAGGACTTCATTTCCCAAGATCCTTTGCTCTCCAGTCAGACTCCACACATGTGCAGAGCAATTGTTTCAAGCTCTCTTAAGAATGAGGATCATTTTATCCCTGTGCAGTGACCAAGCGTTTTGATTGTGTCTGTTCCTTGGGTTTTTTTTACTCCTTCCTGTGTTCTTTGTTTTCGACTCGTTTGTAGCCAGTTGTGCTAAGCTAAGCTAAGCGGTTTGTAGTATCTGTTGTAATATAAAATGTTGGGAATATATTTGATGAGCGCATCAAGTATAAAATAAGCGAAGCACCCCTCGAGTTTTTGAGTGTCGAATATGTGAAAAAATTCGGCGTAAATACGGTATATGTTTTACACTTGGAAAAACGCAAGCTGTGTGAAAAGCAAACGCAGTCACACCTTGAGTGTAAATCTAGGCTCATCCAGGACCAGTTTAGCACACAGTTAGCCCCAGTTTGACTTTGGGAACGGGGTTAATGCGTCTGTGGGTGTAACCTGCTTACTGCGGAGAAAGAGAGATCAAACTGGTGGGGGCACATGGCTGACCGATTTTAAAAGCAACGGCTGTTTTCCTATGGCAGTAAACGTCGCTCCTCGTCCAAAGACCCAATTACTTGCGTTTGTTTTATTGCACATTCATTACGTAAAGCAGTTAGCTACGTTTCTACAGCTCCCCGTGGTCTTCTGAAATAAATGAAAATTCACATTGTATTATACATGTCTGTTTTCTTTTTTTTTTTTTTTTTGCAGGGCTGGAGCGCATAGGAATAGACTCTAAATATGAGCAGGAAGGGAAGGTGCAGTTTGTGATCGATGCGGTGTATGCCATGGCTCATGCCCTGCACAACATGCAGAAGGACCTGTGCCCAGAACACACGGGCATCTGCCCTGAGATGGAGCTGGCGGGTGGCAAGAAGTTGCTGAAATATATCCGTTCCGTCAGCTTCAATGGTGAGGTTGTTTCGTATTTACATTTTCTAAATATATATCTTTGTAATACTATATCTTAGAAAATCTTTGTAATATACTATATTATAATATTTGTCACGTTGTTTTTTTGTCTCACATGGAGAGGTGTGTATGGTATTCTTCGTTACGTTTAATGCGGTGTGCTAAATAATGGTAATAAACCCTCATTAAAAGTTCAAGTTCAAGTTCTGAGCATTTGTAAGGCGCTTTTCACTGTTTTAAAAGTCATTAAATATAAAAAGTCATTAACCCTCCTATTATGTGCGGGTCAAATTGACCACGTTTTCAAAGTTTAAAAATATTTTTTAAATACTTAAATGTATTTTTTTTTTTCACTTTGAAACTCCTGCTTGGCTTATTTGGTGTATTTATGATATAAAAAAATATGATTTGGTTCACGTAGGTGTAACACCACGCTACATGTTTATGGTACAAAGATACTGTTTGGGTCAAATTGATCCGTGTTGAAAATGTGAAAATAATAAAAAAAAAATACTTAAAATAAAATAAAGTTTTATTTTTTACATTGAATCTTCTCCCTCTTGTCTTAGTTAGTGTAATGTACATACATATGTTACTACACTACATATTACTACATATACATACTACATACTACATATTTACAGAAAATGGTTCGGTTCACATATTTATAACACAATGCTACATGATTTTATTACACAAAGATAATGTTCGGGATAATTTGACCATTCAGACAAAATGGAAGCTAATACGAGTCAGAAAGATCAAATACTATTTGTTTCTTTGCCACAATGAGACATAATAAAGAGCTGTTACACACTCACACACACTCCCACAAACACACACACACACACACACACACACACACACACACACACACTGTTTAGGGGAACTTTTTGGTTTCTGACACTTATATGCATAATAAAAGTCCCCCGGGTCAAATAGATAATAATAATAATAATAATAGTAATAATAATAATGCTTTCGATCCGCGAAGGGTATTGATATTCCTCTTTAAACTAACAGAACAGAAGGATCAATCGATAATAAATAACGATTCGAGTTACTTAATAATAATAATAAATGTAATTTAATGAGCATTAATGAGAAAATGAAACCTCATACACACATGCACGTATATTCGTCCTCCCACGTCGATAAAAAAATTGGAACATGATCAGATGGCAAACATCCAGAGCTATCAAACATTCTGCCAAAAGCACTAGTCCAGACTGTGTCCAACAGGGGTGCTCACACTTTCTCCTCTATATTTATAAAGGAGAGAATATGCGGAATAGCTGCCCTGATTCCTCGAGTATGACCGTAAACTGATTTTTAATTGCAAGTAGAAAATTAATCAGAGTGTGAAACATTTGTGCCTTTGTGCTCTGATAGAAGGGCGAAAATGAAGCGCGTGTCTTTTGTTTTCCAAGCGAGAACATTACTAAGACGATGGCTGTGGCTTCTTTAATCAAATTAACAACAGACCGTGTAAGAACAAATCAAAGTCAAAGACGGTTGTGTTTTTGCTTTGTAAATGGTCCCTACTCCGCGTCTAATGCGCTCACACTTTGGTTTTTCGTTTTGCTCTGAGCGTATATCAAACGTAATATTTCAAAGAAACGGACAAAAAAGCTGCACATTTGTTTTTTTTTGTTTTTTCGCCTGCGATTACGTTCGCTTTTTTTATTTTTAGCTTGCAATCTTCACGTTTTCTTTTCAAACTTTTTATTTTGCTCTCGCAGCCTTCACCCGTTATGTACAGTAGGTTGCATGTATAGACGGTTTAAATTATAGTTAGCATGGAATTGTTAATTGAGTTTTTGAAGCAAGCGAACATTTTAAAATCCCACACTTACTGGTCAATCAACTGTCAATCACATTCTCACCAGCCAATTAGAGTAATGTGATTAACCCCACGTAAAACTTGGGCCAGAAATCCAAAGGAAAAACAAAAAAAATGAAACAAAAAAATACGTTTCAAACGAAAACGTGAAGATTGCAAGCAAAACAAACAAACAAACAAACAAACAAACGTAATTGCAAGAGAAAAACAAACATAAATATGAAACATTTTTGTTCGTTTCATACATATTTACGTTTGATATTCTAGGCACTAATCTGATTCCATACAGACTTTGTTCAATTATTTAAAAATTCAAAATTTAATCAGTAATTCCCTTTTTTTTTGGAACAGTGTATGGAACAATTACCGGTAGGTGCATGTCTGAATTACATTCCAAATATGGCCAATAAAAACATTTTGCAGCTTTAGTTCTACTTTCTCAGCTCAACTTTAGAAGGAAGTGTCAATTTCATTTTTAAAAGTGTGATGAAACCGCTATACATTCTTTGCGCGTGCACATCTGTACTTGTGTATGTCAATCAAAAGACACATTTTGTGATGTTTTTTTAAAGCCTCACAATCTCCCCACATCACCTCTGCAATCAGCCTGTAGATTTACTACATAACAGAAAAAAATATGCGTACAGTTGTATTTTCGATAATGATTTATCGCTCAATCGATCCTTTTTTTGTAGGGAGTGCTGGGACGTCTGTTACGTTTAATCGGAATGGAGACGCTCCGGGACGATACGATCTCTTCCAGTACCAGATGAATATCAATAGCACCCCGGAATACAAAGTAATCGGCCAGTGGACTGAAAAACTCCAACTCAATGCAAGTATTCTGAATGCTAATTTGAATTTTTTTTGTTGTTGTTGTATACCATGTTGTGTAGCAAAATGGCATGTGAGAGGATATTCTAATTGGGTTAGGTAATAACCTTTAGCTTTCTAAAGGTTTGATACGTGTTTACCGGAACTCATAGATATCCTGATTGTATGTAGATATTAAGGAATTTGCATACGGTGACCTTTACCCAGCTAGCCAATGGAAGGATAGTTAGCATTTAAATACTCGTCTGGTGTGCTGGTCATCTTCAGTAGTTTTTTGAGAACTCAATGATAGATTTTTTTTCAGTTTTTTTTTTGTAGGGTAAAACTCTCATTCATAGGTATATCCAGCAATAGACCTGAACAATACTTGGATTATTTTTATAATAATACACTAATTCATAATTCTAAATCATTGTGTTAAATGGCAGAGTATTAGTACAAAATTGTCATTTTTGGTACAGCGTCTTCTTGAAGATTTCAAAAGCAAAACTAGAAAAATTGCTACAAAGTTGCTAAATGACGTCATTCATCAGAATCGATTACGTATTTTACATTTAAGGTGCATCTCGCTAACAAGCCAAGTACTGTACAGACATCAAAGTCTCCAAAAGTCGCAGAAAACTCGCTAGATTTGTCGCTTTTTAGAACATTTGTCACTAGAGGAGTCTGAAGAGTCACTAAATAAACCGACAAAGTCACTAAGTTGGCAACACTGGCCCCACTCGTTTCCTTTGGGGTGCAGGGCATTCAAACACTCAATGGTTAAGACATTTTCTAGATGAAAGTCATGCCAGCACAGAGACTTTGTGCACTTGTAGCTAGACCACTTGGGGATTTGGGATATATCGTGAGAAGAGTAAGTTCATCCCAGTTCAGATGATCCCTGTCTCATTCTAAAACCTGGACTGGGTTAGTATGCTGGCTTAACTGTTTTAGCCTGAGCCAAATCAATAAGTAAAGTGAGATTGTCAATATGGCGAACCATATCGAAATTGGTGCTCTGCTTTTAACTTGTCTAGTGAAGTGCACATAAACTCAGTGAAGTGAACACACAACCCTTTTAAACTCACTCGGAGCGGTTCAGAGTGTATATGTGAACACACCAAGTGACCTCAGATGTCCCTAAACGGTCCCGAATGCCAATCGATCCTGGTTCTCCTCCTGAGGTGGTTTGTGATTCGATTACTTTGTGATATGTGAAAACGAAGAGATCTCCACTTCACTGTTCGTTTTACTCCGTGTGACGCACCCGGAGGTTTCGGTACCCGAAAACCATCACGTCACCGTACTACTTAAGGGGGAAAACTATGGAATCAGATTAGTGCCAGAAAACCAAAACGAAAACGAACGAAAAATTAAATAAAACAAATGTAATTGCAAGCGAAAAATTCAAAAACAAACGTAAATGTGAAGCATTTCGATTGACGATTGCATGAGACGACAACTCTTCTCAACCCATAAAAAACGTTCGAATAAAAAAGGGCTTTTATAAATGAAAATATTCAATTTTTATTCCAAATAAATTAAAGTTTTTCTTTTGATCTCACAAAAAATGAAGAAAATTTGTTTTAACGAAACCACATTAAGCAACGTACAACAAAGGGGAAAAGTACATTGCAGGAGAGAATTGAACAGATTCATGTGTGAACAAGAAAGGATCTGGGATCTTCTTCACTGTTGAAGAGGAGTGAAATCAGAACTGGGTTTTCTTCTGAGTCCACTACAGCAATAGGACTGGGTTTGGTTCGCTTAAAACGAGCTATATGTGAAGCACCCACGTTTGCACAACCAACTGTATGGGGATTCGAACCTGCACCTCTCGGACACCCCAATGCTGAATTGCCTGAAACAGTTTAAACCCTGACCAAGGAAGCCTGTACACAGATGGAGATCACCAACAGAGCCAGAGCAAGCTTACAGTTGAGGTGGACAAGAACCCAGACATCCATCCTGGCAAACCAAGTTCTGAGAGTTTTGTTGGCCCTACAGCAGCTCTGACCGATGTTTTAGGACATGAGAATGTCCATGTTGGATGTTGAGATTAGAGAACACAGCCACAGTGGCGTAGGCGAACCACCAAGGTGGCGGCGATCGATTGGGAGACCCTTGCTTGGATTTGTGTCCACAACCCCTTTCAGATCAGATCTTCTGACCCTGGAACAAGACACAGCTGGTAATCAGTTGCTTCGGTAACTCTCCCCGGAGCTGAGATGAGATCTTCAGAGGCTATGAAAAGCTTTTTGCTCAATTTTGCAGAAAGCAAAAGAGGAATGCTGTGTTCATACAGAAACTCCCCCATTTGATCATGGAGGTATTCGCCGTAGCCTGCCGTGATCATTAGGTGCCGTGTCCTTTGAACATTAGAGCCCACTCAACTATTCTTTCTTATATACCAGGAAGATACGGGGTCAAGGTCACTTTATGTAAGTTTATTCAGCTAATTTGAGCTTCTCATTGGGTTAGGATTGGTGAAAGTGTGTAATTACACGATGTTCTCTGAAAAATGTTGCAGTTGCTGCTCTTGTTTTACTCTGAGCAGCCTGAACTGCAAAGTAAATCACTCAAGTAAAAGGTTTGCTCTATTTTCAGAGCGTAACTTTTTTTTTGTTTGGACAAGTCTTTGCTTCAAGCCAATTTAGTATCTGGGACTTTCTAACACTCATTTTGTACCGCTTGTTCCATTTCTGGGTCAAGGGAAGTTGGCACCCATCTCAGCAACTCTGGGCCTGACGTGGGATACACACTCTCTGCTGGTAGACAGCCAATCAATGAGCCGGACAAACTGAAACACACATTCACACTTCCAATGTCTGGAACCTTTTAAGTCTTATTAAAAACGTATTGCTGAAATTACCAAGGCATCTGTGGCCTTTCAAGTGTCTTCCTTTGGGAGCACATCATCATTGAATTTTAGTCAGAGTTCCTCAGAAAAAACTCAAATATCAGGCATTCTGAATACTGTAGTGAATGTCGTCTGAAGGCACCCTGAGCTAATATACTGATTTCAGCCAAATCTAAGTGACAGATTTTTTGTTGCCTCTGGGGACAAGTGAGCTATACAGTAGCTCACGAGTTAATCTCACCTTGTGCTGAAGTATGTCCTCACCCTCTGTGAGGAGAACTAGTTTCTGTAGTGTACTGTTTTTTACATAGGTAAAGACTAGCTTAGGCTCTTTTTCACCTGGCCACTCTAGAATCTGTTGCTGGCTCACTGGTCATAGCCATAGTCTTAACACCCATGAACAATGAACAAAATGCAATAATCGTCTACTTTCACTTTTTCACACGGCATCTTCGAGACAGTCTCTAACCGTGAACAGTACTTTACAAATGCACTGAACTGGAACTTACTCTGTGCGTGCCTAGTTGGAAGACCTTAGGGCCTTGACGATGAACCAACTTTGAAAACAACCATAAAAGGAATTCCTGAAAGTCAAGGTACTGGTTCGTTGTGGTAACGGATGAGCTGACCAGGAAGCTCTCAATTTGACGATCATTCTACCCTACAATCCTTAACTTTTTTCTTGACCGTTGGGACATGATGTAAAGGACAAGGCCTTGAAAACAAGCGTCTGAAATTAGTTTCAATTAGTTCCAAGATAGGGTGAGACCCTAGAGAAACTCGGAGTTGAGCCAATTGGGCAGATGAGTCGGCTGAAGTGGCTTGGGCATATATTTGGGATGCGCTCGGATCGTCTCTAATTTCAGAGCGTGACTTTTTTGGTTTGGACAAGTCTTTGCAACAAGCCAATTTAGTGTCTGGATCTCCCTATCATTCATTTTGTACCGCTTATTTCATTTCTGGGTCATGGGAAGATGGCGCCTATCTCAGCAACTCTGGGCCTCACGTGAGATACACACTATCTACTGGTGGACAACCATTCAAAGCTATAGCTCAGCAGATGTTCTGAACATTGGTACTAGACATGTTCTGAACATCTGACTGGTAGGAGGCCCAGAGGTAGAACTTGGAGACGCAGGGTTAAAGCTGGGAATTGGGCCTGGGAACACCTTGGTGGACACCTGGTGGAGCTAGAGGAGTTGGAGAGGTGGTTTCTAGGCGTCTCTGCTAACACTTTTGTTCTCACGATCCTTCCCCAGATTAGGGAAAAAAGATCAAATCAAACTTTTATTGTGCTTAGCTCAAGACAGACAAAACACAAAATACTGACAAGGCAAAAGATGCAATTATATTAATGATATGTACAATTTAAATGTTTTAATTTAAGTGCCCTAATGCTCAGAATCCTGACAGTCCGTTGCTTTCTTCTTGCTGCGTCTGTTGTACTGTAGATGTCGAGGAGAGAGGGATGCTCACCTCCTACAACACGTACAATATGGATGGATGGATGGATGGAATTTCTGTCTCCGTGTGGGATACTAGAGTTGTAGCAAACGTTTCTTATGAATTGTGAATGCTCATGTAGAGACCATGTTGTACATGTTTCGGGCAGATCTCTTCTCCAAACAGATTCTCTATGACAATGAGTTTATCGGATTCCAAAAGGACGAACCTTTAGAATATCTACATAGACACAACATTAAACAGAATAGCCATTGTTTTTTTTGTCGTCAGTACTACAATTATACAACTCTGGTTGAGCTCTTGGTCAACGGTGTAAAATATAAATGGTCAAAAAGTCCTTTTATAAATTGTACTTTTTTAAAAATCACATATTAGTCTGTTACTTTTGAAAGCACGTTTTAAAGCACGACTTGACTGAAGTGTGTTGGTAAGATTGAATGACTCACGAACCAACTTGTTCACTCACACACTCAATCAATCAGACACACACACTCATACACGCACACACACACACACACACACGCACACACACACACACACACAGGCTCTCTCTCTCTCTCTCTCTCTCTCTCTCTCTATCTCTCCCTCTCTCTTTTCTCTCTCTCTCTCTCTCACTCTCTCTCTCTCTCTCTCTCTCTCTCTCTCTCTCTCTCTCTGTGTGTGTGTGTGTGTTTGTGTGAACAGTATTTTGAGATGCAAGTTAAGAAATACTTAACCTTATCTTGATGCGTCATGAAGTAATGGTACGTTTAGAAGTATCACAACGTTTCTGCACAACATCTGTGAGATGCAGTGTGAACCATGATGACAAGTTTTACTATAGCACTCTGATTTAACACATTTGAATATCGTGGTAGAGTAGATGCCACAATTAAGGCTCTTTGAGTAAGACACTGATTGGAGGTAATGAAACCTAAAACCCAAGTAATAAAACTCTTTCTGTCAAAGTGTCTGCCAAATGACTGTAAAGTAAAGTAATAGCGTGTTTTATGTATAGTTTACTCGAAGTTGATGTTTGGCATTCTGTGTTTATTTCCGACTGAACCAAATGGAATAGTTACTAACGCAGGAAATAAAAAAAATGGAAGATGTTATGAAGCCAATCATATTTTCAGAAAAAGGCTATCTGCTAGAAAAAGGCAGTTCTATAATTTCTGAAGTGTTTGGTTATTAATGCATTAAAGGACCCTTATACTGCAGAGGTGTTAATATTTAATGAAATTATGCAATCTTAAATTGCCTAGGATTTCCGTTTATGCAAAAAGCTTTGAATTTTAAAACAGGATGCTGCAAATGGCTTTGGCGCATCAGATTTTCGTCAGTGAAGTATGACAAATAGATAGTCATTTTATTTTTAAGTCTTTCGATTTGATCTTAATCGCATTGTTCCTTAACTTGACATTCATTTTAATTTGAGAGTGAAGCTGAATCAATGCGTTTTGGGATTCATCAATACCAATTTGTGATTGATGATCTTCAACTCGCTCGAATTATCTATTAATTTGTTTATTCCTGTTTTTAAACGCTAGTCTAATTCGAGTCGCCGTGTGGTTGCAGCTAATCCACTTTCCAATGGCCAATTTATTCATGCATTTTATAATCTCCAATTCACTTGGTGCTATGATTCATTTTTGGACTGTGGGAGGAAACTAGTGCATCTGGGGAAAATTACGCACAAAAAAGCATAAACGTCACACAGAAATGACCTGACCGACATTATAATTATTTAATCATTCTGTGCATATAAATACATACAATTATATAGGCAAAATAGCATTTTTATTGTACATTTGCATTCTAACACTGATTTAAAGTTTGCAACTATAGAATAGAAAGTTTTTACATTTTTATTTATACATTTTTTAAATATAATTGTTTTTTTCCCCAAGTTAAATTACTTAACAAGATGACACACATCATTTATGAATCTAGTTAACATAATTAGATAATAACCATTCACAGGTGGGATTTAGTGTAAAATATATTATTGGTACTTGTATAGATTTTATCGTTCGGCATTTGCATCAACTAAATATAGTCTTTTTGTAACTTTTATTACTTTTTTTTTTTAGGAATAAAGTAATTAAGTGTCATTTTCTTAATATTTTCCTTTCCTTATTACTTCACCAGATGGTTAAATGCACAATGGACATTATTCTTTTTTTTAACTGACTCTTGTTCCTAATTTTGAACTGATAAATAATGGACATTTTTCTTCTTTAAAGACTATTTTTCCCCAATTTGCATTGTGACTTTGCGTTGGTCTCAAACTAAGAAAAGCTCTATAGAAATAATCTTGAACTTGAACTTGAAATGCAGAGCACAATTGGAATCTCACTCACTAATTTTACTTTCCTTTAGTAAGGTAAATCTAATAAAGCGGTTAGTGAGTGTATACTCCTCGGGTTAAGCCGTAAACTATAGACTGCAGATATTGATTAGAAACTTATTAGAGCCTCTCGGGAACGGTAACTAAAGAAATCATATCACTCCAGCTCGCTCTTTATACTCGGAGTAATCATCTTTCACTTTACTCAATGAACATAACGAAGACTTAAGGGACACAAATCCATTAAGTGTGTTGTGAAAATAATTTTCATGTTTTTTTTTTCTTTCATGTATTGAAGCAAAATTGTTTTACATTTAAAATGTTATTATATAAAACATTATACAATTTATTATTTAATGTACAATATAAACATTATCCCTCACGATTAAGGTATTATGTACACCTTATGCATATTTGATTTAACGTGTATTTGCAATCTTTTTTGTCTGTAGGTGTTACTAACAAATACTATACGTATCATGCCTATAATTACTCTAGATGTATTATTATATTTTAGTTAAGACATTATATTTAGGTACAATTAGTTATGATAATCATATTTTGCTAATGTGTTATTCTATTCTCTACTGTGTATGATCAATGAGAAGCAAATTCATGTTTAAAGTCCATAAACATACATTTTAAAATTATATTTTAATTGTCAAACTACAAATCACATTTTACAGTTTATTTTTTGCAACTGTATTGCAGATCAAATTAAATTAGCATATTGTGATTTTAGGTGAAAGTGATAGTGTCATGGATATTTCTATTTGAATACATACTAATGTAGTAATCAGGATAATAGCAAATAAACGGAAATACCGAATAAATAACCGCTAGTTAATTTTTTTGGTGGTGTGCAGATCTCAAGATACTTACTAGATCTGAGAGAAAATAGAAGAGACGTGTTCTAAAAAAGCATCTAGTTTATTTCAAATGTTAAATTTCTCATGGACTGTCGCAAACGTCCTCAGCCGTTCTGCTCGAAATTTTCATTTTGGAATCTGTGGTTGTCAAAATCGCAAAAGTCAAAAATCCCTGAGTAAGAATCTGCCGCAGTGGACGCGTTTATGCATGCGGTGAATGTTGGGGGTGGGGGATCCTCCATTCTTTTTATTCTTGGTTTCTAAGCAACTGGAGATACTGCTTGGCACCTTGCAGAACACTGAAAGCATTTATTGTGCCCAGATAATAGACACAATATCTCCAAGTTTAGAGACGACTTGACTGAACACGTAGAATTTTGGGTGTTGATGTCGCCTTTAATTGTGATTTGTTTAAGTGCGTGTTTGGTTGATTCTTCGAGTAGGTTTACTCGCAGCAGCTTGATGAGAATGCAAATACTAATACTGTCTATTTTACATGTACAAATTGGGGAAAAACAAGCATCATTGTGGGTTCCACACTGTAGGAGATTTGCCACTCACTTTAGCACATCGTCTTAGGGAAGCTGTTGGTTTGAAGTTTTTCAAAGTTTGGATTTTTCGGCGTTTTGTGTGTGTGATGTGAAGTGAATCGGTGTGTGTGGATGGGAGCAGATCTCTGATAGATCTAAACACAGGTTGCTCTTTGAATCGAAGCATTAGAAGTTGTTGGCTAAGGCAGGATGGAGTAAAAAGAGCTGTGATAGCGCCTCCTGCTGGCTGACCAGTTTGAAATGCTTCTCAGCTGGAAGGCAAATCACATCGAATGAGTTTTCCTGCCGTTTACTCCACATTATAACAAAAAAGCGCACAACATATTAGTAATTGTGGAGTTACAGTTCAGAACGAAAGTGATATTTTCAGGTGAAAATGTTACTGTAATGTATATTGGAGCAGTTTTAGGCTTAAGGCTGCCCACTGCTCCTGGTTTGTGTGTGTGTGTCACTTCACCGTGTATACAGTATATACACACTTCAGTGATTGGAGAATTAACAATGCAAACTACTACTTTTTATTATTTTGACTTTTTTTATTTAGTTTTTTTTTACATCAGTCAGAATTTGACTGGAATGGTTTTAAGACTCTAGATTGTTAGTTAGTTAGTTAGTTAGCTGGTTGGTTGGTTGAGATAGATAGATAGATAGATAGAAAAATAGAATATCCAATATTCACCTCCAATAGACCGCTTACGTATATCAGACACACACACACACACACACACACACACTCACACACACACACACACACACACACAGACTGTTCTATCACAGCTTGTGTCCTATGTGGCTTGTCATACTGACCCAGTGCATTGATTAAAATTATAAGTGCATCTAATACCAAGTCATAAAGTCGGAATTTAAACCCATTTCGCTCCTTTTAAGACAAATCACAAATTGCTCCTTCTTACAACATAGCTTCTCATTGGCTCTTCCAAGAAACACGTTCTTCTGATTTGGAGCTACTGATTCTCTCTCTCTCTCAGTGTTTCTCAAAGCCCTAGTGTAATGCAAACCACGAGTTGTGTTTATTACTGAAACCATTCGTTTGGCTTAATTTTCAAGTTCAAGTTAGCGCTTTTCACAGTTTTAACAAAGCGCATATTTTCAGTTAAGGGATTCAGGTTATTGATTTGTCTGGGATATTTATTGGATATTAATTGTGACCCTCTAGTAGAACGCCACCTCTAATAGAGCGCCACCATGACCGAAAAGTTGAAAATGTAAAAAGCCGTGGTGTTCTATTAGAGGTTTTACGGTATATTAGCGCATACTTCAGAAAGGCATATGAAACACTTGAACATTCACATTCACTGTAATCCATACCACTCGTTCCCTCTCAGAAGACCGACGGTAAAGGAGATAATTATCTTCTTCCTCTGCACACAGTCATTAGCTAGAAATGATGTTGACCTGAAGATCACAGATCACAGCAGGAGAAGCAAAGAGCCACGCATCGCCATCTGTTGATCCACAATAAAATAGATACAATAAATACCTTCTCACCATGGTGAAGATAACCTGATGACAGCTTTCCAGTCTCCGTAGTCACCGTGCTAATCGAAAGTAATCAAAAAATCTAAAGTAATCAGAAATTAATATTTATCAATATAAATATACATTTTTTTTCATAATTTGTATGAACTACACAGCATAAAATAAAGTCAAAGTGCAATTTGTTAGGTTATTATGAGCTTATTATATAAGACTAGGCTATTACGTATATTAGTTAGGTGCTTTGTAGAAAAGTCAAGTCCACGTTCTCCTGGTCGATGCTTGTGTAAGTCATATTTATTTTACAAACAGCTTTTAATTAGTTACATCGACAGATCAACCGTTTAAACTGTAGGAGTGGTTTTAGAAATCCAACTGAAACAGCTACAATGGGCTTAAACTGAATCCTAAAATAATACGCTTGAAATAAATCTAGGAATAAATAAATCTATTATACAAAAATTAGAAGTAATTTTTTTTTAAACGTAAACCAGGAACACAACAGAACCTCATCAAGCCAAGAAAAGCAAATCCCGTTATAACGGCAAATGACGGCAAATGAACACAAAAGTTAAATGAGGAAGGTAATGAGTACAAGAGCTAGAGGAGATGAAGAAATGATCAGCAGTCAGGCACACGGGGGGAAATAATCACTGATAAATGAGAGCAATAACTAATAATGCGGAATAAATAAGCCAAAGGACAAAGAAAACAGGGACGGCGAAATAAACATTGATTGGACACGGCCAGAATGCCACGTTCATCTACCGACAGATCAATAACGCAACAGAATGACAACCAAAAGTACAAATGAAAAATCATTACACCTTGCCAAATAGTGATCCAGTGGTTGGGAATGGAACTAAGAGGCCGACACCATGGCTTAAGGCGACCCACTGCTCCGGGTGCACTCACTTTCACTTTACTAATATATGGAATCAGATTAGTGCCAAAAATATTAAAGAAATAATATTTCTTCGCATTTACGTTTTGGTTTTAAAAAAATTTTTGCTTGCGATTTTCACATTTTTGTTTGAAACTTTTTTTTCACTTCGGATTTTTTTGTTCTGTTCTTTTTTTTATCGTTTGGATTTCTGGCCCAAGTTTCACGTGTGGGCGGCCCTTACTCTGATTGGCTGGTGAGAATTTGATTGACAGTTTCTTGACCAGGAAGTGTGGGAAAAGTTCAGCGACTTTTTTTATATTAGTACACAAACTGTGATTTAATTGTTTTGGCACAACATTGCTAAATTAAATGAACTGTTGTTTATTCACATCAAAATATTGTGTATGTGCAGTGATCCCGATAGGCGGCATACAAATAACTAAATGATAATTATTATTAAGCAGCTTCCGATCACATTCTCTCCGGGCCGCCCTCTTGTGAAGCTAGGGACAGAAATCCAAACCATGAAATATGAAACGAATCGAAAAAATTTGAAGCAAAAAAAAAATAAGCAAAAGAAAAAACAAACCTATTTTAATTGCAAGCGAAAAAAAAACCAAACAAAAAAAAGCATAAATGGGAAGTAATTTACGTTTGATATTTTTTATAATGTCTCATTCTGCCATTGTACATCCCTTGCAAATGTTAAATGAGGTAAAGTGAGAAAAATGTCAACGCAAGTGATGCCGCGCTCAGCATTTACACTGTTGCTACGGAAACAGAAAAACGTTCCTTTGTCCAGAAAGCAAACTTGACCCAGTATAATACCAGCTGTTTGAGAATACTCTCATGTGATAACTGCCCTGCTTTTATTGTACACACACACACACACACACACACACACACACACACACACACACACGCACACACACACACACACACCTACACACCTACTCCTGCATTTTACCCTTGTTTCTCAAGGTAGTGATGTTCTAAAAGCCTCACACACTTCCCCAGCGCGGTGTTTTAACCATTTAGGCCATAAATCATCCTCACACACTCTTTAAACACACAGCGTGCAGTGAGTGAGGTGACGGAAAGAGGCAGGACGTGCTAACTCACATTAGCAGGAAGCTAAACTGAATGTAGCAACAGGAAGAAAGTGAGTGAGCTTTTCAATGTGGCCACTAGGGGCAGTATAAACATGTTGCATTTGTGAACCAGTGCAGTGGCACACACAAACCCGGAGCAGTGGGCAGCCTTAAGCCGTGCTGTCAGGGGGCAAGTGGGACTCGAACCTTGCCACCTCTTGGAGCCCAATTCTCCACCACTGGAACAAAAGTTGACAAAGAGTTAAAAATATACCATTTGCATGATTCATTTATTATTATAATTATTCGCTATTTGTTAGTTCATGTAAAGCCTTAACCTGAGGTGTCAAGTAATGAAGTAATACTCATTTGTTACTTTACTTAAGTTGAAATTTGGCTTACTTTTACGTTACTTGAGTAATACTTTTTAATATGAGGAATTTTAATTCTTGAGTAATATCACATACTTTTTACTTCTACTTACTTTGTAATGCAAATATCTGTACTTTCTACTCGTTACATTTAAAAAATTTATATATAAAACACTATATAAATAGATATTTTTTTACTTAGTATGTTTGGATACATACTTTGTACTTGTGCCGAGTATCAAAAATACAAACAACTTTTACATTCATGCAGTCAATAAAGTACAAGTACTAATACAAGTACAAATACTATTCTCAGTGTTTCAGTCTATAGAATTTTTTTAAGTGTCTTTACGAGTTCGTCGCACTGTTTTTTTTTTTTAGAATCAATTGTATTATGTATACATATTGTTTATTTACAAAATCCCCAATGTGTACTCAAGTACTTTACACCTTACAATTACAATACTAGTCATCATATTTTACCCTGAATCACATGGTAATGCTTAGTAGAGCACAAATATGGCTCTTTAATGTGCATACATTTTCAATGTAATATAATCATATATCACATGTTGATGTAACAATCTAGTCCAATAAATGGCATTCTTTCCTTGTAATACTTTTGCCTTTCAAATAGTTTTGCCAGTACTTGAGTAAAAAGTTGAGCTGATACTTTTACTTTCACAGAAATATATATTTTTTTAAACGCTACTGTTTATACGTCTACGTAAGTAACTTTTGACAGCTCTGCTCTTGACAAACTGGGAAGTTTCTTGTGGTCTGACGAACTGTAACCGCCCCTTTCCAGATGGAAGAGATGCAGTGGCCCCTGGGCAAGACGGAGGCCCCCAGCTCGGTGTGCAGCGCCCCCTGCAGGAGCGGCGAGCGTAAGAAGGTGGTGAAGGGGATGCCCTGCTGCTGGCACTGCGAGCCCTGCGACGGCTACCAGTACCAGCACGACGAGACCTCCTGCAAGCTGTGCGCCTACAACATGCGCCCGGACGCCTACCGCACCGCCTGCCAGCCCATCCCCATCGTCAAGCTGGAGTGGCACTCCGCCTGGGCCGTCATCCCCGTCTTCTTGGCCATGCTGGGCATCATCGCCACCATCTTCGTCATGGCCACCTTCGTGCGCTACAACGACACGCCCATCGTGCGGGCCTCGGGGCGAGAGCTCAGCTACGTCCTTCTGACGGGCATCTTCCTCTGCTACATCATCACCTTCGTGATGATCGCCACGCCCGACACGCCCGTCTGCTCCTTCAGGAGGATCTTCCTGGGCTTGGGAATGTGCATCAGCTACGCCGCCCTGCTGACAAAGACCAATCGGATTTACCGCATCTTCGAGGAGGGGAAGAAGTCGGTGACTCCGCCCAAACTCATCAGCCCCACCTCCCAGCTGGCCATCACCTCCAGCCTCATCTCCGTCCAGCTCCTCGGGGTCCTCGTGTGGTTCGTCGTGGATCCCCCCAACACCATCATCGACTACGAGGAGCAGAAAACCATCAACCCGGAGCGAGCCCGAGGAGTCTTGAAGTGTGACATCACGGACCTTCAGATCATCTGCTCGCTGGGATACAGCATCTTGCTGATGGTGACGTGTACCGTGTACGCCATTAAGACCCGCGGAGTGCCGGAGAACTTCAACGAGGCCAAACCCATCGGCTTCACCATGTACACCACCTGTATTGTGTGGCTCGCCTTCATTCCCATTTTCTTTGGGACGGCACAATCTGCGGAAAAGGTGAGGAGGCGTTTTTCTACTGTTGTTGCGTGATTGCCGTATTTTCGCCACTGTGAGCACCACCTAGGGGTGGACGAGAAAACGCTGGTGATTAAAACTGGTGTGGAATATGGTTTTTGCGATACCGTGGATACTGTCACACATTCGTGAATT
>MU204413.1:7152057-7162515 GCA_017309775.1 Paedocypris sp. Pulau Singkep
TCTGTCTGTCTCTCTTTTTCTCTCTCTCGCTCTCTCTCTCTCTCTCTTTTTTTTTTTTTTCGAATAACTGCCATGGCTACTACTTTTAAAAGACATACTGTATTAATAATACCAGATTCTTATCCAGGTTTCCCCCTTCATCTCATTTATTTAAACAAAGTCACAGTACAGATTTTGTGCACAAATAATGTGATTAGGGTCTACTAAAATGTAATGTGACATGAGACAAAAGGGGGTGCTTATATGCACGTAAATGCGGTATGATTTTTATACAGTTTTAAACTTTAGTTCAAGAAACCGCTCCAATAGTAGTGATTTGTGTCAATAATGTTGTACATGTGTTCTGATTGGTTCTCTTGAGCTCTGACAAGAGGAAATGACCAATAAATGGCTAGGAATACGTAACATCGTTTTACCTCTCTGATTCAGCTGAGATGGTGTAATAGATTCTTTGCTGTCTTTAGTGTTAAACATCAGAATAGTCAAGTTTATAGATTGTGATTATAGATTGTGTCATCTTGATTTTACTAGGAGCATTGCTGTGCACAAATGATTTTGTGCTTGATTTTACATCTATTTGATTGATCGTGCTATTGTAATAACAAATGTAGCATTTGTTTGGCATTGACTCGAGCCACATGCGAAAATAACATTATTTGTGAAAACAATACGATATTTTTATACCATCGAATTTGAGTCTGTTTTATCATAGCGCATGTTTGTAGTTTCAGAGAAAGCTGGTGCAATTTTGGGAACCAGCAGAGTTCTTTTTATAATTTTTATAAAAATTCTCAGCAGGTAATTTGTATTCATTTTTACACATTTTTGGTCTGGTTGGCTTGGAACACACACACACACACACACACACACACACACACACACACACAAACAGGAATTTTCAAGTGATTTTCAGCTCTGCCCGGCGGTTTTATTCAACTCAAGTGCTGATTTAGTAGAAGTGTGTTTAGGCTGATTGAAAATAGAATGGATTGGTTTCCATGTTGGAATGGGAATTCCAGTTTGATTCAGGCTGATCAGTTTGACTAAGAACTTTTATTTAAGAACTTAATTACACTTGAATTGAAACGTCCGCGCTGTTGCCTAGGAAATCTAAAGGACGTGTTTCTAAGCAAATGTGAAACATCCTAAACGGACAGAACTTGATGGTAAAATGTCTGGAGATGAAAAAAGAAAAACAAAACAAATTGCAGAACAGGTTTAGCGCAAAATAATAAAACATTGTTACGTTTATATTGAGGCGTCAACCATACTGTAACTTTTCATTGATGTGACTTCAACAATCGTGCTATTTAAAACATTATTATAATATAATGTTAAATATATAATGTTTAAAACATCATAGGGCTGTCAAAGTTAATGCGTTGACGCATGTGATTCATTTTAAATGCTTGTTTGCATTAATTATTTTTAACGCTGATAATCACAGCTGCATTTTTTTTTCACTTTCTGGGTTTTGGGGACGTGAAATAAACTTGTATTTTACACTTATATTTAAAAACAGACACTCTAATCATCATGTGGACATATATTTCATGTTAGAGTGATAAGTATTTACTAAGTTACTGCTTATTTTCAGCTGACAAAAAAACAAAACGCGCTTCACATTTTAGTTTTATAAAAAACACAACGTCCTGTTTTTATTAAGAGTAACCTAAAGAAATGTGTACTTCAAACGTAGCACTTATATGTAAGACCAAAATTGACCGACCTAGGAGGGTTAAAAAAACAAAGAAAATATAGATTTGCATATTACTCCTCAATATCTAATATTACAAGCTTCAGTCATTTAATTGAAATTAATTGCGATTAATTTGGTCTGAGAAGTGCAATTAAATCGTTTAAAAAAAAAAATGAATCGTTTGACAGCCATAGTAATATATTATATGCATACTTCAATCTAGTTGGTTTTTTTTAATTTGTTCAGTGCATTTTTACTCTACTTTCATGCATTGTAGTATCATATAAAATGTATTTGGAGGCTGTACAGTCGTGGCCAAAAGTTTTGAGAATGACACAAATATTGGGAATTGGAAAATGTGCTGCTTAAATATTCATAATAGTAATTTGCATATACTCCAGAATGCTATGAAGAGTGATCAGATGAATTGCACAGTCCTTCTCTGCCATGAACCCTAAGGTTTCCTGCTCTGAGAGCCTCGTGATGATGTAGACTCGCACCAACAGCCTCCGAATGAAAACTCCACACCTGAAATCCACTACAGGCCTTTTACCTGCTTAATTGATCGTGAAACAACAAGGGAACAGCTGCCATCTGCTCGACAAACAGATTCTCACTCAATTGTCCAATTACGTTGGAAACCTTCGAATTGCTGAAAAACAAATTGGCCTTTCTCCCGTTTGTTCAGTGTTCAAATTAAGGACTGCGAGTCTTATATAAGTCACATATTTTTACATATTGTTATCCTACAGGGAGCAAAATGTGAAAATTGATTTACTGATTAAGTCAGTACGTGTGTGTGTGTGTGTGTGTGTGTGTGTGTATTCTGCGAGATCATTGGTCCAGGAGAATTGTATTCTGGAATATTGACCATTGGTGTGAGTGAGAGTGTGAAATGTCTATGTCTGTACGTCTCACACTGTGATTTATGTGCCACTAACACGGGGAGTTTATCCTTCAGGCCTTGAGATGCTAAGATTGGAACATTTAAGAAGAAAAATGAACACACACACACACACACACACACACACACACAGTCTGTATGTATATAGATGTGTGTGTATATGTTTTCTTTTTTATATATTTGTTTATGTTTTTATATATATATATATATATATGTATATTTGTTTTTCTTTTTTATATAAATAAAATATAAAATATATTAAATAAAAATAAATAAAATACATTTATGTGTGTGTGTACAGTGTGTGTGTGTGTGTGTGTGTGTACATATATATTTTTTTTATTTTTGTTTTTTATTTATGTACTGTATATATATTTATTTTTCGTTTATATATATAATATATTATTATTAATTATTTTTACATATGTAAAGAAACTCATAAATAACTCCCATAGCAGGTGCGGGCGATTTCACTAATTTCAGTAAGTATATTTTATGCATCCATTTGCATAAATCAAGCCGGTAATAGCTTTCTGACTGGAACATCCATAATTATAGATGCAAAGAGATTAACCTACAGCAGTTTTTCTTTGCTGCACAAAAAAAAAAAAAAAAAAAACAACAACAACCTTGAGCAACATATGTTTAGGCGTAACGCGTGAAGCGACTATGAAACGAGTCTGGTCGCGTTCCAATGTGCAATTCAAATGTTTAATAATTTGATTAGGGCGAGAAACAAGGAATAAATAGGGCGTTAAAAAATGCAGGCGGCAGACAAAGACATTTTTTAAAAGCAGGCAGAGATTCCAAAACCAGACACGATCTAAAAACAGAAAACAAGGAAACAGGACAAAACGCTCAGAATTAGGAGATTAACGAAACCAAGAACTTTGCTGGATGGTCTTGTTTTAGTAGAAACGTTTCACCACCAATATGGCTTCATCATTCTGGACCAAGAAGGTTGGAGACGGACTATTATAAAGAGGAGATGTGTCCTCTCCTCTTCTGTAAGCAAGGGGCTTGTTACGTGAACAAAGGAATTGTGAGATTAGTGATCCGGTGTGAAACCAATTTCAATCAGTGGCCAAGAATCCCTTTGAGTTTTGCTGAGAGCACGCTCGTGTAGGGAGCATTCATCTTGTTAATCCTGGCCTGCTGATTCTGATGCCACTTTGAAGGCCCGTCTAGGATAGTCACGAGCCTTGTCCTCATCTGCCTGTTCCATTTCCTGTTGGCTTTGATGAACGTGAGGAATTCCTGGCTTTGTGGTTCAGGGTCCCGATAACTCCAAGTTTAGGTTGTAAAGTGGGGTGAGATTCAAACCAAAGATCCTGGTGTGTGCGGGTGGGTTTCCTGTAAATTTGTACACCTTAGCTCCATCTTCCACACTGATGACCACACAATCCAAGAAGTCCGGTTTGTTGTCCCTTTTTTGTAGGTTTTGGGATTTTTTGGGTCAACCACATGCCACATGGTGCCAATCCCGACAAGAAGTTGAGGGCCTCCTTCTTGTCACCAATTGTGGACTCCATAGTGCTTCCACGCTTTTGTCTTTAGAAGTCACCACTGTAGCTGAAACACAGGTTCAAGTTGATTTATATAGCGCTTTTTCTTAGTTCCAGACCTACGCAAAGTCGCTATGCGGAATTAGGGAGAAATGGTCTTTAAAGTAGAAAAATGTCCATTGTTCATCAGTGTTCAACAGTAAAAAAAAAAAAGAGTCAGTTAAAAAAGCAAAATGTCCATTGTCCAATGTTGTTCAGACTAAGGGCTGTGACCCTATAATAAAAGATATATAAAAGATATAAATATATTTATTACTGCTGTCAAAGTTAACGTGTTAACGCACAAGATTCATTTTTGTGTGAGCACATCTGCTACAAACATTGATGTCATTTGAAACCAGGAAGAAATTCAAACACAAAAAAAACACCAACAGGACAAAACTCTCGACAGTTGCAAGAATATGAATACAGACAAAGATTCTTAGCCATGAACACGTCACCTACGTTCCAGCAGTCACTTGTGGGTTAAAACTGTAGGGACAACATCTCGGATAAAAGCTGAAAGCATCTCTCATTGGCTTTGATGGATGAGATGATTCCTGGCTCTGTGGTAACTCCGAGTTGAAAGGAGGTTCCGTCACAGTGCTCACTGAGAGATAGTGTGAGAAGTTCTGACATCTGGGAGTTTGCTTGGGAATCTATTTTGGATGCCCTCGGAACGTTCTGAATGTTCTGAACTTCGTCTCAACGGAAAGAGGACAAGAAAAGACTGTAATCTGGCCTGGGAATGCCACGGTGTCTCCGTGGAGGAGATAGAGGAAGTGGTGAGGGACGTCTGGGCATCTTGGCTGAGACTTAAACCCCAGCGACCCGCTCTCGGATAAGCTTAAGAAGATGGATCAAACCTCTCATTTGTGTGAAAAACTGAACATTTCTTCTTAGTTTGTGCTTTCTTGGGAAAAATGCATCTTATCAGTGCGACATTTTGTTATTTGTTTCTGCTCAATCTTGTCAAAAAGCCGTAATATTTTCTATGAAAGAAATAGAGAGTGTTATGGTTTGGTTTGGTTTAATTTGGAGTTTGTTGTGATAAAATAAACATTTAATAAATAATCAATTTAACTTAAGCTTGGGAACGTCACTGAGTGCAACTAATGACAGACAATGGATGGCAAACATGTTCAAGTTCAAGTTTCAAGTTCAAGTTTATTTATGTAGCGCTTTTCTTTTATGTTTTTCTGCAAAGTCGCTATGCAGAATTAGGAACAAAAAGAGTCTTTAAAGAATAAAAATGTCCATTGTTCATCAAGAAAAATGTCCATTATTCAACAGGTGAAGACTTAAATACGGAACCAGGTGATTACAAACACAGGAAGGCGAGGAACAAGGGATTCTGGGTATTGATGTCCATGGAAACATGACACACATTTCTTGACACTTTACTCACTTTACTTTTAATAAAACAGAATGAGACATTATTTTCAGAAAACTACTACTTATCTTTGGGCTTTTGCCTTATCACGGGTCATAGTCTGAACAATGATGGACAATGGACATTTTTCAATTTTTAACTGACTCTTTTTTTCCCCTAATTTTTCATCTTTAAAGACTGTTTACTCTGCTAAACTCATGTCCTCTGCTACTACACAAAATATACCGGTACACTTAATATAAACGGTTATTTAAAGCCTGCACAATATAGAATACTGGTCCCTATCCTTATGATCGTATGGAATGTAAAGTATGTGCATGTTTGTGCATGTTTTTTTTCTTCTCTGATTTAACTGATACTTTTTTCATAATTTTTGAACATGGATAAATAATGTACATTTTTCTTTTTTTTGAAGATCATTTTTTTCCCTAATTTGCATAGTTTCTAATTTGCTCTCTCTCTCTCTCTCTCTTGAAAGTTCTAACCAGCCAATCATATGGCGGCCTTATATATTAATAATTATTAATTCACAATTTATAATAATTATGCGTTGGTCTCGAACAAAGAAAAGCGCCTTTAAAATAAACCTGAACTTGAAAAAAAATCAGTCGTTCTAACAATCAAACAGTCAAATGGTTTGATATTTTCATTGGGTGTGTGTGGGTGTGTGTGTGTGTGTGTGTGTGTGTGTGTGTGTTTATTTATACGTTCTGTTTTTTTTCCTCCTCTTCCAAAGCTCTACATCCAAACCACCACGCTGACCATCTCCATGAACCTGAGTGCGTCTGTGGCACTGGGGATGCTCTACATGCCCAAGGTCTACGTCATCATCTTTCATCCAGAGCTCAACGTGCAGAAGCGAAAGCGAAGCTTCAAAGCCGTGGTCACAGCAGCCACCATGTCTTCACGCCTCTCGCACAAGCCCAGTGACCGACCCAACGGCGAGGCCAAGACCGAACTGTGTGAAAACCTCGATCCCAACAGTAACTATTCGCTCTTTTCTCCTCTTTGATTGAGTTGTGTACCTTCAGTGGGATGCGATCTATTCAAATGACGTTATATAATGTGTATTGTGCACCGAAGCATGGACGTATGGAATGAGATTTGTGCAAAAGCAGTTATGGATTGCATAATATGTATGATTTACGTGGATGTGTGATGTAAAGCGGAACTGCATGTGTGACATGTTATATTGTGAGGCGGCATTGACTATATGTCTATATATATATGCATACGGTATATATAATATATAGTCAAATATATAGTCAAACTCACAATTAAATATTATTTTTTTTATTCATTTTTTCTTTGTTATTTAATTTCCTATCTAATTTAATAAATACAAGCACTCACATTTTCACAGCTAAATGTACCTTTTAAAATTGAAAACATAATTTGTTTTGATCATTGAAGGCATACAATTAAACCAAACAAGAGTGTCATGAATATTAAATCAGTTATTAAATCGATGTTAAATCTTTTCTTAAATGTGATGGTTTTTATATCACTTTTTAAAGTTTTTAACACATTAATTATACTAGTGTTATACACTATTAATTGTATAATAATTATAATACTAAATCAATATTAATTATCAATACAATACTATATCAATATATTAATTTATACTGCAATATTAGAGTAAGGATGAAATAATATTATCATTTAATATAATGCTTGGATTTTAGGTCGTAAATGTCAGTATTTATAACTGAAAGCCTGAAAATATTGCCTTGAATAATAGTGTATAATTTTAAAGTGTATAAGCCTATTAAGATTTTTCTGTTTTCAAACTAATGATTATTATTGGGGGTTATTAATGATTCTAAAAGGGTTTGTCTGGTTACATTTTCTACCATTAAAAATGAATAAAACACAAAAATATGATTTACCGCTGTAACAATAGTAAAGTTAACAGGGATTTGTTTTGTGTTGATTATGTTAAGTCATATTCATATTATATCTACTGTATTTAAATATATGAGAAAGGATCCCTGATCCCTTATAGGTATATAAGAGAAGATCCCATCTGTAAAGATGCCACTCATTACATTGTTTTATTCAGCAGATGCTTTTATGCACATACAGTATTTTAAGTCATACTACACTGTGATTCATTGTGATTTAACATGAATTTTGTCTTTTTTTCCGCTCCGCATTGTAATATCTCACTGCAGAGCCAAAAACTGATACAGCATTTTATATATTTGTTAATAACATAAATAGTGGCTATTATTTCAAAAGTTGTTTTAATATCATCTCGGGCAAAAATGTATATTTCAAATATTTGTTAGTAAGATAAGTTGTGAGTCATTTTGTAAACCGTTTTAAAAGCTCACAGGTTGGCCAGAAATGAATAATTCAACAATTTGTTAAAAAGATTAATTGTGACTCTTATTTTGGAAGTAATTTTAAAAGCTCATAACTTAGCCAGACATTAATATTTCAAATATTTGTTCATAAGATACATTTTGTGGGTCATTGTTATCGCTCACAACTTAGCCAGTAATTCGAATGTCAAATATTTGATTTATTAAATATCACATTACATTTCATGATGTTTGGACCAATCAGAATATTTACTCTTCTTCTGTTGGACCAATCTGAGATTTGAGATGACAGCACATACTTTTTTCTTCCCAACAGGCTAATACTCTTATTTTGTCAGGTAAGATCAAAATAATCTTCTATTCTTGTTTCAACCACTTTTTCAGCTTTTGCACTTTCAAAAAAAAAAAAAAAAGCTCACCTCCAAAAAAGCGTGTCACCATCTTTCTTTGTCAGTCTCTTCATATACTGTATTTATGCGAATATAAGCACCTCTTTATCCAATTTTATAATCTCCATAATTAAGAGGTACTTATATGCACATATTTCAAATATACATGTCTTTATGTATCAGTGCGCATCGGTGTTGTCTCCTCTTTTCTTTCTTTATTTATGAATTATTATTTCTTTCTTAATTACGGTTCAAGAGTCGGACATTAGCTACGACACTTAGCAGTGGCTAAAAAACACTGAAAGATATGTGGACAAAGCAAGTGGAATCATAGCACCCCCTACTGGACATATACTCTACTACATTTAGAACAAAATATTTAACGTTACAATTTTCTAATGTTCATGTAAAAGAGTCACAAGATAGATTTGTTGAAAGATGTGAATTACTCATTTAGCCAGAATTGTAGGTTTCTGAAAAGTTAAAACACCAAGAAGGCAATGAGGAGTTTATGTTATTAAGGATTTTTTTTATCCCTGTAAAATCAGGTGGGTGCTTATATTCACGTAAATGTCGTGATATTTATGTCCGTTCTGTTATCTCATTAAAAAAAAAAAAAAATTAGGCATTTACTTTCTAGAATTTGCTTTTCTCAAGTTTTTTGACAAAAATTTCCTCACTCCTTTGAGAACCGAGTTTAAGTCCCAGCCCTTCCTACGTAAAGGTTAAAAATGGGCAGTCCAGTGTGTGTAGGCGTGTCTGTGTCCTGCTCTGTGATTGGCCACCAGTGCATTTTCAGACCCAGAGTTGCTGGGATTGGCTCCAGCTCCCCGTGACCCAGAGATGGAAGAGATGGATGGTGTGTAGCTGCTGATGTGCTAATCAGATGAGATGTGGATGCTGTGCTGGTCCCACAGGAGCATCCGACCATCTGTGCTGGCTCCATCTCAGCTGCTCGCTTCACCCTCCCCATTCAATCTCTCGCAAACGCACTCAATCATTTTTTTATGGATGAATACGAAAGTACTGAACCCTGAAAAATTTAGCAGTTCTGGGAACCGAGATCCCAATCTACCGAGCGGAGACACCGATGTCAAGAGCCGTGTGTTTGCCGTCCCCGTCTCACCAGTTAAATGAGATGCGTCTTAACAGGTTTTTTACAGTGTTTTACAGCTAAATTAAATACTTGTGTACAGCTTTTTTTTTTTTACTGTTAAATAGAATACTTTTTTTTTTTTACAAATTTTACTGCTAATTAAAACACCTTGCATACAGTTTTTTTACGGTTCTATAGAATGCATATACAGGTTTTTACTGTTAAATAATAGATTGTTCTATAGTTTAAATGAACTATAGAAAAATTAATTAGTTAAATTAAATGACATTTTTTTACAGTTGTTTGACAGTTAAATAAAAGACCTTTTTGTATTTTTATTGGTAAATATATTAGCATTTTACTGTAGTTTTTTTTTTTTTGTACAGTTAATTAAAAGAGAGCGTTTGTGTGTGTGTGTGTGTGTGCCCCTTTTGATGTAAAGCCCAGAGTGGGATTTTGTTGTGTGTTTTTTGGCAAACACCAAGCCAGAGTCACTATGAATCACGGCCTGATGTCACACTTACAGATGCTGTACTGGACTTTCTTTTCACCCGTTTCTGTCTGTTTCTTTTCACTCCACTGTCCTGTTCGAGTTCTGAAATACTCAGCATCACGTCTTCAAGCAACATGTTCTGTATGTGTGTAGATGTGTGTGTGGCCAGGATTGAGAACAATACTGACTGGCTTTAGTGTGTTTTGCTTAAGATGTGAATATACTGTATATACAGTAAGTGCTTATCACTCTGGTTTTTTTTTTTTTTTAAAGGAAGAAGTATTGACTTGGTACACTAAGAGCGTTTTCATAATATCCCTCCTATTATGTTCGGGTCAGATTGACTTGTGTGAAAAGTTTAAAAATATATTTTTTAAATACTTAAAAGTATGTTTTCACTTTGAAACTTCTCCTGTTTGGCTTATTTGGCATAGTCATCATATAAGAAATATTATGATTCAGTTTACATATTTGCAACATACTTGCAAAATAGAATCTAAAAAAAGTAATAAAAAAAAAGATCGAATACTATTTGTTTCTATGCAACAATTGGACATAATGCACTGCTGTCTCTCTCTCTCACTCTCTCTCTCTCTCTATTTCTCTTTCT
>MU204413.1:7170909-7225734 GCA_017309775.1 Paedocypris sp. Pulau Singkep
CTGTTAAAACCCACTTCAATTATTGCTACAGTGGTACCCCGATTTACGAAATTAATCAGGCTGTTTCATTAGGCGGGAATTTCGTCAGCTGAGCTGCATTTTTCATGCAATTCGTCTAATCCATGCCATGAGTTGGTGAATTCGTACAATTGAAACTGCTTCAAACTTCAAACGCTGAGTATGTGAGGTCTATTTATAGCAAATGCCAGACGGGCAGAAGCCATTCTAGGAGAATACTAGCTCATTTTATATTTTGGAAGCAATAGGTTTGAAACTAGCTAGTGTTTTTGTTGTTTTTTTTTTTTGACGTGCGTGAGTATTAAACAACTGTTTTTTTTTTTATACTTCTGGACTCTCATTCATGCCTGCTGAATCTATCTGTACCAAGACGCGGTCGTTTCGTATAGCAATTTTTTTTTCGCAACGCGGAACGAAATTTTTGCGGCGATGCATTTTGTTACTCAGGTTTTTCGTTAGTAATGACATTCGTAAGTTGCGGTACCACTGCACTGTACTTTCATTTTGGATTTGCTTCGGCGACGATTTCTTTGGACAATTGTTTTTGTGTTTTTCGTGGAAAGTTGGACACGAAATTGTTACATATTGTATTGGTCAGAACAAGTACTATTTACCTTTTAAGACGTTGTAGTCGCAGTGACGTGCTGCGTCATCTAACGTGTGCGATGTTTATGTGTGTGTTTAATACGTGTGTGCGTCTGATTTTGTGTGTACTGAATGTCTGTTTGTTTGTGTGTGTGTTAGTTTTGACTGTGTGTGTCTGTTTTGATTTGGTATCTTGTTAGTTTTCACTGTGCACACGCACTTGACTTAGTTTTGTGTGTGTATGTGTTCTGAATGTGTGTTAGTATTGAGTTCAAGTTCAGAGCATTTGTACAGCGTTTTTCACAGTTTTAACTGTCTGAAAGCGCCACTGTGCGTGTGTGTGTGTGACTGTTTTTGTGTATAGTGTGCTTCAAACGTATGTGTTTAAGCGTGTGACTGTTTTAGTGATATGCGTTTTGCATGTGTGCAAGCTTTGAGTGTGTGCCTGTGTTTGTTAATCGTGAGTGTTCGCTTGGTTTTGTGTTTTTAATGTGTGTGTGTGCACAACTGTTTATGTGTGTTAGTTTTGAGTGCCTGCTTTTGTGTGTTCGGTTGTTTACGTGCGTTTTTAATGTGTGCGCGCGCCTGGTTTTGAGCTTGTGCGACTGACTGTTTTGTGTTTTTAATGTGTTAGTTTTGAGTGTGTGCTCGATTGTTTACGTGCATTTTTAAACAATTAAACTGCTGATGAAATCTCACAAAAAGTTCATAGTTTAACTACGTATTCAGATTTATTAGACATAGCAACTTTAGTAAACATTTAGAATATGTAGCACATACGTATATATTTGTTGACTAAATCTACTGTGATTTAGTCGACTAAAATTAGACTCAAACAAAAACAAATGAAGATTTTTTTCTAAATCCATTCATCCTGAATTTCAAATCTGTCAAAACTAACACGGGCTGTTCCTAAACTCCTCACAGAGCTGGAGCTGTGCGTCCCATCGCCGTCATGACACTAACCCAGAAGAACAAGGTGGATGAAGAGCAGCTCCTGGAGAACGTGAGTGATCTTGTTCGATTGAGTTTGTGTCCAGCAAAACTAGAGATGCACAGATACCATTTGTTTTTGGAAAAACATCAGCACTTGCTGATAATTAAGTTCTCTGTGGTAAAAGAAAGCGGGGGCTTTCACTTTTTTTTTTTAAGAAATACACATTTAGAAAAATTGTTTTATTGTTAGGTCAAGCATTTAAAATGAACAATAACATTTTTAATCTGCTGTTGGCACATGATTCAAACCAAGTGTTGTAGGGATCTGTTTAAATCATTAATTGAACTGGAGTTGAATGTGTTTTTGCATGTTTGTATATATCATGCACTTTTTGACTGACAAATAGTTTCCTCTGTGTTTGCAGGTTGTTACTGGTGCTGAAGAGATCTGCTTCACCCAGTGGCGAGGAGGATACTGGTTTCATCCGTCCCCAACGTTCCTCAACACGTTGAGCCGAGCAGGAATCTTTTCATGTTCTTGAAGTGTTTCAAGACAGACCAGACGGTGGATTCTGACGCTCCGCACCACAATAAATCACACACACATACGGCAAATCAGCAGTTATTCATGAAACGGAATCATCATGCAAGTTGAGAACCAGAGCCATCAGCCGGCGAGACAATCGTCCTCTGAACATCTGCAGGAGAAAGAAGAGGAACAGCTTTTGTGGAGTGTTTACTTCATGATGAGGCTTTAAAGCAGGGGTGTTAAACTCGCAGCTCTTCAGGAGCTTCCACATCACATGAGACAAATATGCACACGAGGTGAACTGTTAACTAATATTAACGTGTTGGTGTGGTTATTTTTCATTAAATCTGACTGAGCAGATGTGTGTGGCTATGATGTGGCTCTTAGTCTCTGACATCTATTAGCCAATCAAAATCATCAAATCTCCTGGTTTGCCGACCAATCAGAAACACTACTACAAGGGGTAAAAAAAAAAAATTAATAAATGGCCCAGTGGCTAACATACGTAAAACCCTGATGGTTTTAAAAGTGTCACGTGATGCCGACCGCCTCACAGATGTCGCACTCCACCTCCATGTAACGTCTTCTCCAATCTGGGCATCAAAAATGAAAAGCAAGATTAAATAAAGCAGCACGGAGGAAAAACGACAATTTTACACTTTTCTGAAGTATAATGCTAACGCCAATTTCTTTACGACTGAAACACACCTATTAAAACGTAATCTAAAGATCAAACTACTATCATGAATATTACACCAAACACATCGAGTATCTGACGTTATGTCAGTCACATTCAGACGCATAACAAAGCCTCACATCAAGTTTTCAAACAACTAAACACTTGTTTGGAATAATTCATTTTTATTGGGATTAATCAAGGTCATTAACTCTCATAAAACTCACAAAAATTAAAATATATTTTTGTGTTTCCTGTTTTTGTTGCATCTATTTCATTTCAAAACGTTTTTATTTAATTTTGCGGTATTTAGGTTCAGGTACTGTATTTATTAATCATAAAGCATCAAACGGTCTCATTAGCTCTACCACGTTGTATAGGTTACTTGACCCTCAGTGTTGTAAAAGTAACAACATGTTTTATTCATGATTTTAGTTTTTATGCACTTCAAAGTATCAAATGCGAAAATCGCATCACAATATTTGTCAAAAAAATTGCAATTAGGTTTTTTCTCAAAACCGCGCAGCCCTAATAAAGACGCATCACTTCCTGTCCAAAACAACTGTGATGTCTCGAAGCGGCAGGTGAAATAAACAGCATGTGCTGACCTGTCGCTGTCCGTGATTTCTAAAGGTTAACTTCGTGGACGTTGGGAAGAATCAGCTCAAACGCCCCCTGGTGGTGGACGTCTTGGTTGCACCGTCTCAGCAAGCCCACGGAAGCCCTGGGACTGGTCAGCACTGTGGTGGTCATCTGCTATAATAACACCAGTACAGCGTGATTGCCATGTGACACACCATATATAAAATCTTGTTTGCCAACATCACACTCAAGTGTGTTTTCACTCACCTTGTGTAGTTTGGTGGCATATTGCTTTACTCTTGCTCGTTTTGCTCTAAAAATAGATTTTTCTGTGAATGATAAAATAATACATACCTGTGTACATATTTATACACAATAAATAAAATACAGTACAATCTATACACTGAAACATACTTCTTTAGACAGGAATTGTGCCATAAATATCACAGCCAACAATGACCACAAAGATCTCATTATTTATGAAAAAGTAGGGAAAAAGTTATATATTTGAGGGGTTAGGGTTAACCCTTTCTTTAGGTAATCTCCACCACCTCTACTATTTCTTTTTATACCTCCACATTTAAAATAGCCTTTCTATAGGAAACCATGAAGAAATGGCAAAAATCTGTAGCCATAGCAACAAAAATGACAACTGTTTGGGAGTGGCTGCTGATTGGTCGGCCACTGCTGCTAATTATTTATTGTTTTTTTTGTTTTATTTTTTTTTTTCTTTCTTTTTGTTTTCTCCATGAACTGGGCCAGGGGAAGCAGTTGAAGCCACACAGATGCCAACTTCAGAGATGTAATGTCCTAAAAAAAGTAAAGTAAAAAGAACAGCTCTCCTCGATGAAGGAGAAACCAACCAACCTCCCTAAAGTAAAACAGGGACTGGCCCATTTTCCCGCCAAAACATATTGAACTAAACCAAATTGCTTGATCTTGACCTTAACCGAACATAAAGGCAAAATAAACTTTAAAAAATCTGAAGGAATTAGGCAAAACCAATACACAATACATCCATCTACAAGCACATGAAAACCACCATTACCCACAGCGCAAAAGAGAACCAGCCCAAACCTTCAAATATAGCTGGTAGGCTATAAAAAAGGCTATATAAAATTATCATAAAATAAAAAAGGACATAAAAAAGGTCAAGTAACAGGCCAAACAAATGGATGAATTGACTTCAAATTTGCAAAAATGCCACGTGCACGCGCCACACTCGCGCGATCAACCGGTTTCAATCTCCATATACTCAGTCCATATACTCACTCATTTACTCACAGTTTTTAAGTCCCCCCCCCCAGAAAATAAGCGTAAAACACTCCTAAAGCTAAACCTCTAAAGGTTTAAAGTAAAGTTGTAAATCATTTTACCTGCGTGTTTCCGACCTGCTTTGCTCGCGCTCAACCTGAGCTTGCGACTTCCGGCGGAAACACCTGCTTCATGTAATCGCCTCATTATTACTCCAGAAACCGTATCACGTGACGTGGTCAATTTTAGCATAATGCCCTGGTGTGTGTAGTAGTGTTTGTTAAGGTTTAGGCCTGGGGATTAACCCCAGACGTAAACAATAGGGCGGATCACGGGGAAAATCTTCCTCACGAGGACCAGTTCTCGAACCCAGTTGCCCGAATACTCGAACCGGTGTGTGCCCCGGTGTACTGCGCCACCGTGCCTCCCGAGGTTCGGTCCAAAATGGGTGTCTTTTCATCATGAAAGTCTTGATCTGAAAACAGTTTTAATTTAACGTCGTGAAAAATCTCCGCGCTTGCTTGGGGGAAAATGTATTAATAATTCATTAATTTAGTTTATTTATTTGTTATTATTTTCTCATTAAATATATTTCAGGTTTCGACCTTGCATTTACCTGTATTATTGGAAAACCTGCTACGCCACTGTGCCATTCTGCTCGAGAGGTTTATTTTAGTGTTTATATATATATATATAAAATATATAAATATATATATATATATATATATATTTTATTTTATTTTTTTTTATATATTTAGTTTTTAAATAAACTCATTTCTCATTTAAAACAAAACTTTACAGACATCACTTGTTTATTTTATTGTAATTTTATCATAAGAAATGCTAGATTTCGATCGTGGTCAAGTTTAGCTGCAACGTTATTGTAAGTAAAGTAAAACATTAATATGTATAAACACATAACACCGTTGAGTGCGCTTAAAAAATGTACACGCATAATTAAAAACAGAAGTAAATGTTTTTTTATCTATCACCTTTCAAAATACCAGGCTTTGATCCCGGTTATTTTAGCCGTGAGGCAAACGTACAAACCACTGCACCACTTGGACTTCCTAAGTTTTTGGGTCTTATTTTTCATTTAAAAACTATTTTATGTTTCAGTATGACAAATTGTTATTTATTATTATTATAATATAGCCTTTGTACTCAAATTCAAAATTTTTTGTGCGCTTTGAGACAGTTAAAACTGTGAAAAGCGCCCTACAAATACTCATTATTATTATATATTATTATTATTATTTTCAAATTCAAATTGTATTTTTCACATACAAATGATACATGTACAACATGTAGTGAAATGTGTTAAATACTTCATGTAGCTGTATGTCTTAGTGTAGACTTATGACATTTTTTTTTCGTTATAGTGTAGCCTTATGACACGTTTTTAAATGTCAACTGATCGACAGGAAATACAAAAGACAAACTTCACCTAGTGGCGCCTCCATGAGGAAGATGGAAGTTCCTTGTTTGACGTTGATTGGCCTGAATCTCCGAGGAGATTGTGAGCAAAAATGTTGACTATAGTTTTATAGAGGGTGAAAAAGCTTTGGGACGCCCTGGGTTGTCCAGGGTTAAATAATAAGTTGTTTCTGTTAAAAAAAGTTTAGCTTGTTAATCTAGTTTGGCCCGAGACTTCTGGTGTGAAGAGATGAATGTCGCCACCGTGTGGATGAGTATGACACTGCTGATAATTTTCTGCAGCACATGACATCTACTGCTTAATTAAAACCTGCGTTACTTCGTTAGAAGTAGAGATACTAGAGATAAGAAGTACTTATGTAAAAGTGAAAGTAAAATGCCCAATATTTTGATAAAACTACTTTTAAGTATAAAAGTAAAAGTAATACAAGAAAAAAATGCCATTATAGAACTATTAAAATGTTGTTGGTAATTACAACAACATTTTAATAGTTCTATAATGGCATTTTTTTCAAAATTAATGCAAAATTAATGCAATTTATTACAAAGCTTCTGTGCAATCTGCATGGCCTCAAATCACACAGGCTTCTCTGAGGTTGATAAATCTGTAAATCTTGTAACAAAATAGATTATTTTCAAATACATTTTATGAAATAATGACCTAAATATGAACTCTTATGTTTGAAAATCTAGTTTCAGCATTACTTTATCTCCCTTATATCTAGTATAAGATAAATAATGTCTCTTAAAGTCTCACAAAGATACTAACTGAAAAATGATTTGTCTGGATGTTTTTTAGATCGATTCTAACCAACCGAAATGAAATTGCAGTAACGCGGCAGGTTTTGAAAAAGTAACGAATAGAAAGTATAGATATTTGCTCAAAAAAATAAGAAGAACAAGTAAAAAGTAAGAGGAAAAATAATTACTCTAGTAAAGTAAGCCACATTTCTACTTAAGTAAGATGGCAAAGTAGTATTACTTCTTTACTTGACACCTCTGATTAAAACACATTATAACGTCATTAAAAAAAGAAAATATTGCCAAGACGTTTTTTGCTAAAGTGGCTAAGTGTCTTTATTTATTTATATTTTTGCTAAAGCAGCTATTTACATTAATATGAAAATGAGATTTGATAATAGTAATTCCATGTACAATGACTAAATAAGAATAAATAACATGTAGTAAATGTAGATTCTAACAGCGCACCTGAACCAGGATCGACAATCTCTTTTATTTCTTCAAATGTAGAAATGTCAAGTGTTTTTTTTGTTTTAGCTTGAGAAATGCAAAAGTTTTCATCAGCGAGGCATCAGTCCAACGCTCAAGCAAAAAGGAACGAATAAGCAGAGGTGTAAAGTACTTGAGTAAATGTTCTTTGTTACTTTACTTATGTTTTTGACTATGACTCTTACAAGATGCAGTGTCTGCGTTGTTTACTGCTTTGTTGTTAACAAAAGTAAGAGCTTTTATAAAAATTACCATCAAATGAGGAAACACATTGAGGTAAGAGTCAATTTAGTGTTAATTTAAAGTTAATTTATTGTGAAGTTAAACTACTATACAGATCTTCCCTGACTTTACAACGGTGTGTTGTAATGTTAACAAGCCTAACATGGCAAAAACCAGTGTGACGTGACTATATTTTAGCTTAATTTGTTTTGTGCAACGTGAATAAATGTAATGTCTATTGTAGGCAATGACTGAGAGATCACTGAGAAGTGTATAGTGTGTGTGTGTGTGTGTGTATATATATATATATATATATATATATATATATATATATATATATTATTATTATTATTTATTTATTTTTTCAGCCTAAATTCAGCATGAGTAAAATGTCAGTTTAGTTTACTGGTCTTTAAAATACGTAAACGTATTCTTTGAAATGAAGTTAATGAAATAATTGTTCCAAACAAATGGCAGATTAACCTGCAAAAGGTTAGTAAAACACATTATATTAAATAAATACATATTTACAATTATTTATCCGACACTTTTGTCCAAATTGACTTACATTCCATTACAATTTTTACAACTCAACAAATTCCTGCTTTCCCTGGGAATCGAACCCATGATCCAGTATTTCAAACACTAGCACAGACTGAAATGTATCTATTTTAATTCTAAAAAAATATTTTTCTTGTGTAAAAAATGTATGAAAACTATTTATTAAAGTGAAAATAACACTATTACAATATAAAAGTAAAACATTCCACGGAGATGTTGGATAAATAATTTATTTCTAATAACACACCAATACACATGTACACACTCACGACAGTCAAATAACAAAATGATGCCACGCGATTTTTTTCTTCTTCTCTCCACACAAAACGTAACCAGTGATTTGTTAAATCGTCAAATAATGTAAAATTCCCTTTGACAGCAGCTGATGCCTGAGAGGAAACCGTCGTCTTCAAACCGTGAAACTCCTGATGGGTTTCAACCTTGCAAAATGTTCTGCATTGTCCAGCTGGAGCCGTTTTTAAGAAATGTCCAGCCATCTTGAAAAAAAAAAAACGTTCCTACAATATCAGAGCGTTCTAATGTCCAATGAACAATCTGAATTTGGACCGTGCGATGAAACAGAAGATCCAGGAACGCACAGGAACATGCAAAAAAAGTCCCACGTTGAAGCGTCAACTTCGAAAAAAATACTTTTTGGTTGACTTTTCTTAGCAGTTTGCCGTTATCGATTGTATACGTTGCTTAACGAAAAAAATCTTCTTTACAAATGTGCATTCAAAAACTGACAAACAATAAAACGCTTGTTATAGAAGCCGAAGTGGCTTGATCATTTCGTTCACTTACACCATTTTGTGGCCTTCAACAAAGCCTCCCGTGTCTAGTTGTCATCAGTAATCCATATAAAAGGATCTCCATCGCGTGGAAACCCAACATATGGAGGAATAAAGCACTTAAACCCAGAACTCTGTCAGTTCACATCCTGGAAACTGTATTTGAGGCTCAAACTGAAGAATAAACCCACCATTTTGGACTCAGTTAACAAAAAGGCATATAAAGAAGATCCGCTAATGAAAAATCTATCAAATCGAATAGAAAAATGCCAATTCAATGCTTAAATGTATGAGGATTTAAGCAACTTGGCCATTTGGGGGGAATCGTACGGTAAGAAAAAGTGCATGAGTATCGGGTTTGGATTTGGAGATCCAGGTTACGTTCAGAATAGAGATTAGCCAATTAGCTCTCAGATGTTTAGATCGTTTAGAAACCTGGCGTGGATGCCACTCCAGCCATCTAGCTCCTTGGAGGGTTCAAGTCCCGATTTGTGAAAGAAGGTTTGGCTGAAGAGTGAGGACAGATCTGGATGTGTGGAAACGACTTCCGTCTTTGAAGGAAAGTCCATTACGCTAATGCTAAAAGCTGGCGGGTTTGGTGTAATCATCCACTCCAGTAATGGTGGCCTTGCAGAAGAAGCAGTCCTTGTTATTCATCAAGTGCTGGTTAATGCAGGCTCTGGAACGACATCAAAGGAACCATTAAACTCGGAAGAGACGTGGAGATGTGATCAGACAGTCTCCGGCCCTGACTGGACAATAGTCACTTTTATTTGTTGTTTATGTTGTATTCATATCTTGAGACACAAGATGAATGAACGCGACACATTTAAACCAGTGGAACAACACCAGTCAGTTCCTGATCTTCCACACACAATACTCTGACTGGATATCACGGTCAAAATCGGTAAAGTCCACTTACGAATGTCTCTACTAACAAAAGTTTCTAGTAATGAAATTGTTTCACGATACGAAAAGATTCAGTAACGTATTTCACATGTCTAACATTATCATGTTTTTTTCTTTGTGTTACCGTCATTACCAATATTTACCATTCTTAAAAAAATAGTCTGAATTTAGGGGGGCACGGAACGGATTAGGGCAGTGTTACCTCAATTTACAAACGTCTCTACTAACAAAAGTTTCAATTTATGAAAATATCGTCTCCAGTTATGAAATTGTTTCATGATATGAACGGAAATGACAGCGAGAGAGAGATTGACCAGAAAGGTAAATAAACAGTTTTTTATTCATTTTTCAATTAAATAATAATTTTAATTAAATACTTAATTGTTTTTACACAGTACTCATTTTTAAAGTTTTTTTTTCTCCAATAACATATGTAACTTTTGTTTGTATTACTGTTATTACCAATATTTATCATTCATAAAAAAACTCTTAGGGGGGCCTGAAACCGTTTACGGCATTTACATGTTAATTGTGTCTCTACTTACGACATTTTCGGCACATATTAATTCCGGAAGGAGAGGTACCACAGATGCTGATGTTGAAGAAAGCTGGGTGAGATACTCACTTGCAGGACTTGTGAGAGCAGGGCTTGAAGATGGCGGAGATGGAGTGAGCGTAACAAATCGGGCAGAGATCATCCTCACTGGTTGGCTGTAATGAAGAAACACAATGATCAATATCATAATCACAATTCTACATTCGAACTATTTTGTAATTTTCAGGGTAATAAAGTACGTTTTCTTGGTCAAAATATTGAGATACGAGCTTCAGATGGTAGAGCTTTGTCACAGCGCCACCTAGTGCCCAGCACAATCTCTCATTTCTCGTTCTTCACATGTTCTTATTTTTTTGCAATTTCAACCATTTTTAATCTGCACGATTTTGAAGCAGGAGCAGGCGCTAATTTTCTTTGACGCTAATAAGAAGTGTTACGATCTTTTTAAATCCGCGAACGTCTGTCCACAAATGTGATTTCTGGGTGTTCCGGAAAATTGCGTAAGGACAAATTGAAGCAGCTCTCTTTGGACACGTTTTTAAGAATTAGGATGAATGTGAGATAGTGTTTTACTCTTTTAAAATAGTTCGTAATATTTTACATTGAAAAAAAACTGATGTGATAAATTATGATTCATTAAACGGTTAAAAACTATTTTTTCCGTCTCTTTCCGCCTCAGTTTGCGTTTATTAATTGTGTCTAGAAATGTATTTTGCTTGCTAAAGAAGACGAAACTAAAATACGGAATGGCTTTTTGAGGGATGGAACGCATTAAAGGCATTATCTTCCACTATTGCATAATTTATTCTCAAAAGGGGAAATAAAGTACATCTATGTGTTTGTATATTCGGGGAGGAACGTAACAACCACCCAGAAAAAAAAAAAACAAAAAAAAAAAAACTGAACAACAAAAATCCAAACACACACGATATTTGTGGGGGGAAAAAGGTAACAGAAAAAGCAGATTTCTCAAAGAAAAAAAAAATGATTAAATGTAAATACTTTTTCAGATGTTATTCAGACTTCCTTTTTAACACATTAACATTTTTAAAATATGCGAAATTTAATCGTCTTTATAATACATATTAAATATGCATATTTATATATAAAACAATAAATACTACGTATATATATATATATAAAAAAAAAAAAACCTAAATGACAGTATAAAAAGCACATTTGAAATGTGTTTTCAGAACACCAGAACACAGGAGAAGTGCAGTGAATGATCCGATTATTACGTATAATTCCAGGCTCTCTGCACTGGTTTTGCTGATGGATTGTGGGAGATGCTAATAGGTTCTCATGTTTCTTTACAGATCTCTCGAGAAAAGTGCCTTTGTTTTGCCGCAGTGGATTCCTCACGCTCAGAGTGGCTTAACTGGTCATATTGGGAAGTAGAGATGAGATCAGCAGAATGCCAGGAATGGTCTGAGATTGTGATCACGGAAAATAATCAGTACGATGTGAGTATTGATTTTAATTCACTAGCTCCACAGTGGCACTGGATGAAGCACAATTTCATTTTCAATTTCTATTTCAAATTGCGTGTGATTTCTCTTGTGTTAGGCCCGTTTTCATTTTAAAAGGCAAAAAACTACCAAAAATATTTTGCTGATCGTTTCAAGGCTTTTTGACTTTGTCACTTTAGCACAATAAAAACTAAATTTATAAAATTTCAAATTATTAAAATGACTTATTAAATTATTAAAAACAGATAAGCAAAACAAAATGATAAATGCATTTCTACGCAAAAAACTGACAAACCGCTCATCTTTCAATCACGTGCTGTGTTTAACTGATAAAAAAATAATATAAAAGTGGGAATATTTAGTGACATCAATAAAAAAGTAGAGACTGTGTTGTGTGTGTCTCGCATCTTCTTCACTATCTTGAGTTTCTGCATCTCACCTTTTCAAGCAAAATTGAGGAAACAATTGACAAGTACCCAAGATCTGAATGTTATTGTTTGAGAAAGTGAAGAAAAATAATGACAAAGTGATAATGATGAGCTTCTGAAGAGAAAGACAACTTGTATCGTCCAGAGGAAACAGACACGTCTGGGTGTGATGAGAAGATCAGCAGTGAGTGAGAAGCTCCAGAAGAGAGAATGAGGTCCAAAGATGAAGAAACAATGTCACAACAAGCAGACCAGACAGAGACCCCGCCCACTCTGACCAGCTGACCCTTCTGCCCAACCAGTACCAACAGAAAGCAAGCCAGCAGTGTAACAACTGCAAGACATATATTTGCAAAAACATTTTGCAGTTCATCTGTAAAAGTAATGTAGCCAAGAAAAAAATGTATTGGGAAAAAAAAGGGTGTAATGACCCTAACACCATAAACGTTATACACGATAACTAATGTTAATAACAATGATAAAAGCAAAAAAACTGAAACAAAATTAATAAGGACGTGCGTTATAATTTCCCTTAAGGCAACTTTTCTTTTGTAAAATTATTTTTTAAGATACATTTGACCACATTTCTCAAGTTAAAATGTAGGGGTCTGTTGTAAAAAAAGGCCCAAAAACCTAGAACAAAAAGCTTTTAAAAAAATTATTTTGTGGTTAAGGTTATTTAACCTAACAAGACAACCCAAAGATGGGAAAATCAAAATCGGGTGATACAAATAGTTTAGTGTATTTTATAGGTGATATTAAATGCGGGTCAAAACCGACCCACTAACACAACAGATGTATGTAAAAAGCCAACACAGTACGAAGGCTGAGCAAACTCTCACCGCGGTGCTAGCAGCCGCTTGTTTGGACTCTTCTGTCAGGAACGCAAGCATCTGCTCAACCTTACGCTGCTCCTCGCTGCTGATGTAGTCCGCATCTGCAACACAAACACATTTCTTTTACTGTACTGTCAGAATTGTTTACATTTCAAAATGCGAAAGAAAAACATTGCGTAACGTTATATTTTTTGTGAGGTATACATACAGTGGTGCCCCAACTTACGAAATTACAGTAGTGCCTCTACTTACGAAATTAATCAGTGCCGACAGCAGTTTCACTAGTAAATGCCCTAATTTTTACCAAGACTACGTAAATTCAGACACTTGTTATAAATTCTAAATCGAATGCAATAAATGTATTAAAAAACATGTTACATAACAGTTTTTTGCTAGCTTATTGACAGGTGTTTGAAAATGCATATAAGGATAAAGAGGACGATCGTACAAGAACGGTTGTTTATTTCGCCATCTTGAAAATGTAAAAAAAAGTAAAATATTGCGTAACATTATATTTTATGTGAGGTATACTCAATATATAGTGGTACCCCAACTTACGAAATAACAGTAGTACCTCTATTTACATTAATCGGTGGCGAAAACAGTTTTGCTAGTAAATGCCATAATTCGCCCCAAGCTTGAAGTGAAATCAGAAAAACCTTTTTTTTTTTTTTTTTATAAATTATCTAATGCAATAAATGTAATAAAAACATGTTACACAACGGTTGCTTTGTTTGTCACAGTTGCTGTATATACAGTATAGATTATTATTATTTTTTTTTATAAATAAACTCAACAGCTCATGTGTTACAGTCTCAGTTTTCACAAAATCATTCTGTTATTATAATATTATTATACTAAGTACTAAGTTATTATATCTTTACGTTTTTTGCAAAACCCTTGCTGAGAAGACTTAAAAGACTTAAATAAAGCATACATTACATTTATGCTTTACCGAAATGTCCTTAAGAGACGGACTATCTTTCACCTAAAAAAAGGTGGAAAAAAAACCCCCAAATATTTCAACATTGAATACATTTCTAATTTAGTAGATTGGAATATTTCCTTCAAACAATGGTCTTGAAACACGCGGAGCACAATTGAGATTTCAACACAGAAGCCACAAGTGTCTCCTTTCACTTCCGTGCTAATGCGTCCGCGGGGTCTTTCACCACAGGAGGACCCCTGAAACCCCATCTGAGGAACCAAGCCGGAGACTAATGACCCAGTTCAGCCACGCACAAGCAGCTTACAAACACGGCTGAGGTTTCGTGTAAAGAGAGACAGACAGAAAGTGGAACAGGATGTGGTGTCCATGGTGACCAGCGGTTTCTATGGCGACAGGAAGCCTGGATCCTCGCGCCGACCCCCCTGAAGAGCTGAAGCAACAGCAACGTCTGGTGTGAATGAAGAAACACACAGACGGACCTCGTGTAACACCGGAGCGTCCTCGGTGTAAGCACAAATGTACGGTATTACATAGATAGCCAACTAAAGAAGTCAGAAACATATAATGGTGCGAATTATGTTATTATATGCTTCATGTAGTAATGTCAATTACAGTAGTACAAATATAATAACTATATGATATGTTTATTATAATATTCTGATATGTAAGATTGGTCCCCTGCCAATATTGTTTTAAATAATTTAATTATTTAAATTGTTCTAATTAATTTAATTTGAAATCTAATCTAGAAATCATGTGTAGTATATGCATATACAATTATTTTTATATATAAAAATATATAATTATTGGATAATAAAACAATTTTTTCTAATTTTTGAACAGATAAATAATTGTACATTTTTCTTCTTTAAAGACTATTTGTCCTAATTCGCACATCGACTTTGCGTTGGTCTCGGATTAAGGAAAGCGCTATAGAAATGTGACCTTGATATTTTACTATGTATGAATATAAAGTAAATGTATCTCTCTATATTTTACTATGTATGAATATAAAGTAAATGTATCTCTCTATATATATTTATTTTACTTACATATTGTATATTTAATTTATTGTATGTATTATTGTGTATTATTACTATATATATAGTATTAGTGTGTTTATTATCATATAATAAATAATATTTATAAGTTATATCATAATTTTAATAATATATTAAAAATTATAATAAATATACACGTAGAAAATAAAGAAATAACAAAATAAATGATCATAAAGTAAAATAACGCCAGGATATTGCTATTTGATAGCAAAAGACGATTATTAGCTGAGAAGGTTAGACACAGTATTTATTTTATCGGCCATTATTTGACGGCGTAATAAAGCGGCTCTGGTTGTTCTGTCAGGCTCATGAGGCAGATAGAAAGACCTCCACTGATGATGCATTATTAATGCACAACTTCACTGTAAAGTAGCGGCTGAAGGTTGAGGTTTAGAGCCGAGATGCTTTTTATGTGGAAGAAACGGATGAGTGTATAATTGAGCGGTGTGGAGCGAGTCATACATGCGAGCAGAGAGAAGTGCTTGCGGTCGGGGCCGGTGGTCCCAGTCTCCTGATCCCCCTCACCCAGCAGATACTGGATGGAGCGCAGCTGGAAACACGGGTCCGACAGCAACACCGACACCGCCCGCGAGATCCTGCAGGATTGTTAGGAGAAGATAAACAGTCATTAATGTGCTCGCAGAATAGAATAGAATAGAATAGAATAGAATAGAACAGAAAAGAATAAAATAGAATATATAGAATAAAATAGAATAGAAAATATAGAACAGAATAGAATAAAATAGAATAGAAAATATAGAATACAATAGAACAGAATAGAATAAAATATATAGAATAGAAAATAGAAAAAAACAGAATAGAATAGAAAAGAACAGAATAGAATAAAAAAATAGAATATATAGAATAGTAAAGAACATAACAGAATAGAATAAAATAGAAAAGAACAGAATTGAATAGAATAAATAGAATAGAAAAGAACAAAATAGAATAAAACAGAATAAATAGAATAAAATGGAATATATAGAATAAAATAAAATAGAACATATAGAATAGAACAGAATATAAAAGAACAGAATAGAATAAAATAGAATACATGCCTTTATTGTCTTTGTATCACAGGGTTACAATGAAATTAGTATTACTATTCTGTTTGGTGCAAAAACAAAGATGATATATCACATGAATTATGACGTTATACATTTTCACTTACCTGTATCACTCGAGCCACTTTTTTTAGTATTTTACTCTCCTTATTGTATTTTTACCTTTTGAATTTCATTCATTTTTTTATCTTTAATTTTAACTTTATCTTTATTGCATTTTATTGTTTTTTACCTCTTATCTTTTTATTGTATTTCTATATAATTTATAGAATATCGTATTCTATTTCTACCGGATGATTGATGCATGTTGTCCCAAGAAATAATATGTTTGTGAAAAATACTATTTGAATTTGAATAAAAAAAAAAAAAAATCAGTCTCAGCAGCATTTTGCAGTCTTAGTTTATCACTGTTTTTCAGCAAGAAAGTAAAAGTTTGACTCTCTAAGACGCAATAGCTGCACGTCGAATTTCCTCCTAATGTGATCACGAGAAATGTGGCTCTTTTCAAACGCATTACTTTTCCCGAAACAACACACCAGCTTCACTGTAAAAAAGCAAGTAAAACATTTGATGCGTGAAAGATCAAACGCATGAAATTGCTTTTACTTTTCCTCTTTTAATACATTCTCTTAATAAAAATTTAAAAATTGCAATAGTATATAAACATATTATAAATAAAGATGACTTATCTTATCAGACAATGACTTGTCTGCTATTAAAAGTTTTCAGCTTGTAACTTACTGGATAATGTTAAAAACATTTATTTACAACATGTGAGAACAGAGAGTGAGAGATAGAGAGAGAGAGACAGAGAGAGAGAGAGAGAAAGAGAGAGAGAGACTAAGTAAATAAAAAATAAAAGTAAAAACACATTACAGTAGAGAAAATTGTGCACAATAGAAACAGCTGTAATAGGTGCAAAAAAAAAAAAAAAACCCAATAGTAAAGAAACAGTAACACTAGTAAAAAACGAAAAAAAAAAAAAACAATAAATAATAGTGCAAACTACAACGGTAACAATACAACAATACAGTAAACGAATTGTGACAATTATGTATCTACATTATATATGGTATACAGCGCACACGCACACACACACACACACACAAAGTGTATATCTGTATATGTGAGACAAAGAAAAACATTAATATATAATTTAATAATTTTTTAAATCTGACACCCTTTTTCATTGGAGTCTTTCCTGTTCAGCAGTTCGAAACGACTTGCTATATTACTTTATCGCCCAAGACATGGGACAAAACTGGTAAACAGAAACCTGAATACATGTAGAACTGAAAGCACAAGGACTGAGAAAAAGCAAATACGGGGAATACGATCAGCCGTCTGCTGCTATTCCATCCCTGTTTGTTCTGCTGTTGTAATACAACAATGACATAAGAAAAAACAGGTTGAGCCAATATTAATAAGCAATAAAAGAGTGTAAACAGACTGCGCACGCACACACACACACACACACACACACACACACACTTCTTTACGCGGCGGTACAGGCAGATGGCCACTAAAGCACTTCAGAATAATTAAACAAACAAAAAAAAAAACGTAATTACGTAAACAAAATGCTAGAAAAACAATCTACAAACTGCAAGAATCTGGAGTTTGATTGGCTCATAAAGCGATTTTCACAGCGACATCAATTCTACAAAACCACAAACAACATCACATCAGAAATGTCTATAACTAATAAAGACAAAACTGATTTTTATTTGGCGTGAAAAAACCCAGAATGAAAACCTAGTATTAGTATAAAGTCTAGTATAAACCAATATTCCGCCATTTTAACTTTAATTCAACATGTTCCTATTTATCGCCCTCTGTAGGACGCTGAAGGTACTGGATGCTGTTTATCAGCTAAATCACGTCAACATCAATTAGCGATTGAACTTTTTTGCACATTTGAGTTTGACTGAGACTGACTTTGTTCTTTTAAAAACTATTTTGCTCTGCCATTTTAAAACTTTGAAGTTAAATTTCCTTGGTATGTTTCTAATGTTTCTTTGTTTTATTTCAGATAAACAAGTCATTTTCCCCAAACTGTCTCAAAGTGTGCGCTTTGAGACAGTTAGAACTGTGAAAAGCGCCTTACAAATTCTCAAAACTTGAACTATATTTCTGTTATTGAGCTACAGTGTAATAAAAACCCATATGCACACATGCCTCCAGAACCATTACTTCAAGAAATGAGCATTAATATTTACATGAATATTTGGCAGTTTTTGAGCCGATAAAATTGGACGAAAAAAATAAATAAATCGCATAAATACGGATATATTTTACTACATAATATACTTTATTAGATTAAATGACTTCCAATAAGACTAAGTATTTTAGCCCAGCTTTATCCAAGCAGGCTGCAGTTTGGCCAGTTTCAGACCATCATCCATCTCTATTAGTCTCACAATCAAGCGTTTCTGACCTTGACCAGCCTGACCTTGTCCGGCCAGTCCATCAGGCTTCAGGTCAGCACGGCTGGACGCAGCGTTCTCCTGGTTCCCTTCCAGATTGTGCCGTACTCATCCATCTAACTCTGAACTGTACCCTCATTCTGCCAATCACCAGGCAACGGAGAACTCAATACAAAGTTATCAAAATGGCGTTTCAAAGCATATTGGTGATCGATATTGGTCACAGTTGTGGGGTTTATTGGGTTCAGACTCTTTTTTTTTGTCAAATCAGGAATGCATTTGTCTTATTAAAAGATGCATTAGACAAATTAAGTATCACTGTCGAATTTTGGGGCAAATTATTAAAAATCCATCGGTTCCGTGGACTTTAATTTTGGACTTTGCAAACATGCTAAAGGTGATGGGAAACGATACTGGGTGTGTAGTGATCCAGACCTTGAAGCCAGACTCGACCTTTCCCAGTGTTCCAAACCTGAAGCATCACTTAATCCAGCATGACAACAACTCCCCGAAAATACACCTCACCGTGACACTGGGAAAGGTTGTAGAACTCGGATGTGGTAAACAGTGAGTGAGTGAGTGAGTGAGTGAGAGAGAGACAGAGAGAGAGAGAGACAGAGACAGAGAGAGAGATAGAGAGAGAGCTAGAGAGAGAGAGAGAGAGAGAGAGAAGAGAGAGAGAAGAGAGAGAAGAGAGAAAGAAGAGAGAGAAGAGAGAGAGAGAGAGAGAGAGAGAGAGAGAGGAGAGAGAGAGGAGATAGAGAGCGAGGAGAAGAGAGAGAGAAAACAGAAGAGGATGGATGGATGGATAAATAGAGACCAGGGAGTTAGAGAGAACAGAGTGATAATACGTGAGAGAAAGAGAGATAGTGAGAAAGAGAGAGATTGAGATAGATAAATAGATATATTGAACACATTGAGCAAAAATAAATATTCCTTTTATACATTTAAATGAAAATGTATTTCAACTATTTTTAACACATGATATAGGATGATAAATAGAAAAAAAAAGAAGAAATAGAAAAATGTAGTAAAAATATTTACATTTCAACTGACATGTATTTACTGGGTAAGGGTGTAAAAAAAGAAAAAAAAAGCATCTAGAATTTGAAATAAACCGAGCAGCACGTTCAAATAAAAAGCATTCCCCGAGAAGGCTCGGAATATCACATTCCGTTTTAACCCATGAAAACCAACCAACCAACCAGAATTCGGGAGAGCCCAACCCCTCAGGAGAGCCCCTCCTCGGAAACTCCATGCCTGTCAGTCTGTTTACAGTCTGTAGTGGGAGAGCGGGAGAGAAACAGCGAGCCAGAGTGGGAAACTGTGTACTACACCAGGCACAGAGAGCCGGTCAAGTTTGAACGGCGGAGAAAGTGGCTGGATGGAGAGGAGCGAAGAGGAAGAACATGTCTGACAAGGACCTCGCAAAAGTAACAAAGGTAATGTCAACCAAAAGGTTATTCAGCTTATTCATATTTCTATCAGTGCCAGACATCTTAAAATGTCACGCGGATGCTGAAAGCAAAACGATGGCTACTGAAAGACCACTTTGGACTAGGATTTGTGGTTTGTGTGTGTGTATTTATTTCTTAAATGATGCTTATTAAAACAAAAAAAGAGATATTTGTGGAAGAAATGATGTAGAATAATGTAGACGCATTAACCGACTCTTCTACATTTTCTGCACTTTCAATTCACTGCAAATCTCTACAGAAAGACAGCATCAGGAAAAAAAAAGAGATGGCTTAGTCTTTAAAGTAAAAAAAAAAAAACGTTATTAATTTTCTTGATTGGCAGAAATAATGTGCAGCCACTTTAAACCGGAGTGGACTCAGTAATGTCAATCAAACTTCTACATCAGACAAGCTACGGAGCATCTGATATTTCTCGATAAAGATTAAAAAAAAGCTACACTTAGATTCCACAAGTTTCAAAACGATATACTGTGATAGAAAATTACTATGATTTGCACTTGTGGTCTAATGGTTGAGAATTGGACTTGTGACCAAAAGGTTGCGGGTTCAAATCCTGCTCCAATTGGTTCTGCAACTCCCTAAGGCTTAACGCTGCCCACTGCTTCGGGTGTGTGTGTGTGTGTGTGTGTGTGTGTATGTGTGTGTGTGTGTGTGTGTGACTTCACTGGACGGTTAATTGCAGTCCCTAGTGGCCATAAGGACCAACTCACCCACATTCATCTTTTCTTCCTGTCTGTTTGGTTGTAAACCTAGGAAAAAGCTACTCCGGAAAGAGTCTTCAACCAAAGCAGTCTTGATTTGCTTCGTTAATCCACAACCAACTCGTCTGGAGTGGACCATGCTGTCGGATCAAAGCGTGGTAGCACAACTGTTCCTGTGCCTTGTTCTGCTGCAGTTGGCCAGAGCCATTTTACCTTCCGGCTGCCTGGTTGCATCGGATATTATAAGCTGTACCAACCTTGGCCTTGAACGCATCCCGGCTAGTTTGCCGGCAATGGCATCGGTCTTGGACTTCAACCACAACCACTTGCAGATTCTAGAAGAGGGCAGCTTTGCCGGCTTACCCAACCTTGAAACCTTACGTTTGGCCCACAACAAGTTGACGAGGCTTATTCCCGGCACCTTCCGAAACACGAGCAGCATACAGCACTTGGACCTCTCCTCCAACAAGCTGAACGTTATAAAGCAATATTACTTTCAAGGCCTAGTGGGTATCAAAGAGCTTCTACTTTACAACAACCGCATTGTTCGAGTGGAAAGCAAAGCTCTGAGTGGTCTAAGAAACCTACGCAAGACCTATCTCAGCCATAACAGGCTGACGGACTTTCCATTTTTTTCCATTCAGGAGCACCCAAACCTCATTACCCTGGATCTTAGTTCCAACCGGATGCCCAACCTTCCCGTTGATGAAATTGCAGATTTGGCTAAATCTATACAGAAAGGGTTGTATCTGCACAACAACTCCCTAGTTTGCGAATGCCCGATTGTCAGCATGTTTAAAGAATGGGAGCGTGAGGGCTTCACCTCGGTTCAAGACTTCCGGGAGAACCACACCTGCTTGCTTTACGGAGAACTGCTCGCGCCAGTCCGGTTTCTACAAAATAAGCAATTCTTCAAAACGTGCAAGGAAAAACCACTAGTTAGGATGGACAGTCTAGAAGTCCGAGCTGGGCACGCCGTAACGTTGGATTGCAAGACTCCGTTCCATGGAACGCATCTCAACTACGTGTGGGTATCTCCACAGAAGGAGATGATCGCTCCTCCAGGTAATAACAACTCTCTGAAAATGCATCCGAATGGCAGTTTGCAAGTTTTGGCAGCACAAGAAGAGAACTCTGGAGTGTACGTGTGCTTGGTACTCAACCATCAAGACTCAAGCAATGCGACCCATAAAGTCAACTTGACAGTTGTGATGGACGTTCAGGAAGAAGAACTGTTCAACACCGGCTTTACGACCCTGCTGGGCTGTGCCGTCAGCTTGGTTCTGGTCCTGATATACCTCTACCTGACACCCTTTTGCTGCTGGTGCAAAAGGCACTTACAATCTTTGGCGGCAAATCTGGCGCCCAACAAATGTAATGCCCAGCCGTCAATTCTAGTACAGAGTAGCTCAGCCTCGACGGAGAGTCCGGCCAATAAAGCCACTAAAAACAAACATGTGGTCTTTCTGGAACCCGTCAAAGAAACACAGAATGAGAAGGCACGTGGAGGGCGAAGCAATGCGGACTTGGTCACATCGGTCCCGATGTCGGTCTTCTCAGATGTTACTGTTGTTTCGTAGCTTAATTGCAACTGAAATAATTTAGGAATGCCTGAATAAAATGACCTTGTCTGGATCACTGCTTCTTGAGAAGTTTACAGTGATACCTTGATTCACAAACATAAATGGTGAAAGGACTATAGTCACAAACCGAACTGATTGCAAACCAAGGTGTTTTTTCCCCAAAGGGTTCAATGTAAATCCGGTATTTGGTCTAAGTTTTTGAAGCAAAAATATATGAAATTACAACACACTGTATACAGTATACAAGGGTATATAAGATTAGGAATGCAAGATAATATATGCATCCAGTATATCGTTTTGCATCTTCTTGTATGATTTGATTGGCGTATCTCCATCATCATTGCACCGAGAGACTTTTGCTAAAAAGGAGATGCAAAACGGAATGCTGGATGCCCGGAAAGGACCATGGTAAGCGTGTTCACGAACAGAGGCATTTGTGGACTAAGGTACCAGGGCATTGGAAAGACCAGGCCCAATAACTTACCCAACTAGGACAAACAAAAAAGATCTCTTGAATTCTAAGGTTGACAGGCCCATAAAATCACATCACAATCACATCATCTTTATTTTCATTGAGTAGCAAAACCAACAGCCTTTGTTCATGGAGGTGAATTGCCCTTATACATGAATGATTTGTACCAAGGTTTTTCTTTCCACTTGTGATCAAATAAAAGCATTCAAAACTTCTCAAAGTTTTCTACAAAGCTGCCGTCTTCTCAAAATAAATCTGGGCAGCGTGGGGAGACAATCTTTTTAAAAGCATTTCTACGGCAATGTGGGGAACAACAAATCAGTGTATCTTTTCGGAGTTTTGGAGATCATTGTCTAACCAAACCTTAGACATGAGGGTCTGTGTCTTGCTCAAGGACAATCAGTTGTGAAACACACAGGACTGGGACCAGAACCGGAACTCCCTACCACTGGACCACAGCTGTCATGTCAGACTGGGCTGGGTTAAATTGTGCTTACATTGGCTGTTACAGACTTCAGACCTGTAACAGACCTTTGTGAATCTCAATTTCATTGAACATCTTTCATACGCCTTCTTTAAACGCCTCATTTGAGATGAGCTCCACTCGCCCTCAGACAATCACAACCTTCAGAAGAAGCAGCTGGTGTTCGGCGACTGAGTTTACCAGGACCGCAAGCTCTGTAAATGGAACAATTTGGGAACAAAACCGTTTTTGAATTGAGGCACGGCTACATGACATTTAAAAAGTCATCTTTCCTTTTTATGACAGTTCATATACATCACACTTCCAGATGTGTCAGCATGTCCTCCAGCTGTAACCAGGTGTTGCAGGTTTGAATCTCTGGTAGGTTTCATAAGTGAGTTTGCCACAGCTTAAGGCTGCCCACTGCTCCGGGTTTGTGTGTGTAACTTCACTGGATGGTTAAATGCAGAGCGCAATTTCGATACGGCCCCTTGTGGCCATGTTGATAAACTCACTCACATAACAATTATGCGAACTGCACAATTTTTAAGTGAAAAACGCAGAGAACCCTTGCATTTTTTACAAGACATTCAACCATTAACAAACAAGTCTGTCAACAAAACAACAAAAATAAATGATCACTGTGGCATATCGTGCTGAGAATCCAACACGGTGTAATGCAAAAGCAATCTAATCTACCATCAGCCTGTCTAGACAAAGCAAAAAAAAAAAAAATGTCATTTACTTTGACATTCAGGCTGTTGCTCAAATATCAAGGCACTTTATGTCTGTAGCTTAATGTCCTGACATACTAAAATAAACAATAATGGTCTACAAAACACAATTTCGAAGGTCCAGGCTGTGCCAAACCACAAAATATGTGATTACGAAACAATAATTCAGAGAATAATAATGTAAAAAGGGTTAGTGCCGGGCAAAATACCTGAAGGCCTCAAAGCAAGGAAAGACAAAGAGCTGAGTGGATCATCTCAGGTCTCAATGAGCCCGAGTTAGTTGTGGAGTGTGGGTACCGAGAAGCTGATGACCAGCCGGGTCGTCTTTAGAATCAAAAGAGCCGACACCCGACCCCTGAAGGGGGTAGTGGGCACCATGGGCATAGATCCAGGCCTTGGTCTCAGCATAGTGTGTGGATGCCCAGGACCAAAATCTTACAACAAAACATGAAGGTCTCTAGGTGCCTCTCCTCCTGCATAGCATCGGCTGAAGATGAGAGATTCTCTGGTCAAGCCCAAGATAAAACAGATTGACCTTCGTTCCAAGTCTAAAATGTCTAAAATAGTGCCAACAGTGAAGCATGGTGGTGGAACGTCATGCTGCGGGGCTGTTTTTCAGCAATGGAGACTATTAATTCAGAATGGTGTCAATCTGTTAATTATTACCCAAAGAATTACCCTAAGCACACGGCTAATATAACACAGCGGGCACTTGTGGTCCAGTGGTTGAAGGTTTGAATCATTTCAATATTGACAAACTCGCTTTATTTCTTTCTTTCTTGGCTCAAGAGGTGCTTCTGAATTTCTCTATGCTTGAAATGTGTGCAAATGTCAACTCTTTATTTTGGTCAATATGGGGTTCCGTGTGTACAATAATGGGGGAAAAAAACTAAACTTAGCAACGATTTAGGCAAATGGCTGCAATATTACAAAAACATGCACTTTCCTGTATATTACAGAGAAGACAAATAATGGTCGCATCCAAGGGAAAACACAATTAGCTTGTTTTGTTTGTACAACGGAAAAACAATATTGTGAATGATCTATATCATTTTTAAATATGCATTCACTCATTTTTAACAATTTACTGTTTGTATGGCACAAACTACCCAGTGTTTCCATGTAATGCGTTGTAATAAATCGTTGTCGTCAAACACTCACTAAAAACTAGGGCACATGGATTTCTTGTTTTCCCAGCCAAACCATTATCATTTAGCAGTTCTGCTCATAGCGTTAAACGATTCGGTCCAATTAGGAAGCACACAGCACAAAATTACTTTAATGTTTTTGTACAAAGCTATATCTGACTACAAAGCATTGCCACACATGCTGAATGCTTGCACAGAAATTGCATTGGGATTTTGGACATTCATATTAATTTTGGGATGAAGATTGTGGGTTCCAATCCTGATTATCTACAGAAATACTTGATAGGGAATAATGCATATATTGATAATTAATTATAGTTATATAATACATTTCCAATTATTAAAGTTATATTTATAACAGTTGAGTCTAATAATTTTGTATCTCAAATGTTTTATTTGTATATATCATATATGTTTTTTTAGTGCTGTCAAACAATTAATTTTTTTGACTAGTTAATTGCATTTCCCCAACCAAATTAATCGCGATTAATAGCAATTTATCACAAATACAAATAAGTATGTATTATTAATAATGATTTATTATTAACAATGAATAATAATAAGAACAAGTATAGCATCGTGTAATATAGAATATTGAAGTGTAAAATATTAATTAAATGTAAACTCAACACAAAACTTGAACACTTACTGTTAATAAACAAATACTGTAATATACCGTTGTTGACTAAAAAAAACAAAGGGTGAGCCGGTCATAATGTGAATGAGTGATTGTCAAAATGGCCACTACTGACTATATCGAAATTGGTGCTCTGCATTTAACCATCCAGTGAAGTGCACACACACACACACAGTAAAGTGAACACTTGTATCTTTGTGTGGCAAAAGTATGGCACTGATAATTGGTCTAGCTGAAAACGCTGATCACACATTTTTAACAAAACAGCAATCACATATTCATATCATAAGGAGCAATACAGGAGCCAAAAATGTGTGATTTTTTTCCTTGCGAAAAAAAAAAAAAATCACACATTCAAGGAACAAAACAAAGCTGAAAGTCATTTGAGAGTCGTTAGAGAGACTGCGAAACATTGCATTGAACTTTGTTCTTTCTATAAGTGCGCCGTGATTTCAGCTTTGCAAAATAATGTGCACATAATACTGAATGGTTTTAAAGTGAAACCGGGAAAACCAGGAATATCGGAAAAAACGGAAGTGTGATTAATGGGGTTAATAAAATTCGACGCAATTAAACAAATTTAATAAATTGCACGATAAAATGCGTTAACTTTGACATCCCTAGTTTCTTTATATTTTTATATTTATTTAAAAAAAATTTAGAAACTAATATATTATACCACGTGAGCTATCATTTACATTATATAATGGCACTCCTTATTTCACAGTGAAAATGTAAAAACTTGTTACTATTACTTATATAATATGCAAAAAGTCCATCAAATCAGAAAAGAAAAGAAAAAAGTTTCCATAACCACTTTCCATAAAATCACAACTTTTAACGCAAAAAACGCGACAGGATAGTTTGGTTTTGCCAATGGCGCGATATCTATTTAGTAGTAAAACAAAAAAATGCGAGCACATTCAAACATTTAGTTGAAATACTAAACGCTTCCTCTTGCAAATCCCAAAAACGTTTGCTTTCCCACTGGAAAAGCAAACACAGCCGGTTTTTAACTTTTTTCATAGAATCCCGTTTAGAAAATAAAACGAAATCTCACCCTTGTTCGGTGGAGTCCACCAATACGCGCACCAGTATCCCCGAAACAGCCACCAGGATGGGGTAGTGATCAACGCTCTCCAGGCCTGCGCAGAAACGCCGTAAAACACATCAGACATCGTAGAAAAAACATTTATTCCATTAATAATTTTTACCTGGAAGCCGTAAGTTGACCACTCTGTCGAACAGGTTCCGTTCTGCTGTAACTCTGTTTAAAACCTGGTTAAGCAGCTGCAAAACCACCAAGAATAATAGCAATAAACAAACTAATAACAATAAACAACAACCATAACGGACTAATCCAGTTGCGTTAATCTTTACTGTGTTTATTGCCTTATGGGTCGTTTAGAGACGCGTCGTCGTTTCGAGCACGCAATCACTTTTTATTAGAAATAAAGAAGGCGAATAAAAACACAGCTAATCTATAATTAAAAAATAAATCTTGTATAACTGAGGTTCTTGTTGCCTCTCTCACACCATCAACGAAGGGATGAGTTCATCAGCTTCCTGCTAAGATACGGCAGATGGTGGAAAGGGAAAGTAGAAGAGAAAAATCCCCCTTTCCAAGTCACATTCCTCATCTTATGTTGCTACTGACAAGAGGCTTAAAAATAGAGTTCAAAGTATATAATTCAAAATGTATTTTTCTCTACACATTGATATTGTTGACACTAATCTGATTTCATAAAAAATGTTGTTTAAACCAATTTTAAACGTACACTTCTACTGGTTTCGAATTTCACGGTTTCTCATTTTTCGCTTGTGATCTTCACATTTTTGTTTGAAACTTTACCCGTTTCAGATTTTTTTTAAAGAACTGCTGCCAATCACATTCTCACCAGCGCCCCATTTAACAAAATTTCCATTTTACAAATCTTCCATTTTACAAAGTTTCCATTTTACGAAACTGCTGTCAGCATGGATTATTTTGTAAGTCGGCGTACCACTGTATGAGTGTGTGTTCCAACCCCTCATGAAGAACAGATTCATAGAATGAAAGTGTTAAACACTTGCCTGAGCCAATCGACGCAGCAGCAGCTCGGCCGAGGGACGAGTCCAGTCTAAAAAGATCTCCGGTACCAGAGTGATGGTCATCTCCAAAACCCGCAGCAGGCTCACAGAAAGGTCAAAGCAGGTCGCACACACTTTTAACTGCCGGGTATCGACGAAATTTCGCTCGGGTCTTTCAGCTGCCTGTTGAATCTAAAAAAAGAAAAAAAGAAAAAAAAATGCATTTCAAATTCAACAAAAACCATGGCATAAAAAGACAATACTTTCTATAATAAAAAACTATATTAATTCTCTAAAAAAGCTTCTTACCTCCTGGATCATGCCGATGAATTCAGAAAAAGCCCAGTTGAGCTGGTTTAAGACGCTGTTGAGGAAACTGGCGGCCATGTCTTTGTCTTGAAGTAGAAGGTCAGCCATGTGTCTTTGCAGCAGAAGTGATGGACAGGGCTCTGAACCAATCAGAGAAGAGACAGGAAACATCAGCACGCTGTAACGGTTTTCCTGATTGGCTGTGCGCATTAATCAGCACATTGATAATGAAACTTAACATGTATGTTTATTTGAGTAAGACTCAAAAAAAAAGTTGCACTGAATATGGCTCGACCTGTAAACGTATTCTAGAATCTTTAACTATTTTTTATTTAAATATTGTATTAATTAATAACAATGCAATACATGTTTCAATAAGCCTAAACACTACATTTCAAAGTTTATGAAATCCACATTGGGTATTATTAATGATCAAATTCAAATATTATTATTCAGATTCACATTTAAAAGGTATTGATTTATAAATAAATATAATAATTTGTTGTATAATATTTTTTTTTCATGATTCATTTGTTCAATTAAAATTTCACACTTATAGGTGAATCACTCTGATAGGGAGCAAACACATTAAAATGACCGTATAAAATGACCACATTATTTGCATTATCATTACTGTTGCAGAAAATACCCATGTATCAATTAAAAATGTGTTAGTTTCCTTTATCTGATTCTTTTTGCATCTTGCATTCCATGCACAGCCTTCTCTTTCTGTGGATAAATGGTCACGTCCAATTCCGTTAATAAAGATCTAAATAAAATTAGGATTTTAGGGAATCAGATTTGTGCCAAAAATATAAATGTCTAAAAAAAAAACAAACGAAAATGTTAAATGTATGAAAAAAGCGAAAATGTAAAATGTCACTTTTTTTTTGCTTGCAATTTTGACATTTTTGTTCAAATTGTTTTTTTAATCATTACTAATTACTTTTATCGGCACTAATCTCACGAAGGGACAAAAATTCTGAAGTAGTCTGCCACCAAAAAAATGTAGCAAAATTGAGCTAAAAAAAAATAACTAAAAATAACTATATACTAATTAAAGTTTAGTATATACTAATACTATTTTAAAAAATGTGGTGAATGACATTGTGTGCACTCATTAAACTCATCCCACACTTCCTGGTCAAGAGCTGTCAATCACATTCTCAAGAGCCAATCAGAGTAAGGGCCGCCACGTGAAACTAGAGCCTAAAGTCTAAACACAAAAATCTGAAAGACCCGGAAAAAATCTAAAACAGAAAAAAACAAGTTGAAATTCTGAATATTGCAAGTGAAAAATAAAAAGAAACACAAAGAAGAATGTGAAGAAGATTTTACTATTTTTTTAAACGAACAAACAAAACAAAAAAACATCAACAGACAGAATTTAGAGGATCTAAAATGCTAAAGGGAAACACACAGACAAAAGCAAGAAAAGACAGATGAAAAGACTTACTCTGAGAGCAAGCAATGGACAAATCTCCTGGAAGCCATGCAAACCAAAGTGAGATGACCTGGAGTTAACCGTGTTCCAATCACGTGGTAATCGAGTGAGAAAGTAGTCAAAGCCACAGAACAAAAGGTGTCCGAAATGATTTGGAAAAGTTTTAATGCAATCTGATAAGAGGAAGAGCGAATGATAAAGTGATAAGGACGTCATTATAATATGGACTGGCAACAAAAATGATTCGTGAAGTATGAATTGAGTGTAAAAGACCCAGGTCATGGGAGCACGGAGCATCCACGGACCAATTAAAACAGACATACACGTAATAATAAAGCATGCGAGGGTTAACAACCAATAGGGAGTGAAGAAGAGAACCCAAGCATAACATTATATTGCTAATTTTAGAGAAATTGCTTGACTATAATGCTCAACTGTCTAGCAGCTCGGGCTGGGAAATGAATCAAATTCGAATCGAAATCAACATTTAAAAATTAGAATCGCTCAATTTTTTCCAGGTCGATTACTTTCCCTTTATAAACTCTACAGCGTGTGTAGTCAAAAGAAAATGTTGAAGTGATGCCCCAAACGGTAAATGCTAAATTAGCAATATGGGCACTAGGGATCTGTCAAAATTGGTTGAAAAACACGCAATAACCTGAAGCAGTGGGCAGTCTTAAGTCGTGGTGTCGGATCAAGAACACATAAAATCAGCCAAAGTGGGATTCAAACCCACAACCTCTTGGACACAAGTCCAATTCCAACACCACTGGACTACAATTATTATGGCATTTTGAAAAATTGAGGTGTTCAATTTCATTTCTATTAGGAATGTTTTTTCACATTTCTTGGTGTTTTTTTTTTTTAGCCTAAATTAAAAATAGGTAAAATACTTACGTTCTTCTAAAATTGGATACTTTGCGACTTTTACTCAAGTCTTCTTGGAACTGGTGACGTGTAACTTGTAATGGAGTAATTTTTACAGTAAGGTATCTGTACTTTTAGTCAATAGGGTTTTCAGGTACAGTGGTACCCCGAAATATGAAATTAATCCGTTGTTCGTTATTTTTTAATTTTCTTTTCCAAAATTTCAAAAGAAATGAGTTCTGGAAGTCTAGGGGGGAGAACAATACAATTTATACTCAACTTTCTTTGAGAAGGGTTGCCTGGTGGGGTTTCTTGATTGTGGCGTGGTGATAATATAAATATATAATATTGATCTTAAATAAAAATATAAAAAAGGCTTTTTTTTGCATATTCATTTTTAAGAGAATGATCATGTAGAATCGAGAAAAAAAAAAACCTTATAAACTTTCCTTCTGGTTCCCCGCATTACTGTTTTTCACACATGTGGACTCTCATCTCCATGCATGCTAGCGGTTAAAAAAAAAAAAAAAAAAAAAAACGCGCTCCTTTCATATAGCAAAAATATAGACGCATTTTGTTACTGGGATTTTTGCTACCTGAGACATTCGTAGGTCAGAGTACCTCTTTACACCTCTGGTAACTCTCTATGTATGTCTTTTTGTCCATCTCTTTGTCCATCCGTCAGTCAAAACGTTTATTCATCCATCCATAAGACATTTCTACAAGTCCAAGAAACAAAAATGGAAATATTGGGATGATTGAGTTGACTTACTCTGTAGACTAGGCAGGTTAGCATCCTCCGGTTTGGTCTTCAGGAGGTGAGGAAGTCGAGTGTACCTGTACCCGAAGCCACAGCCCTAAAAAACGTTTAGAAGAATGGAGGGAAAAAGGCATTTCAGCTGATAGCAGATCAAAATAAATCATGCCTGTTATTTACAGAAATACAGAAATGAGTAGGAAGAAACTCTGGATCTGGCAAAGCTTCATACCCGCCAAAGACGGACCAGAATCCAGTTGGTTTGAGCCCAAGGTCTCTGCTCGTACGGCGCCAGTAGGTTCTTCATCATGGCCATTCGCCTGGGAGATCATACCAGTTAAAATGTACGCAAAATAACTGGAATAATACGCAGTACACTCTATACAATTTTATGGTTTTTTTTGGTCTTAGTCGTCCGTTTTAAAAACCACTTTTCCATTTCTTGGTCACATGAGCTCAGCAATCTGGGCCTTAAGATGAATAATGACATATAACATCAAAACCACACGTTTTCTCGACATTATAGCTATTTTAAAATTGATAATATGCACATTTTAATGTTTTTTGGCTTTTTATCTTTAAAAAAGGACATTTTGTCAATCTATATGGAGCACCAAAAGCGCCATAATGTTTTTTCAACAAATATATAAAAAAAGTAACCCTTGTAGTTTTTTTTTTTTTGTTTTTTTCTCGATGAGCTACTTTTTTTTTTTTTTTGATGAGGTTATTCCTTTTTCATTTTCTTTTTCATGGTTAGATTTATTTGCTATCTGTTGTTTATTTTGTGCGTATGTACTATTTCTGTAATTATTTTTATATAGGGTAAGTACATTTATTTCCATTGTCATTCATATTTGATTTTGGTAGTTTTGGTCCTCCATGAATCTGCAAATGTGTTTAGTCTACGTCTCATTAGCACTTCTTAGATGCTTGGAAAGTTAGCTATAAACTTTAAACCCGTTAGCTTTAAACTTTACTGTAAAGTTTAAAGAGCCTTCAATCACAAAGTGACTTTTAACTTGAATGCTGTGCATTGTCTGAAACGATCAAAGTAGTTTCGTTGTGGTATAAATGCATGTTCGAGACTAGCATAAACTAGTACTAGACTAGAACTCATTTGACCAGTTTAATACTTACAGAGAACTACATGACACTTAAACATACATGGCCTACTCTGTGCATGAACTGTACAGACTTTGGGCTTTAATAAAATGCTTGTTTTTAAATTTCTAAAAACCACAATGACGTTCAAAGTGAGCGGATCGTACGTAAAGTAAAGATAAAGTACTTACAGTTCATCTGAAATCCTCTCGACGGCGCGCAGAGACTGCGGGTAACACACGTAACTGGCTAGTGCTTGCATTAGTGAGTCTTTAATATCTGCAAAGTAAAGAAATATTACAATAAAATCCAAGTCATTGAAGAGTAAAAAAAGGACATCATTTTTCTCAAAGTGAAATTTTTCTCTCAATAAAAGCATTTTGCACCGATAGAATAATATGTAAATACACTAGGTGGCAGTAGCGTGCTAGTTTTTTCGTTGAGTGTAGACGCCGCAAACTAACATGTTTAAACCTTTAACATCAAAGAAAATAACAGTAAAAAAAAAAAAAAATGAAATGTGATAGAAAGCAAAGACTACAATAAAGTTATTGTTTGTTATGAGCCAATCCAAATTTACGCAAATTTTATATATAACAATTTAAATTCATTATAAGTCATACAGTATTTTACGAATTATAAGTAATATACAAGTTTAATGTAATATACAAATACATTCGTAAACAAATATACAAATTGTCCTTTATAAATAATACTTATTATAGGTAAATTGAGTTTGGGGGTCAGGAAAGTTTTACCATTTTTATATGCTCAAAATATCAATAACAATATACCAATATCAATAAACAATTACTAAATAATAATAATCAGGCCAAAATAATAAATTTCACAACTTGGCAGGTTCCGACAGAAAACAGCAAGACGGTTAAGTAAAAGGTTTTTCCTCTGTCACTCTAAACCTGAAGAGTCTGAAAGAAGATCAAGTGCTTGAACTCGAGCTTCTTTGTTCGTCAAAAACGACATGCCAAGTGATGCAAAATAGAACACGAACGGCGGAGTTCGGCATCGCATGCAAAACGAGTCCAGTTTAAGAGCATCTAGCCGTCCACCCACCATCTTCTTCTAAAACATTAAAATATTACGAGTAAAATATTCCCAACTCAACTAGCTCTCAACTCAAACGCCACCTGCTCATTTCCATAAAGATGGCTGGCTTACGTGAATTCTATTACAGCCAATGGAACACCAGCAAAAAAAAAAAAAAAAGTACTTTTACTTACAAATTTAATCCGTGTTGACGGCTGTTTCTGCAGGCGGGAATTTCGTTAGCTGAGCCGCATTTTACATGTAATTTGTCTAATCTGAGCCATTTTTTTAGAGCTGACAACGCTAACGCGTTAACGCATGCGATTGATTTGAAATGCTAACTTGTGTTAATTTTTAACCCGTTGACGCTGTTACACCCAGGAGAGCTGTGCTCGTGTCACCAGGTGCGGCTCATTACAAACAGCAGCGCATAGTGATTGTGTTCAGCTGCTGCTATTTAGTTTAATGGAATTAACTTTTTTGTGTGTATTATCATGAAAAAGGTCCGAACAAAAATTATATTACACTATTTAAACGAGTGTTTATTTAGTGTTGAGTTTACATTAATTGACGAATTACACCTCAATATCCAAGTTTCAGTCCTTACTTTAATTGTCATTAATCGCGATTAATTTGGAAAAAATAAAATTATAGTTTATCGTTTGACAGCACTATTTTTCATACAAATGAGAAAATGTGTCTGTTCCGTATAGCTAATTTTTTTCGCAACTCGGGACAAAATTTTTGCGCCGATGCATTTTGTTACTCATGAATGCAAGTCTTTGTAACGGAAAACTCAAGTCGTGGGGTACCTGCCATAACTCACCAGTTCCGACAATCCTTGGATCCGCAAAATGTTTGGCCAGAATAGCAGCGAGCTGAGAAAGAGTGTCTTCGTAGCCTGAAACGCAACCACCAAACAGTGAGTGTCCATCAAGCAAAGCGACCAGCTGCCTTGTGAAATAAAGTGACCTGGAAGCTCTTCGATGCTGTAAGACGGACTGAAGTAGTTCTTGAGGGCGCTGTAGCTGTTCATGGCCACGTTGAGGTAGAACTCCGGCATGAAGGCGAACAGGGAGCCGGTGCTGTCCGCGTGCTCGATGGTGCGGATGCAGACGCGGAGAAGCCAGTAGATGTCCATCATCTTCTCCTGTGACATGAACACACGCTTCATACTCATTCCAACAGGAAAGAGGACAAAAAAAAACAACCAAAAAAAAGCAAAAAAACAGTCAAAGGCGAACTCAAATGTGCAAAAAAGTGCAACCACTAATTCATGTACCTTCAGCATCCTGCAGATGGCGATATCACTTTGTCGGCCCAAGAAATTAACCGCGGTAGAAAAGACTTGTCGCGCACAATATAGCTAGTAACAGTATGTGTCCATTCAAATGTAGTGGAGTAAAGAGTACAGATACTCAATCAAAGATCTAGTCAAGTAGAGAGTAAAAGTTGCATCTATTTTTGATACCAAGTAGCCAAAATATAATTGACTGCGCTTAAAGAAAAATGGGTGTTATTTTTTCATTTATACTATAGACAATAATTGTAATTTTTTTGTAGAATAACTTCCCTGGCAATTTAGGGAATCATATTTTTAGCAGGGTTCACATGTCGGTTATTACGGCATGTGATTCATGAAAACAGAAATGGTGAAAATTTCAAAAGGGTGATTACAAATCCACCAACAGTTTTTGAATGTTTGTGTTAAATAAAAATTTTTATAGCACTTTTGCTCTCCATATATTTATCATTTTTTATTTATTATTGTCTAAATCGTCTTGTTCTGGTGAACCCAGCATCTGGTCTCGTCTTGTGGGAACAGCGTCTCGTCACACCCCTAATAGATTGTAATTATGCGCATTTAAAGCTGACATTTCCGTGAGTTGTACCTTTGAGTAGATGGTGGCGTTGATCCAGGCCAGCCTACGACTCAGGTGGTTCAGCTTTTCTCCAAACACTTTATGGCTTTTCTGCAACTCCTCTAGAATATCTGGCCGCTGGAAAAGGTAAAATAATTTTCAAAAAAGCAATTAGTAGACAATTAGTAGTGAATTAGTAGTCACACACTGTTCATGGTTTGAGATGTTTTCACATGATCCTTAAAGTAAAGTAAAGTGAACCATATTGATTTAATGGACTTTCTATGAAGTTTGCACACCCTCTGTGTTGTTAGATCTTCTGAGAATGTTCTCCGCAGAGTTTGGCAGTGTGTGCAAAAACCTTCGACCATTCGTCTGTGAACCCATTTGTGAGGTCAGGAATTGATTTTGGACCAGCAGCTCGAGGTCATTCCAAAGGTGGCCAGTAGAGGTCAGGTTTCTTACTGTAAAGAATGCTTCGCAAAGCACGTTTGGATGTCTTCTATTGCGCGTGAGATCATAGAGATCAATCCTACGATTGTGCAAGCGAACACAATATTGTAAACGAGCCACACAAGCGCAGAGATCACATTTTTGACGGTGCGGAATGATTGATTACCAATGTTGCAAACTAGATGTTGCGAAAACGTCCCATTTTTCATTTCAAATAATGATTTGGGGGACAATAGTTTGGCGTAGTGGTTGGGAGTCAGACTTGTTGGACTTGACCTACAGTGTTAATTTCGTTGACGAAATTTTTTTGTCTTAGTCAACGACAAATTTTCCCCTGAAGAAAATGAAACAAGAACTAAATAAAAACTCCCGCTCAGGGACAAAACTTTAACTACAGTTATTGACACTTTCGTCAACAAAAAGAGACTAAACAAAAATGCCTTTCGTGACGACATCCAATCATAATTCGGGCGGGTGCAATTGCAAAGAGAACCAATCAGGACACAGTCTTTCAGCGAGAACGAAAAGCACAGTGAGCTGGCTAGACAGAGCCGCGAGATTCTTCAAAAATGTCTTCTCCCATCTGGAAAAAGTTCTCAGATATATGGATTAATTTTACATTCAACCCAACCTTAAAAACAACTATCTATACTCCGTGTGGAGCAACCATCACGGGCAGAACTACAACACACCCGAAGCGCCATCTGCTGATGAAATTTCTTGTTTTCTTATAAACAATAAATACATTTATTTGGATTGAAAGAAAACTTCATAAAAAAAAGTTCAAGAAAAATAAATGTTTTTCCAAATAAGTAAGATCTATGTATTTGACTATGTATTTTCACATGTATTTTATATGTTCATATTTACCTATGTATTCAGATTTATAAAACATAGCAACTTTAGTAAACATTTAGAATTTATAGCACTCATATTTTCGTCGACTAAATCTATACTGTAATTTAGTCGACTAAAATGTTGTGATATTTCGTCGACTAAAATTAGAAATTCAGTCAAAAGTGTTAGTCAAACTTTAGCCAAACTAAGACTACATAAACTTCAAAACTAAACAAAAATAAATAAATAAATAAAAAATCTTTGAAAAAAAATGGTGACCGGGGGGCCACTGGTTCAAACCCCTGACCAGTAACACCTATAATGGAAGAGTCTTTGAGAAAAACTGAACCAGACTTGCTCATTTTGTAAGTTGATTTGGATAAAAGAGAATTTTTCGAGTAAAAAGATTTATAGTGGCGTCCCAAAACGTTGGCCAACATCGGAATGGTTTAATGGTACTAAATGTATTATTCTCAGCAAAAAGGGCTTAAAGCACATAAAGTAAACATTTAGGTGACATTGAAAATTGAGTAGTAAATATGTATTCATGTTACCCTGCTTGGGCATCGTGCGATCTTCTCCTCCGTGTCTTTCAGAGCCATGGCGTATTCATGAACATCATCAGATACGACCACCATCTGAGATGAAAAATAAAAAACACAATGGCAACACTTTCAGATCATCGATCACATGTAAAGAGTAGTGAAACATGACACAAGTAAACACTTTTATTAAGAGAAGACTTGCACTGATGTACCACAGTACCGACTCACGTCAGCTTCATCAACATCTAAGAATGGCACACACAGTTACTATTTTATAAACCTATTTTAGGCTTATAAGGTCATAAAGGTTTTTTTTTAGTTATATTTTTTTATTTTCAGCAATTCTCCGCAACAAAATGATAAAACAATATGGTTCAATCCATCCAAGATTTGTTCACTATCTACAGTGAACCCTTGCTACATCGCAGATTCACAATTTGGACTTTTTCATTCCGCAAGTCTATATTATAAAAGAAACACCTGTATATTGCGGATTTTCCGGAAATTTCGAAAATAGCTGCGATATATGAAGACCTTAAAACAGGGGTGGGCAAACTACGTCCTGGGGTCCACAGGCCCGTTAAATGTTTTAATTTGGCCTGCCGAACTTGTAAAAATTTAATGAAAGTCTAATTTTTTTTTTTTTTACAGAAATCTGGTTAATCTGTTTTGAAATGTTGTTTTATTTTTTACTGTAGCACATTTTAAAAAGCGGAACCACAAACACAATATGTACTTAACAGAATTGTACTACTGTATTTTTAACATTTATTTTTATACTGTCAGTCTATGGAATCAGAAAAAAAAAGTGTAAATGCACTAGGTGGCAGTAGCGCGCTCGTTGTTTTACAATTTTAGTGCTGGTATAGGTGGTTGTTTTCTGAGCTTGCGGCTACACATCATTTAAATAATCTCTACCGATATAAATAACGCAAATTTTGGGATGGTTGGGCGGGCGATGGAATAATTGAGGAAGCATTGCTGCCAATGGAATCTAGGTCTGTCTCCTCCGTGCGGATGACACCGGTTCACCTGAAGTTTGGTTCTGTTGCTAAACTGGGTCATGAACATCAAGCTGCTCCCAGCGGCATTAGAATAGATGGTCTCAGACATCAGAGGACAACTTAAAGTCATTTAAGTAACATAGGTTGAGCCAAACACACCACCAGGGGGCGCCACTAGCAATCCGGGAAAACATTGTTAATTGGGCCGTATATTCCACATATTCTGGTCATAATGTTAGAAAATACCATGTAAAAAGTATATACAGTGGTAACCTCTATTAACACAATTTTGTGCTGACTGCATTTTTGTTAAATGGAAATTTAGTTAAGTGGATCGAGCTTTGCATTTAAAAGCCCTAATCCGTTCCGAGGATCCGTAATTTCAGACAAAATGTACATTTTTATGTACATTGGTGATTACAATTACTTAAACAATTACTTATTAAGTTACATAGCTTAAGAAAATAATTTAAAATTTTAAAAATGGAAAATATTGAAAGAATAAAAAAAAAATTGAAAATTATTTTATTTGAATTGAAAATAAATGATTTATAATTACTTAATAATTAAATAATTATTAAAAATAACTTATAAAACGCGTTTTGGGTTACTAAAGATAAGAAATAAATAGGTTTTCATCTTGTAGGTTAAGCTGCAAAAGGTGAGTGAGAGACGCGGCGATCTGCGGATGACGACAACATTGCTACGATCTGACATGGCGATCAATTGTTTTATTATCCATGCGTTGTTCTGATCGCGAGACTAGAATCTGTGACGTATATGTGTAAATACATCTTTTTTTTTTTTATTTAACGTAAAATGTTTTTCCACATTTAATAATTTAAGTAAAAATTAGTGTCAATTGATTTCGTTGGCTCTAAACAATGTTTTTCAAATACGCAATCACAATATTAAAATCCAAAAAAAAAAATTAACGGCAACAAAAAACCATTCGTATCTCATTGCATTTCGCGGCACGCTTCTCTCATTCATTCACAAAAACAACTTAAGTATAATTTAATTGCTATGTAATTGTTTCATCTTGTGGCATTTTGTAGTGTGAACAATCTTTTATCGACAGAAACTCTCGTTAAATGAAAATTCTGTTAACAGAGGTACCACTGTATTTTACATTTGGTATTTAGCCACTGCTAAGTGGCAAATGTAGTCAGCCAATAAAACAATATATGCATGTCTGTCTCCGGAAACTTTGATTTAAAAAAAAAAAAAAAAAAAGGAGACAACACAGAAGCGCATCGCTGCATAAAGACGACGTATTACCGTTTATTTGTAATAAATATTAGAATTATTGCGCAAATATTGGAAACATTCATATAAAAGCACCTCCACGTTTTTAAAGTTCCAATATTTTCTAAAAATGAGTGGTTATATTCACATATATCCAATATATGTCTTCATGGCGAACTATCATTCTAGTGCTAAAACGCATTTTTGCTTCCGTTTTAAGAAAGCTATTTTACAATGTTTTAATTGTCAATAGAAAAAAGGAAAAACGCTATGTTTAAATGGCTCAATTCTACAGGGAAAATATAAACGTTTATTATAAAAGTATATTTTCACTGCATATGCAAAACTAAAATAAAGCCTTTTCTGTTTAAATACAAGCATTAACGGTGAAATCGTTTTGGTGAATTTATGGCGTATTGACAGCGTAATGCTAAATGACATAAAAGAAAATGTCACATTCCTAGCAACGGTGCTGCGAGAAACGTACACGAGAATAAAAATAGGAGAAAGAAGCCCGCAGTCTTAGCGAATGATGCAATCTGAAAAAGATTGATGACTACAAAGTGATGGAGCGAGGGAGTGGGGATGTGTGGGAAGACTCTGGTGGAGGAGAAGAAGAACAGAAGAAAAAGGCCAAGTGGCGGAGGTTGTGGAAAACAAGACGGTTATGAGGGACTCAGGCGGGTAAAGAGGCGCGTGTGTGTGTGTGTGTGCGCGCTTGTTCGAGAAAATGGCAAGACAGATAAAGGGAAAAGGGCAAATTTGTCAGCTGTGAAATCGAGTGGGTGCTAATTGAAGACAAACGTTGTCTAATGTGTTGACTTAGCTTGAAAATATAAAAATGTAAACATCGTAATTAAACGAAAACTTCATAGTACATTTATTACATGCCGTGTTTAATATATAAGCATCTGTTTTTTTTCCCAATTGTTTTCGTTTTTTTTTTTTATAATGGCTGATTTTAAATATACACGTACATACACGCCTTTTTCTTTAAATAAAATGTCTGGAGGACGATGTGCATATGAGGGTTTATTACTTAAAAAAAATAAACGATTAGACACGCTGCAACACTTCACAGGGCAAAATAACACTGGAAGAAGAAAGATGAAAGTAAATTAATCATTCATTTTTGGACAGACACATTTTATATTTTACATATTGCATTCAGGCGAGCCTCGCTAACGGCTAACGGCTAACGACTAACGACTAACGGTTTGCGCCTGAGAACGAGACTATAGGAACGCAAAAGCTACGGCGCAAAAAGAAAACGGTTCAAAACAAAGTCAAACACAATCAAATCGCTCTGTCTGCAACACAGAGAAAAACTTGACTGTTTTTGTCCATATTTACGTCTAACAAAAACCAGCTCAGTCAGCTTTACTCTTTGCTGTTCTAGTGCAAAGGCTCATGGGAACCAGTGCGAAGTGAAGCATTATGGGAGGTGTAGTTCAGATCGCTAGAATAAATTGATTTTTATTATTTTTACGTAAAACGACATTGAAGTGATACAAGTCACAAGATAGATTTGTTAAATGAAAAAAAAAATTTAACTTCAAAGAGAAAATTAACGTAATTTAGGCAGAAATGTAAAAAAAAGTTTGCTTGAAAAATTATCGGGGTGCTTATATTAGCGCAAGTATGGTATTTATTTTGTAACATATTTAAATAAATTAGAAAAACAACAACATTTTGGACTTTTGGACAACAACTTTTTGCTTCTAGTTACATGTTCTCCTTACATTTTTAAACAATTATCTGTACATTAAACTCCTTATATTCTAAAAATAGCTATGTTGTTTCGATTTCATTTCGGTTAGTTTTATTCTCGCAATGTCATCAACTAAAAAAAAAAAAAATAATAAACATAAATCAGATAAATTCAAATAAATTGCGACATCCGGTTACAATAAACTTGATTGTGGTTGGATGAGACGTATTCAATTTTAATACAATTTTAGTAGCATTTTAATACAACAATACAGTCCTTTTACTTGAGAAAAAAGCTGATTTTTATTTTTTTATTCCCCAGAAGTCTTTTTTTGTGAGTGTGATTGTCAATATGGCCACTAGGAACCATATATCTGTACTTCTACTTGAGTAATGAATGTGATCACTTCGGACAGCACTGATTATTAGGGATGTTTCTGAAAGACGGTTATTTGACGTTTACAAATAATAAATAATTTAAGAAGAATCTTTACCTTGCCAAGTTGCTGATGCACGCTGAGGTTGTAAACCATTACAACACCATCCAGTATCTCTAGAAGGGACTTCTCCGTGATTGGCTGGTCGGGCTCTTCCAGTGGCCTCCCGAGCAGGAGACCATCATTGCCATGGCTTCCTTCAACTGGAAGTGGAAAAGACAAAAAAATTCTCACAACTAAATTTGAACTTTTAAAAAGAACTTTGAAACTGGAGCATCATTATGAAGGACTTACTGTCTTCTTCAGTTCGCTGCTCTACAGCAAGAGTTCGCACTTTGACCTTCTCGGGCGGGGCAAGAGGTCGCCGAGGGGTCATGAGACTGACCGCTGCTGTGCTGAGGAATCGATTGGCTCTTCCCAGTGTCGGGGAGCTCAGCCAGCTCGGCCGGGCCAGAGATCCACCCATGGCAACCGCACCATACGGCCTCTGAATCAAACACACCTACCATTATTTTCCCTCAGCTTGTGAACGAATAACAGTAAAACAAACAAAACATAAAAAGCGTAAGAAATCATATTTACATGAATAAAAGCACACGCCTGGTTTTTCAGCGAAAAAAAAAATGTAAATTCCATCAGTAGGTGAACATAAGCACCTCATTACTTGTTGTGCTGACTTAATCTAAAATTATTGGCTAAATACTTCTCTTAACAATACTTGTTTTAATTATTTTAACGAACATAACTTATGACTCTTTTACTTGACTTGTAGATTTAAAAAAAAACAGTAACGTTAAACATGTGTGAGTGATTCTTACTATGGACCATCTATGAGTCTGAAATATAAGTAAATAAAAATAAAATGAAAAATATTTCTAAATGTAATAGAATAGAATAGAATAGAATAGAATAGAATAGAATAGAATAGAATAGAATAGAATAGAATGCCTTTATTGTTATTGCGACACATGGTTACAATGAAATTAGGAACACTACTCCGTTTGGTGCAACATAAAGAAAAACAAACTAAATTAAAATGTAAGAAAATATTTAAAATAAATAAAATAAAATATAAATAATATATCTAGTATAAAGTATATAATATATAAAATTAGAGATAAAAAAAAGTGTAGATAAAAAGTGTAATAGAGTGTATCTCCAGTAGAGGGTGCAATGATTCCACTTGTTATGTTCGTATATGGGCGTATATTTCACGCTGCAGCGGTAGGTCGCACACAGACAGAGAACAGAGTCCCTCATGTTATTGTATTTCATTTCATTTATTTTAATTTCTTTCGGTGCCAAGTGTTGCATCATGGTTAATGTTTCTTTGCTACTGTTATTCACCCAATAAAAGCATATATGCATGTCTGCGCTTTTAAATTCGGAAAAAAGGGGCTCTTATATTTATATAAGGTAATAGCAAGATAATAAGGTAATAACAGGGGATAGTAATCTCGGGTATATAATAAAATTGACAGGTTTACATCATTCAAGTAAAACAATATCGAAATGATACGAGTCACAAGTTAGATTTGATAAATAAAAAAAAAATTTGTATTTTGCATATGATATATACATTTTGTTTTAAAATTATTATAATAATGTAATTTCTTGTCATTTTTGGAATTTTTATTTAGTGCCTGAAAAACCAGGCGGGTGCTTATATTTCTGGGGTGCTTATATTCATGCAAATATGGTATTAAAAGTAAAGTTAAAATGGCGTAAAAAGTACAGACCTGAACGGCTCCGGTCTCCTCATCCTCGTCAAGGTCGTCCATGGAGGTGGACTGGATCTCCACCGGGTCTATGATGATGTTAGCTTTCAAGGCTAATTCATCTACAATTATCAGCAAAAACAGAAGAAAAGTACATCAATAATGTATAAGAATAAGATAAAACAATATAAAAACTTTATAAAACATATAATAAGAATAATAAAACAGATTGTTCTGAATCTATAAATATAATTTATTCATAGTGCTGTGAATGTTTGGTCGTTGAGCACTATAAACTCCACTTTCTGAGCAGTTTTTTTTTTTAGCTTTTCTGGTAAAGAAAGAAAAAAGAAGACAGCGCTTTGATTCTTCGGTTTTTCTAAGTGAGTGAGATTTTTCTGCTGATTTTTTCTGCTGCTCTCAAAAACGAGGGAGTCTGGAAAGCTTTTGGTACATAAACTTTATCATTTTAATATGAAAAAAAAAATGGTATGTATTTTTATAATTTTGTAATTAAATTTCATATAACTTGTCGAATTCCTTTCCAAATCGTAATTTATGTTGTGTAAAAACCTTGCTATAGCCAGAAAAGGCCACAGCATTCAAAATGTGTTGAAAAACAACACGCAGCGTAAATAAATACGGAAAGTGACTTACACCGATTTCCTCCAGAGAAACTGCTTCAGGAATGTAGTCTTGTCAAAACCTCGAGACGTCATCCCATCCCTAACGGATAACTGAACCTTTCACTGACCTTTAAATGTCTTCTTCAAATGTGTGAGAAGTCCTCCGAGACGCTGCAGGTCAAAATAATCCACCTTCCCGTTGTAAAACAGCTGTGGAGGGACGTACGCATCTGAAAACAAAAGGTGCATGAAAGCATCAAAACAAAAAAAAACAAAAAAAAAACGAACAATTTAATCAACACAGACTACAAATCCCAGAATGCACTGCTCTAGCTGCCTTTCTGAAACAATTGCATGTTTTGTTACATTAACTCGAAAGCACAGCTATTAAAGCTATTAAAATTAGCTTGAATTTTTTGCATCATGTTAATTTTTTTAAAAGTACATTTTTCAAAGTTTTTTTTAGCATAAAACATCCGAAGCTATTTAAAGTTTAGCTTCGTTTATTCCAGAATAATAATCATTTCTGTATTTATCCATATTTAAGTTATACTATAAACAATAAATATTTAATGTTTGTCTTGTGTGTTTAAAATTTTTGCCCCCCGAAATTGAGTTTGATAACCCCCTGGTGTTTGAAGTGTGTATTGCAATACTTTAACGTGAACTTTTTTTTTCCTTTTTGCCACACACAACCCCTAGGCGAACGAACATAACACCTTTCAATTTTATAATTGAGAGCATATAAAAAGAAGCTTTGAGAAGGCAAAACACATTTTTTGCAAATCTTGTAACTTTACAAACCTTGAACAATAATTGTAAAGCATTGTGTAAAACTCGGGGTACACATTCGGCCCACCGTATTTATATCCAGACCCCAAGATCATTTATTACGAAGCTGTTATTATTGATATCAATGGGCCGGCGATACAAAGCGCTGACTACACAAACTACAAATCCCATAATGCACTGCTCTAGCAGCCTTGTTTTTATCCAGGCTTTTATCCAAAGCGACTTGAACAACAATTGTATAATTGCCACGTAGAAACAATAATTGTGTAATTTGTAACAAAAAAGCAAATTTTGTTATTTTTTTGCAGCATGAGGGTATTTGTTAAAAACATATCTATTTTGACAGTATATAATTTTATGGAGGGCCAAATGATTAAGTTATAAAGAAATTAAGTGTATTTAACATGGAGTACAATTACTGTCTGTTGTATCCATATTTGTGTGTAAAAAAAAAACTGTTTTGGTGTGTGTAATAAATGCTTTGTTACATTTTATTTTTATGTCAGACTTGTAAATAGTTAAAACACATTCAGCATATTAATATACGTATATGCATGTACCAGTCAGAATAACTGAGCCCACCTTCACTGCTGACGGACCCCAGGGTTTTTCTCTTCCCTTCATCCCAGTAGCTTCTGATCGCTGTGATGAGGCGATGTAAGAAACACACCATGTACTCCGGAGGACACAGAACTGTGGGATTCTTAACACACAAAAGACTTGCTTCAGAAGGGTCGATCAAACATCCACACTTCCCATCATAAAAAAACAGCTAAAGACAAGCTACAGTCATTTATTTATAGCGTGATCTGAATAAAAATAATAATTAAAAAAGGATTAAGTTTCTCATACTCCATCTTATAAGATGGGAGGAAGCAAAAAGGATGGGTGGATGTAAAAAAGAAAGGAGTGGATGATGAATGAATGGATACATGGTAGGAAGAAAGAAAAAATAAATGGATGGATGGATGGATGGAAGGAAAGAAAGAAAAGTAGGATAGATGAGTGAATTGCAGGAAGGATGAAAGAAAGGAAGAATGAATTGATGGATGGTTGGAAAAAAGGAAGGAAGGAACGATGAATGAAAGAAAGGAAAAAGCAAAGGATTAATAGATGGGAGGAAGGATGAATGGAACAAACAAAGAGAGGGAGAATGAAAGAAATAAAGGATGCATGAATAGATGGATAAATAAAAGGAAAAATGGATGGATGACACGGATCGAAGGAAGAAAAAAAAGAAAGAAAGAAAGGATGGACAAATAGAAGGAAGATTGGATGGATGATTGATAACTCAAGGGAAGAAAAAAAAGAATGAGAGAAAGAAAGGAAGGATGATAAATAACTTGAAGAAAGAAAGAAAGAATTGATAAACCGAAGGAAGAATAGATGGGTGATGCATAGATCAAGGGGAAAAAAGAAAGAAAGAATAATAACACCTTGAAGAAAGATGAATAAATGAAAGAATGGATGGATGATGCATAGTTTGAGGGAAGAAAGGTAGAAAGAAAGGATGAATAAATAGAAGGAAGAAAGAATGGATGACGATGGAAGAATGATGCATAGATCAAGGGAAGAAAAAAAAGAAAGAAATAAAGGATGGGAGAAAATGTACTTGAAGAAAGAAAGAAAAAATGGATGGATGCATAGATCAAGGGACGAAAGAAAGAAAGGATGATTATTCATATTTATATAGAAGGAAGAATAGATGGATGATCCATAGATAGAGGGAAGAAAAAAAGGAGGGATGAAAGAAAGGATAAAAGGACGGAAAGAAGGATGCACCATGTAAGGAAGAAAGGATTGATAGAAGGAAGGATGAGCTTTTTTCGCATAACCACGTCTCACCAATAAAGTACGTTCCAGTGAAGAAGAAGAGGAAGATTATTGACTATTGAATAAAATGGTGCACTTATCAAGAGACGTGAACAAGCTGTACGCGTAAATGACAGGGTTAAGAGTTCAGTCGCTTAGGCCGTTTAAATAACAGCCATCCCTCTCCTCCCTCTCTCTATCCGTCCATCCACCTCCACCTTCCTCATCTCACAAGTACACACTCTCCAAAAAACCTTTTCAAAATCATGACATACTCTTTTCTCTCAGCTTCTCATCCGATATTCGTTATTTAGAAACATATTTTATGATTTAACAAACCGACGCTAAATAATACCGTGACATTTCGAGGGTCGAAACAGATCAAGGAAAAGTTCTTTTCAACGCGGAAAATTGATTTGACATGCGACCCAAACGGAGACAAATTAAACACTCGGGTCACGGCACCACCGTACCAGACGAGCTTTTTTTGGTGTAAATTGACGTAGGAGGAGAATGTTTGGTGAAGGCCTACCCCTCTGTTGCTGGCGTTCTCCTGCAGGAACTTGCGGAATTTGTTCAGGAAAATATATCGAGAGGCTTCACCCTGAAAAAAACAAAAAGACACCAAGGTCAATGCAACGCTTGTCATTAAAGTTATTATTCGTTAAACTTTCGTAAAAGGACGTGTGATTCCGGTTAATTGGGACACCCAAACAAATCCAACTACATAAGCCTATTGTTGATCACTTATTTGGGACAGTATTCCTCTTAATTGGGACAAAGAACATGAGCAAGAATATAAATTATTTTGATTTTGCGTATAGTTGTACCATTATGATTTTAATCAGAATAACAGTTTCCGGTTTTTGCAAATCACCTGAACTGACTCACTGAAAAAGAAATAATGCATGATTAGATGAAAGAAAGGATGAATGGATGGATGGATGGATAAATAGAAGGAAGAATGAATAAATAATGTATTGATGGGTGGATGGATCCAGGGAAGAAAAAAAATTGAGAATGAGAGAAAGAAAGAAAGAAAGAAAGAAAGGAAGAATAGTAACTTGAAGAAAAAAAGAAAAAAGAAAGAATGGATGGATGGAAACATAAAAAAAAGAATGAATGGATGATGCATAGAGGGAACAAAGAAAGAAAAGATGGAAAATAATAACTTGAAGAAAAAAGAAAAAAGGAAAGAATGGGTGGATGAATAAATAGAAGGAAGAATGGGTGAATGAAGCATAGATCGAGAGAAGAAAGAAGGAACGATAGAAAAAAAGAAAGAATGGATAAATAGAAGAAAGATTGGATGGATGACGCATAGAGCGAGGGAAGAAAGAAAGAATGAATGAATGAAATGTATTAATAAATAGAAAGAAGAATGGGTGAATGATGCAAGGACCGAGGGAAGAAAGAGAGAATGAAAGAAAGAATGGATGTATAGATAGAAGAAAGAATGGGTGAATGACGCATAGATCGAAGGAAGAAAAAAAAGAAAGGATAAAAGAAAGAAAAGATGAAGGAATGAAAGAAAGGACAAATGAATGAACAAAAGGATGTAAAACACAGTCTAACGCAGTAAATGAGTCGTAATTGACGACTGGATAATATCTTTAAGCGGGTCTCTCAAGAGTCTACTATGGTGAGAGTCTACTATGGCGAAGGCTCTGAGTTTAGAATAGCACCTCCATAGTTTTCTTTCATAAAGTGATTATTTTTCTTTAATTTGTGTGACGCCATTCTGCAAGAGGCCAGTTGTGGGTTTTCCCACAATGTATGATGTAACGTTACATAAAGTACGTCTATTTAAAAAAAAAAAACAGGGCATTTTTTTATATATATAAAATTGGAAAAGCTGGTTAATTGGAACAAAATGATTTGGTCCCGATTAACCGGAATCGTGATGGTTTCTGAAGAGTTTCTGAGCTGGTGAAGCCGTACCGTCCCCTTGTCTTTATTGTTCAGCATCAACTTCAAGATCTGAATCTGCAACTCCTCCACAACTTGACAGAAAGACAAACACACGGAGCTGAGCATGGCTGTGATTGGCTTGTGGCAGTGACATCATGTGGATGACACACCTTCAATCCTCTTCTTCAGTCTTTGGCATCCGCGCTCATAAGCTCGACGTCTCAGCCGCTCATCGGCCGTCTCCTCGTGCGAGTCTTGCTCATCTTTGCCCTGCATTTGGTTCAGAGAAACGCATTTTCACATGTTATTAGTCTGAAAAAAAATGTATATTTATATTTATTACATTTATAACAAATCGATACTTGTTTCTCTTAGTACAGAAGTTCTTAATCTTATCTTAATCTAAAAATAGATACGTACTTTTAAAAACACCGGAACTGTATATAAACACAATTCTGCAGTAATTAAAAAAATACATTTAGATAAAAAAAATCAAGTTACATTATTGAAAATCGTCCACAGTGACAAAACTAAAAGATTTCCCGTAACGTAAATTTCTAAGAAATGCTTCACGTTTTGATTTTATTGCTTGCAATCTTCACATTTTCTTTGGAAAAGTATTTTTTCTTCTTTTTAGTGTTGTTTCTGATTTTTTTCCTGCATTTTTGCTGAAAAAATGTAAATAGTGTGAGCCGGAAACAAAAAACGAAATTGTGAAGCATTTCATAAAAATTTAGGTTTGGTATTTTTGCCATTAATATAAATGTGTAGAGATGGTAACTTTCATCTTCATTTGGTCTTTTTAAGAAAGTCAAAACGCTACTGACTTCTTATTGGTGCGTGTTATCACCTCGCGGCCCAAAGTCACAGAACTGACATTTTTCTTGTGGCCCACTAGGTGGTGCTGTGGACCGAAGGTTAAGAATCACTGTCTTAGTAAATCACCTCTCGGTCAAACCGTGTCGGCCACCAGGTGGTTGGGATCAGCTCCTCTAGCCCCGCCTCCTTCACCCTTAACGGGGTCTTGATGTAAAAGAAGACCACAGACCGCAACACGTCAAACGTGATGACGGTTAAGGAGAAAACTGGAAAGAATGGTTGATGGATAGAATGGTGGTGAGAAGGGAAAGTAAGGGCGTCACGTGGCGAGTTGTCTATTAGTAGGCCATTATTAACCATTAAAATACTTTTAACTGGTCACTTTAACAAAACACTTTCTGGATCACTGAGTCACTTTTGTGTATTTTACTTATTATTTGTATTTTTATCTTGATATTTTTATTCATATTTTTATGGCATTTTTATTCATATTTCATATTTTATCTGAATTTAACTGAATTTCTATTCTTTATCTTCATTTTATTGTACTTCCCTATTGCACATTTTACTGTATTTCCCCATCGCTACATTTAAATCCTGTAACCATCAAAAACACATTCTGCTACATGTTGTACGACATGTATGTGACAAATACAATTTGAATTTCAAATTTTAAAAGTGGATTTACTTTTATAAACTGTTACAAACAATGTAGTGTAATAACACATCATTACGATCCAGTCATGATAGTCTAAAAACGAAACATTAAATCGAACAGCTCTTTATGTTTTAGCGCGAGAGCTGCGCGACCGCTTCTAATTTACCGTATTTTTCGGACTATAAGGTGCACGTGAAATCCTAACAAATGCTTAAAAATTGAGTGTGCGCCTTATAAACTGGAAGAACAATTTTTAATTTTATATGTGAAAATACATTAGAATATACATATCGTTATCAGTGCGCCTCAAAATCTGGAACGCCGTATATTCCAGAAAATACGGTAATTATATGTTTTGATTTGATTGTGCTGGTCAAAAACCGGGGTCCTTTTTTCACCGTCTCTATCGGTTTCTATGAAGCCAATTTTCCCGTCCCATTCCTCATTTCTACTTGGATCAACTTTTATCTTTCAAAAATGTATTACGTGGCAGAATAAGACTCGAAATGTGAAATCGAGGCCAACTAATAAAATATTAAATGTTGTTAATATTATTAATCTTCATTTAAATGCAAAATAAATCTGTCGTCTCTCCAGAAACTTACTTAGCGTTGTGATAAGAGCACACGGTTTTAGACTTTTCGCGTCGCTTCTTCAGAAATCGCATCAGGCATTATGAACCGATTTGTCCTTTTAAACTTTAACATCATAAGATTCAACAGTCAAATTGCATATACAAAAGAATATAGAACGTTGTTGAGCAGGTACTTCCTTGACTTCTCATGACGGAGTACAGCAGTAGTCAATCGAAGATAATGAATCTGCGGAGTAGAGAAAAATAGAAAAAACATCGTATACGGTGGGAAATTATTATAATTTTCAGATTATAATCCAATTAGAATTACACCACTCACCTGAAAGCCAAGATCTGGGATGATTGGTGAAAAACGATAGGCTCTCAGCAGTGACATCATCAGCTGCTTCAAACACTCGCTCACTTCATAGTCCTAGAAAACAAACATTTTTTTAGAAAAATGAAAAACAAATTTTGATCGAACATCTCTTACCTCCATGAAGAGCCAAAAAAGATCCAGCAGCTGCTGTATGAGAGGATGTTCCTCCACAGATCCTCCTCCCTCTAATATACTCAACAGGAAGTTCATCAGCACATCCTCCACCAAATATACTTTACACTGCAAAATAGAACAAGTGAAAGTCAGAACTCCGCCAATCTCTTCCTGCTGAGGAACATCTTTACCATTAGAGGAGCAAAGTGATTAAATATATGCGCGAGTGTGACCAGGATTGTGGGGTCTCCATGAAGCTCCCACACACCGATGTCTCGTTCCACGATTTTTTCTTCCTGAAAGGAGATTTTGAAACGGCAGGTGATGGGCAAGAGCTGGAGAAAGGTCCAGAGCGACGTACCTGAGCATCGATGGAGGTGGACAGGACAGTCTTGAGGTATCCCAGGAGCCGGTTGGCCTTGACCAGGTCTGTGGTGGGTGGGCTTTGGAGAGGAAGGTAGTCTTCCACAGGGTATGTAGACAATCGGCAGGTTAAGGGAATAACTGATGATGGGTAAAAGAAAGCCACATCTTCTGATAGATCCGATTTTCACCATCTGGTAAAATATCCAATTGACATGAGCTGTGGATGGATGGATGGATGGAAAGATTTATAGATGAAACGATAGATGGAAGAAAAGATGGATGGATAGATAAATGGAAGAAAAGATGTTTAGATGAAACAATAGATGGATAAATGAAAGGAGGGAAGGAAGAAAGGATGGATGTTGGAAGTAAAAATGGAAATATGGATAGAAGGAAAGATGTGTACATTGGATGGATGGATGGATGGATGGATGGATGGATAGATAGATAAATCAACATCATCTACTTAAAATGCCCAAAAAATAATAATAATCCCAATAAAAGTCAAATATGTGGTTTAAAAGAGACATAACACATTTTAACTCGTTTAAAAAAAAAAAACCCTAAGCATCTTTATATGATCAGACATTATTCAGACATTTACGCTGAAAATATAATCTCGCTAATCTAATCCAAACGCTAATCTCAGATTATTCATGAATCCGTATGAACTAATCGCACATTTCCACACATCCAGGACTTCTTTTTTTAGGATATCTGAGAGGACGACTGCCGAAGTTGAAGGCAACAGACTCTTTGAAAGAAAGGCTGATCGCAGGAAAATACGCAACGCCGGGCCCCGTCTTAATATTACTGAAAGCAACACCCAGAGATTGGCCATTTCTAAAAACAAAAAGCACATTTTGTTAACAACAGTTGATATTTGCATTATTTTGCTAGATTCAGTATGACTAAATTTAACAACGTATTTTCATACTTACAAACAAAAGGAAATCGTTCCCTCGTCCAAATCTATCAAACAGCTGACGATATCTCCCGCAGCCCACGACTGAAACGCATCAGAATTGTGAAATAATTGGCGATAATTCAGATTAATAAGAGTTGCCGAATTTGCCTTGCGTTCGCCATCGATGCGCAGAAGCGAACAAAGAATGAACAAGAAATCAATTCGACAACTGAAATCAAGATATGCGAGTCCAATCGGAAAGACAGAACCAGCCAATCAGAATAAGTGGGCGGGTCTATGTGAATTAATGAGCATCAATCAGCATCAGTGGGCGGGTTTCTGTGAATTAATGAGCATCAATCAGCATCAGTGGGCGGGTTTCTGTGAATTAATGAGCATCAATCAGCATCAGTGGGCGGGTCTCACTGTTTTACGGATGTTAATTACTAATAATGATTTATGTTTTACATGCAGTTTATATTTGACACATTACATAAAGATGTGAATATGCTTTCATTTATACGTAATTTAATATAAATATAAACCACTACATGTTATACGTAATTTTTCCAATCATAAAGATATTTTTGTACAATTTTAACAAATCTTTAACAATAAATATTAACTTATTTATCTATCTATTAATCGGAATTAAGTTGTTGAATTAAATTTGCGTTTTGTTTCAATTTTGTCTGCTTCTGCGCGTCAATGACGAAAGCAATACACCGCGAACACAATACGACAACTCATTCGATCAATTAACTAAAACGGCAAAATACACTCAAAAATGACATAAGAGTGACAACAGTATCGTGAAGGTTGTGTTCACCTTGCCATAGTTGGTGGTCGTTACGTTCCACTTGCGAACTCTGTTTCCGTCATAAGCGTACGAGTCTGGAGTGTCACCAACACCTTCCTGAGGAACAAGTGCCACGTTAATGATCGGTGGAATTTTTACAGCATTAAGACAAAAAAAATGGATGTGTGTGGTGGATGAATGGATGGATGGATAGAGAGATAGAGAGAGACATGAATGAATGGATGGATGGATGGATGGATGAATGGATATATGGAGAGAGACATGGATGGATAGAGAGACATGCATGGATAGATGGATGGATGGATGGATGGATGGATGGATAGAGAGAGACATGGATAGATGGATGGATGGATGGATTATGTGTGTGTGTGTGTGTCAATACTTAATTTTAAAGTACTTTATATAAACTAATTAATATGCAGAATAAGCAGTATGTGTAAGTAGATGTTTTACCTCCTGGTTGAACCTGCAGTTTAATGTGCACCATCCTATTTGCATGAGTCCTTGAGAGGAGATCAGAACTTCATAGACCCATTTACCTGAAAGCAACAGTTGAAATAAATAAACATTGCTACATTATAACGTTCATACACAACCAGCAGTATAGAAAAAGTACAACATGTAAAAAAAAAAAAAAAACTTCCCACACACCGTTTCATTTTAATTTGGAAGATGCATTTGTGCAAACCAAAATGCCATGATTTTAAATAAATAAAAAATGCTATTTTAACATACAAATTGAGTTTGGAAAATTGCAATTTGCAAACTGTCAAGCTGGCAAAGTGTAAAGTTAGGAACGATTTAATTGCCGGCCAAAATAATCTTGAAATTAGGCAATAAATCGTCTTTAAAGATAAATTAACTTCCTTAGAATTAAGAGTGAAACATTAATTTGGTCGTTGAGAGTAAAATAGGTCTTGTTTCACGCCATCATACCAAGAAAACAATTCTCATTCCATTGGCAGATAATTTTACTTGATTTAAGTTATTTTAGTTTTTTTTATTCTCTTATTTTTTCATGTGGATTTATTGCAGTGCGGAATTCAACCGTTTCCCATAAACATGAATATGTGACAACAAAATCTGAAACACAGATACAGTACAGTAAAAGCTTAAAATTAATATAGAATTATAATTTAATGATTCAATAAAATTATAAATTATATAATTAATAATTAATAATAATTCATTAAGTAATTTAGGGTGTCAAAATTACATTTCAATGCAGATGAAACCAACTGCAAAACAAATATTACCTTTGAAAACACACGTCGTTGCTCGGATGGAGCTAAAGTTGCTGTGGCCGATTACCTGGGATTAGAATAAAAAAAAAACAAGAAAGAAATAATACATGAGAAAAAAATAATTGAATAGAAAGGTCAATTAAAAACTCTCTAGAAGTGTAAATGAAACCATAAATATCTAGTGCAGTGTTCAATCCCTTCACAGATGAAAAGGTTCAACTATCTTTCTCACCCCCAGTAGATCATCGTCCACGAATAACAAGCCTTCAAATCCACTGCTGTGATCCAGGACCACGGTTGGAGGTCCGAGGCAACCATCCGCCTCTCGCTCCTCACCAAGATTGTCCTCGGACAGACGCTTCTCCAGGTGAGCGGCTAGATCCTGAAACGTCATCGTTTTTCTAATGGGAGAAACAAATATACATATATGGAGTAAAGTAAATGTAGTTAGAGACCTATACACAGAGAGAGAGAGAGAGAGAGAGAGAGAGAGAGAGAGAGAGAGAGAGAGAGAGAGAGAGAGAGAGAGAGAGAGAGAGAGAGAGAGAGAGAGAGAGAGAGAGAGAGAGAGAGAGAGAGAGAGAGAGAGAGAGAGAGAGAGAGAGAGAGAGAGAGAGAGAGAGAGAGAGAGAGAGAGAGAGAGAGAGAGAGAGAGA